>CAOLHI010000896.1:600000-944558 GCA_948474755.1 Ctenosaura bakeri
AAAAAAGACTTGCACGTGCAGCTTAATTAATCATGGCACTTGACAGCTCAGTGATTTACAGTGAGGAGCAGGTGAGGACATTCAAAGCCCGAAAGGGACTCTTGATTTGAGTATAATGTTAGGATGACAACCCGGTGGATTCTTTATCAGTGGCAAGGGGAAAACCTAGAGAACACAGTTGCTAACAACAAAACAAAAGTTAAGGGGAGAAAGCTTATTAAGAAGATTTAAAAGGTAACGACAATGGCTCTCTTTCCTTTCAAACTAATATCAGATCCAAAATAAATTTGAATGTTTAGAACCTCTTATTAGGAAACAAAACATGACTACTTAATAGAGGCTGAGGCATGACTTAAATAATAGGTCTAGGAAGAGATGTGATGTACATGCAGCTTTCTCCTGTGCATGTTTACTGGAAAGTAATTTTAGAAAACCAACTCTATAAAGCAAATGTGCATATGATAGCAGCCTTTTCTTCCTAATTATACTATGTTAGGTAAAAAGCTGGGGGGAAAAACAATTTAGAAATTGCAATATTTAGGATTTAGAATAAACCATTTAAAATTCCATGTTGCCATTATTTCTTAAATTAATATAAGCATTGTCATTCATCAGCCAGAGACATTATATGAACATCCAATTCCCATCTGCTACTGAAATTATTTTCAGACTTGGTGCAACCCGTTCTAAAGCTCAATATATTTACTTTGCTGCTGATAAAATCTCACACACACAAACACACACACACGATAATTTTAAGCAGGTTAGAGGAGCATGGAAATGGAAGATTCCATTTAGAAATGAAAATACCTGTATAGTTTTGGACATAACAGGACATTTGTGATATTTGCCCAAAGTATATCATCAAAATGCAATCCAGATAAAGAAAGAGTAACTCGCGGCCACTGAAAACACCACACATTTCATTATGTATAAAAATATGAGGAAAACATGCCTTTAAGCATTTCACTGTACATACAATATACAATTAAATTTTACGACCTATATGCTACATAGAAATACTTCTTATAGAAAAATGCTTAATGTGAAGAAATCTCATTCTGATGCTTCTTGTTTTAAATCAGCCACACAGAACCCTTCTTCATCCAATGGAGCACACATCATTTGAGTAAGGAACCTGAACTATATAACAGGATTTTTTAAAGACGTGATCTAGGTCAAAGATACTGCATGTCACACACTTCTCTTTGAGTAGGATGTGTAGTGAAGCATTTAACATGAGCTTAAAAAACTATTTTTAAAAAACAGAACACAGTATTTCCAGGCAAACATGTCCACTTTTTAAAAAAACAAAACTGTAAATAGCAGCTGCTAAGATCTAAATACTAGAAAATGTTGTACAAAACCTCAATGTCATGTTTTAGTTCAATGAAAATACAAGGCACAAAGTTAATGCAAAAGAACTAGAATTTAATAAAAAGGAGCCAGGCTGATGTGTAGTGGCAAGTTATGTATTACGAAGTTTCCCAGACATGTGATAGTCAAATGTATGTCTCAACAATTTACCTAAATAATTAATCCAGCCTCCAGTGGAAATTACACAATGATCCTATCAATAACTAATGATGCTTGTGAAACTCAAAATAGCTAAGTATAGCACATTTCTGACACGAAGTCAAATATAGCACTTTTCTTAGATGTATATGAGCCTTGACTTAGACTGAACAGACTTTATTTTTCCCATAACTTAAACAATTAATTTATAGTTTAACTGATTCCCTGAATGGTCTGCAGGTTGTTTTTTTTTTAAGGAAGTAGGAAAGGGTCTTGGTAAGCATATGGCAGAAAGGGATGGCAGAAGTGTTTTAAAATCATGTATATTTTTTTTAAATGGAGAAAGATGAAATCCTCTTTGAGAAGCTAGGACATACAGTTCCTGGTGCTTTCTAGACATGCCAGTGTTCTCCAGTAAATGGTCCTATATGATCACACAATGAAAGACCAACTGCCAGAGGCTGAGTGGCTGCATCATTCCATGCAGGACTCTGAAGAGTCCTGCATCCCTCCACAGTAAAAAGGGCTATTTTACTTTATTACTTTATTTTATTTCTTCCTCAAATGGTCTCAGCCTCTGAGGTGCTGGTGGCAACCGCTGAATCTTGGGCCTTTTTGTAATCCCCACTGGCCTGAATGGGCCATATTTCAAAACAAGAAGAGACAGGATGATCACTTCCTGTTAGGGAAAAAAAGCCTCATTTGGGCTTTAAGAAGGTGAGCCCTCCAAGAACACAGTGAAAAGTCCACCAGCAACCTCTCAGTGCCCTGGAGGCACCATCTGGACATTTGAAAAAAAAAATCTCCCAAAAACTAGGGACAAGGGAGTATCAGGACGTTTGGGTTTATACTTACCCTTAACTCTGACAAGATCATTTCCAAGCACCATGTAGATTCTTTTTTAAAAAATTATTATCTGCCACAGTTTCAAACATTATCTGCCACCATTTCAAACCATTTATCTTCAAATAAATGTTTAAAAACTAAAATCCCTTAAACCACCTTAAATTTCTGTAAGGCCCGGGGGGAAAGGTTTTTTTGGGGGGTGGGTGGGAGGGTACTTCATTCCAGTCAAGTTAATTATGAAGTAATTTTGAATTTTGATCAAGTGCCAACTATGTATTACGTATTATGTATTATGTTTTATGCATTATGTATCAAATATCATACACTAGAGCATTGTGGGGGAAAATAGGCAGATATTAGTTGTATATAATAGGATGATATTTCTTTCGGTGGAAAATATGGAAAATATGAAATATGTAACTCTGGAATGTTTTTTTTCTCTCTTTTTAACAAAATCTAATAAAAATATTTATAAAATTTTTTTTTCTGTAAGGTTATATTGGTTATTACTTTGCAATCTTGTAAAAATAAAGCTTTGTCCAAACTTAAAACTTACTCTTTATTCTCAAGTAGATATACCCATGGAATCAACTGCTGGATGGTGAGTCAACATACATTTTATTCCCATTGATTCCATGGGTCTACTGTAGTTGGAACTGACAATAAGATTAATTCATGTATTAAGAACATGTTGATCAAACAATGAATTATGAGGTCAGTTTATTGATCACTATTATATCCACTGCAAGAAAAAGAGCATTCAGAATGTGTATGGTTTTTATATTACACCAACAGTTCAGTTTTCTCCAATTATCTAGTTTATTGCTCAGTGTGTTCTCAACATGAAAACCAGTGTAAATCCCTAATGAATTAATCAGTACAAGTGATGCAAGAATAACAAAATATATTCATTTAAAACCTGAATGATGTTAAGATACATGATGGAAAGGTATTCATCAAGAAACAAACTAAATCACACTAAAATAAACACAAACTGAGAAACTGTAGTATTTTAATACATAACACAACATACTGGAGTTTTATCCACACTTCCATACACTTCCATACAGGATATCTGTACACTTCTGTATAGTGTGAACTACAGTAGGTCTGTGACATCTGCACAGTTCTCAGCCTCAACACAGATGGTCAAAAAATGGATAACGGGTGGGTGGGGAGAGCCAAGCCAGACTTTGTGTGCCTCTGTCTGCCAAGGAAGGAATGTCCATCTCCTTCTACAGTGGAAAGAAGGGCAGTGGGAGTCTTGGATTGGACTGTAGGCAACTGTGGATACCAGTTATGTGGTTATTACTGTATTTTACAGTAACTAATATGCGCAGCTGCTAAGGAAGAATTGGTAGGATTCAAAACACATCAGACACTGGTCAGAAAAAAAATCACTTTGAGTCACCCTTGGGAAGCTCTTCTGGAGAAGGAAATTTAAAGATACAGAGTTCTTTTGTGCAGCCTGGCTCTTATCATAGGAAATAATAACATCATGCCAATATCGCTCAAGCCTAAGAGGTATCTCTTTTTTTTTTCATTTTTGTTTTAAAAAATCATTTCGCAAAACAAAGTGCTGAAGTACCCAGCAGCCAATTTAAGAGTCTGTTAACAACCAGTCTGATAATACATGTCTTTTAAAATATTTTAATTTTGTGTTTTCAAAAGAAAGATTTAATTTTTTAAACTTTTCTATAGTAAGATTTTAGCTGTACTTTGTTTTAATTTGTTGTAAGTCACTTTAGGTCTCGTGCTGGGGGAAAAGGAGGATATAAATAATATAAATAAAGAAATAAAGAAAATGAAATAATAAGTGCAGTCTAACTTACTCTTTTACTGAGGCAGATCACTGGCCACATACTACAGCCTAAAGTGCAGCAGCAACAAAGGCAGCCACAGAGAAGCCATCGGACATTAACTGGAAGGTTCTTCTTGAGACAGCTATTCACTCTGCTGATGCTGGCTTTAAACTCCTCAGGTGCAACCTGTAAAAACAAAAGCATGAAGCACTGCAATATATATAATTCTAATGCTTGATTTCCACTGACTGTACTTTCCCTCCTCTAAAGGCTCCAACTACACACTCATTCAATCAATCTTTAAATGGTCAGTCAACACACAGATAGATCCCACTGATTCAGTGGACCTATTATAATCAGGACTAACAAGAGGATTTAGGCTGATACGAAACTCACTGAATAATCATATTTTAGCTTTTCTAATTACATCCTCCAACCCAATACTTACTTTTCCTGTTAATGATGAAGGAAATTCTGCTTCAAATTTGTTGCTCAGCCCAAACCTATAAACAAAATGTGAAATCATTTTTCATTACATGTTACAACAAAGGGACACTTCACATCTAAATAGTGGTGGAATTTGCGGTGGCAAACCCATACGTTTAGAAACAGATATTCGCCAGGGAACTATACTGTATAAGTGTTGCTTCATAAACGCAAGTCCATAAGTATTGAAAGGAAAATGTTTGCTCATTTTACACTTTACCGCAGCAAGACACATAACTTGTGTATAAAACTGTGAAACAAGTCTAACTCAAATATCCTCAATAGTCTGTTTGGAAAGCACTTAGCAGCTTGAAGGAGGACCTTATGTCTATCAGCCATTTTTGTTTTTACAGTCTTCCCCTCACACAAGAGGAGCAGGAACACTCTTAATTGCATTAGATTCCAATCAACCACCAGCCCAATTCAAGGCTAAAATTCTCTAAAACCTTGAAGTCAGCATCCATCCATCTATAGGAATGCCTCTATCCACAAAATTTTCCACATTTGTCTCTAAATTATAATAATTCCCTTGAACAGCAAACTACCATTGCCAAGTGCCAGAAGAACTGGAGACAAAATAGGAGCACTAAGAAACAAGAGGAAGGTAACAGGCAACCTCAGTGTGGATGCGGTAATAGATATTTTTAAAACCATCACCCAAAAGGGTCACCAGCCACTGCTAAAACATAGGCAAGATGGAGTATGCATCCTCAGTTGGAAAATCAGATGAGAGTATTGAGGATAAGGAGAATTATGTTGACTAAGTCCTTTGCAGCTGATAGTATCCTATTGGAGGATATAGCTGGCTGAAACAGTCCTGTTACAGAACAACGGTAAGCTACAACATTTTGATATATTTATCTGTTCTTTTATCAACTGAGAAAGTACAATAAGTGGTTACCTGCCATGACAGAACCAAAGCTTTGGGATACTTAAACCAAAAAAATTTGGTTTTTCAGTTACATAATAGGCACTTGTTACTATGCATAATGTCTGGCACTGGTTGAGAGCCAGCACAGTGTAGCGGTTTAAGCATTGGACTACTACTCTGGAAAGCAGGGTCTGAGTCCTCACTCAGCCATGGAGACTCACCGAGTGACCTTGGGCGCATCACACACACAGCCCCAGAAAACTTCATGATATGACAACCCTAAGGCAAACCTACATGGGAAACAACTTGAAGACACACAGAACAATGACACTGGTTAAGTGACTGAAGCACTTCTTGACAATTTCTATTGCTAATTTTCTTTTGTTAATGACTATGCATTGCTTTTTTATTGCTCTGTTGTTGGTGTGTACCTTCAAGTTGTTTCAAACTTACGGCGACTCTAAGGCAAATCCATCACAAAGTTTTCTTTGGCAAGATTTATCTGGGAGAATGTTGCCGGTGCCTTCCTTTGAGGCTGTGATAGTGTGAACTGTCCAAGGTCACCCAGTGGGTTTCCACGGCTAAGCAGGGATTTGAACTGTGGTCTCCAGAGTCATAGTTCAGTCTTCAAAACACTGCACCACACTGGTTCCTACTGGTATAAAAAAAAATATGGTGAACAATGCCAGATACATTGTGGCAGATGGTGGACATGCTTACATTGTCATAGGACCATCTGTCAGTCATTGGTCTAAGGAAGGAAGTATATAATACAAGCTGTTATGCTGTTTCAAAGACCTGAGGAGAAACACCTAGGAAAGATTGAGAAAACAACTAGACGGCTTCCATTTTTCCCAAAGTTTTTTTAAAAAAAAAACAATGAAAAACTGTAAGATATTTTAGAAACAATGTTCACCTATTGTTACCAGCCTTTAACTCTCTATCCACAACACACATAAGCTAAATGATGTCTGAAAAAACTGAGGAGTTAATGTTAGAAGGGACTTTCAAAACAGCAGGTATTTGATGGCAAGGATTCTATCAGGCATACCCCTTGGGAAACATGACACAGCCTCTCCTCCTCTTGACTTTTGCTTGCTTCAGATTCCTTAATCATGCTCAGCTTGTGAAAGAAACTGGCCTACATTTAGAAAAACATCAAATCAAGAAATAAACTTACGAAATGGCAGAAAAGGTTGTTGCAACCTAGGCAGTTTTTAGATATCCTTGAAAATGATAAAACTGAAAGGTCAGAAGAAGCAGAAAGTACTGATAGAAGTTGCTTAGAAAATAAAAAAGTTTCCCGAGATAAAATTAGTACTAGGTTTTGGTCTCCCCCTTCCTTTTTTCCTTCAGCTTTTTTTCCGGAAATGTCAGCTTTCTGTGTCTGCCCAACACTGGAGAATAAGTTCAGAATACAAAATAACTGTCTTTGTTTTAGCATAATATTGACAGTTTCTTCTGTTTTCAGCTTTAATCTTCCCCTCTTTCTCATAAACTAGCGATGACTAAGGTTTGAGGGGTTTTTTTGTTTTGGTGTTCAGCAATTCATAGCTCTACTTCCTTAATAACCTCTAGTTTTAAATGCAAATTAATAAGTTTATAAGTGTCTCAATAAATTACAACAATTACATTTAATGTATCCAAGCATGATATATTTATGGGCAAACTAATTTGTAAATAATACATATTTTGGTCCTGAACTAATGAAATGACTTTAGATCAATAAAGTGTGTATTGCCTATTTCATACTTGCCCTCAATTTTCTGTCATTTCCCAATCTCCCATTTCTGGAAATATCTAAAATTTCTGGAAATTATAAGTATATAATTAGTTACTGGAAGTATTTACATACTGCTTTTCTGCCGCCGCCTTATTAAAGTACAAATGTGCAAATGGTAATGCAAACTATCAAGAACAGACAAACATGGGGAGATCAAGAACTCTGAAAATGCTGCTCTTAACGACAAAATGAATACAAAGACAGGACCAATACTTGAAATCATTTTAGAAAATGACATGAAAGGTGGCTACTGTATATGTGTTAATATATGCCCCCCTTGAAGTTCTATCAAATAAGCAATACTGTTCAATCACACCAAAGTTGGTTAATCAGGCTTAAGGACAGAACTTAAGAAGAGAGAAAGCCATGGAACTTCTGTAGAAACTCTGGAAGTAATCATGTCATCCTTAACCATAAGTGACTTTGCAAGGTCAAGCGGCTGCATTAGAAGTATCTTAAGCTCTTGGGGCATGTGTTATTCTCTCATCTTGACCTCCCTCTTTCTAGTAGTCAAAAAAGTCTGACCTTTTGCTCCCAAGAACACAATTAACTGTGGAGAAGAGATTATACCATAAAAAAAGAATCATAATGAACCATGATGGCCTGATAATTAGCCACTAATAACTCCCATGCAGAGGAAAAGAACATAGGAACTTGGATAAGTGCTCTACACAGTGTTAAAGTATGTGCAAGTCTTCATGAATTGGTGCTGTAATCCTACTGGACAACCCTCCACACAAAAAAGTAATTGGATCAAATTAGTAGCCCAAATGTATTAGGGACTAAAATTTCATCCTGGAAGAATTGAAATTCAACAGCTACAAAGTCTGCATACCTCGTCTATACAGACACATGACCATCATCTTCGCCCTAATACAGGTAGCAAAAACTTTCATGGACACCTAAAGCTTAAATACATCCCAATCACTATAAATGTTCACTTTCTTTCCCTGAAGCTCAAGAAGGAAATCTTCCCTGAATAGCAGCTAGTAAAGTGAATAAAACCCAACTATTAAAAACAACAACAACAGTGTATAAGTTTCTTTTAAAATGTAATTTGTTTCTAAATGAAATTTGAGTATAATAAAAAAAAGATTATTTTATTTTTTACAAAGGATATGAAAGCCAAGGAATAAATATCTGACTTATGGGCATTACAAATATGATACAACAGGTCATGCATTACAAAACATTTTATAAAAACTACAAAATGTATGACCTTTAAGCAAACTGGATGCAAATTATTTACGTCTTATGGAAAAATGCTGGCCAACTTTGTTTCTGGCGAATTCTGGGCACTAACATCACAATACAGCATAGGTGGGTAAAACAGAGACAGCCCCTTATTTTATGAGCCACTTCTGTGTTGTCTCCTGTACCTTATAATACCAGCTGCCTGTGCTTTTGTGAGAACACAGACTGGCAAGCAAGCACATATGTAAGCTCAGAGACTATGGAATGCTGCAGCTTGAGCAGAAAAATCTGTCTAGAGCTGTCACACTTTACCGCTGGGTCTCTGGGCTTATGCATATACTTGCCTTCTGATCTCTTTTATTCTTCATTTGTTGCTGGCTGGAGGGCATTCAACAAAGTGGCAAGGCCCTGGCAGAGAGGAAGGAGAACCCTTTGGCTTGGGAAAGATGGAGATAGGAAGGGGAGAAGAAACAGAACAAAAAACAAAATATATCATCTGTAGGAATTTGAGGTATATTAATAAGAGGGTCTTGTCAGTGGAGACTGAGAGAAAAAAATGAGAATTATGGATAAGGTGTGGAAAAGAAAGCATGGCATAGTGATAATCTTGAGATTATTGCCCACAGTGGGGAAAGAAGTTACCTATCCTTACTGTGAGAGCCAGAGTGGTATAATGGTTTGTGTGATGGACTATGACCTTGGAGACCAAGTTTCGATTCCCCACTCAGCCATGGAAACCCACTGGGTGACCTTGAGTGCATCACGCACTCTCAGCCCCTAAAAAAACCCATGAGAGGGATTTTATATGACTTGAAGGCACACAACAACAGCAACAATCCTTGCTGTAATATACTGTGGTCTATACCTTCAAGTGATCCTGCTTTCAATGGATACAGAAATCTAAACAAACCCAGGAAACATCATAGTCAGGATAGCCGTGTTGGCTATGCAGTAAAATTCAACAAAATCCAAATTCCACAAAAGAACAACAACATTATTGACTAACTAAAATGCACAAAATACATCCTGCAAGCTTTCAAAGCTTCATCGACTTCACAGTAATTTCAGAATTGCCTCTCTGTTAGTAAGCAAATACTGTTGAAAGGTTATGTGCGTTGAATGAAAAAGGCTGTTGTTAACATTCCTAAGTAGTATTAAAGAGTTTATTTACTGCAAACCAATGTTTTACATGTTATAGCAACTAATTAGGCATATTTGTATAACCAATGCATAATTTACACAACAGTAAAGCAACTTTAATCCATCCCTCTTGGCAGCCACTATTTAAGTATGAACAAATAATAATAATAAAAAAATGAATGGTGTTTACATTTTCTTCTGATTGCAGAAATGCACACATGTGCTGGCAGCCAGAAAGACTACATGCTTGCAAAAAAGAAAAAGAAAAAAAGGGGAAAAAAGCAGCATTTATTAGTATGTATGTTCGCATGCCCAACAGCTACTCGAGAGCTTTAAATATGCTAGTATACAAACTCCTATATAAATACTGGTGATATGTTTATTAGGCCAACAAGAAGATGCAAAAAAATATTTTAAAATGGATTCTACCCCCCTCCCCTGATCTGTGAATTTTAAGCAACTGTGGAACATCACATCCTATATCTTGTGGCAATATGTACACAGGCGAACTGAAGCATCTGCATGTGCACTGCCACCATTTAATAATATGAGAGGTGAGCGTTCATGTTTTTCCCCATTCATGGGGAGTCCTAGAAACGAACCCCCACAGATACAGAGGGTCCACTGTAAATGTCATTTTTGTGTTGTTTTTGAAATAATGCATCTTCTGCTTGGTTTAATAAAGCTATTACCAATGTGTAGTTTGGATTTTCATTAATGCCCAACATGATCCCCCTGTATTTTTTCAACTATCAAAACAGTAACAATAGTATGTGTCAGTGTGTGTGTATGCAAGCATTTCAGGTTGCCTATCTAGTTATAGTGACCCATGAATTCTACAGAGTTTTCTTGAGCAAGGGTGAAGTAGTTTACCATTTTGTTTCTATGAAACAGTGTTTGGTATCCCTTGGTGGACCCTCATCTAAGTACTAACTAGGCCTGATGCTGTTTGCACTGCACACATCCTAGACTGTCCTCCTCTTTAAATATTTATTTTCTGTCAGGGCATTTAAGAAGATTAACATTTTGAATTAAAACAAGGAAGCATAAATTACAGCTCCATCCGTCTATAGGTAGTACAGCCATTTCAACAGCAAATACTTCAAGTCTCTCAATAGATCCAAGCCCTAAACATCATTTTAAAAATCTTATTTCTTCACATGCGTTCTTCATGTCCTGTAGTTTACTTCATGTCCACTGGCTGCCAATTAGTTTCCAGGCAAAGTACAAAGCGTTGGTTATTATCTTTAAAGCTCTACTTGATTTGGGTCCAAGTTACCTGCAGGATCACCTTCTCCCATACAATCAGCCCTGTACGCTCAGGTCCTCCGGGGGCCATGTACTTAAAACCAGCCAGGACCAGACTGGCAACAGTCACCCAGAAGACCTTCTCATCAGCCGCCCCTAGACTGTGGAATGACCTGCTGGAAGAGATCCAACAGCAAAATATGCTGTCTGGATTAAAAAAACTGCTAAAGACTTATCTCTTATCTTATCTCTTCCAATAGGCCTACCAGGTCTGTTTTTATTTTTAATTGTACTTTTTAATTATGTTATACTTTAACTAGGATATATCTGTATTTTGAATAGTTTGTGTTTTTAGGGTATTTTAGTCATAATTTGTTTTTAATTATATCTATGTTATACCCTGCCTTGAGCCTGGGGACAGGTTGGTAACAAATTATTATTATTATTATTATTATTATTATTATTATTATTATTATTACTACTACTACTACTACTACTACTACTACTACTATTATTACTACAAAAAGCACAAACAAGGGGTTGACTGAGACTGAGGCTAAACTCCTGAATGGATCTGTAAGTGCCACTGAACTCAATGGGAATCTGAGTAGACATGTCTATGATACCAGCATAAATTAGTCACATTTTAGTCCGACTGAAATGAATGTGAAAGGCAAGTTAAATTCCAGGAATTTCAAAAGGCCTTAAATGCATCTAACTAGTGAATCACATACAAGAGCCAGTGTGGTATAGTGCCTTGAGCATTGGTCTTTGACTCTAGGAGACCAGGGTTGCAAACCCCACTCAGGCATGGAAACTCCCTGGGTGACCTCAGGCAAATTACATTATCTCAGCCTCAGAGAAAGCAAAAGCAAATCCCCTCTGAATAGATCTTGCCAACAAAACCCCGTGATAGGTTCACTGTAAGTCTGAAATGATATGAAGGCACACAACAAAGTGAAACACACCTTCCAGTCTATGAGTTCCCTTCCACAGCATTTTCATCATCTCTCTCAATGAACAATCATAAGACTACTTCAAAGAAGCAAAAAGATTTCAACTATTCTTTCATATTACAGAAAAAAATTCATGAATGCTAGATAGTATAAGAAATTCAATCTTGCAAAAATATAGATTCAGCTCATAAGCCAACACCAATCTTCATAAATCATATTCATGTGGAAACTGGAAATCTGTTAAGTCCTTTCAAAAGCCCTACTTCCAATGGACCCTTACTGCAGGAAGAATTCAAGCATCACTACACCAGGAAGAAACTTATGCAAATAAATATAAGGGCATATTTCAACAATGCAAACAACAATGCCTTTTCAAGTCAGCTGGCTCACTGGCAAAATGGAATAGTCCTACTACTTGGGATGACTACTCCTAAGTTCAGGCAAAGAGAACTGCATAACTATTTGCCCTACCTAACTCTGGGTAGTAGGCAGAAAAGAATACAAACTCTCATGTTGCCATTTTTGCCAAATGCTTGCAGAGACAATCTTACCAACAAAACTCCCATTTAAGAACAGTCTTGAATCACATTCAAGATAGCTAGACCAATATAAAAAATAAATATTTGATTACTGATTGGGAGAGGCTTGGAAGGGACACTGATTAGATATAGAAATCTTAAACATTTAATGATAACATCAACTATCAGAGTATTATCTGATAACAAAGATTTAAAATGTTAGTACAGTAAGATTTCTCTTTTTAAATAAGAAATGCAGTAAACTCTGTTTAAAAAAACTAACTTTCAAAAAAAGGAAAGAACTCTTTGGAAGTGTACTGAAACAAAATGACAGTATGAACAAGCAGTTCAGTTCATGGAACGTTGGTCTGTCAGGAAATAAATGTCACATTTTGGAATCAATGCAAAAAGATATTGAGATAACCAACTCAAACATCTTCAGATATAGTTTTGGAATAATATATCAAACACTGATGTATCATTATAATAGGAATCATTTACAGAATACTATTTCAGTCATATATAAACTCAACAGACTGAGGATTAAGAGACTGACATCCATCTGTTGTTTTAGAGGAAGGATGAACCATGTCCACAAATGAATTCTTAATACGTGGATCTTCCTTTTGAACTTAGGAACATTTATACAGTGGCCCCTCTGTTTATGTTCCATTCTAGGAAACCCTCTGAATAGCAACATTTGCAAATGTTCCTATCCCATCAGATGCCATGTGTACATCACCATCATTTTATGTATAGGGTGTAATGCTTTGCATGACTTGGCAATCACACATGTGGAGATCACAGATAAGGAAGGCTCACTGTACTGCTATTAACATCTGTGCTCAAAGCAAGTTTCCAACCAGCAAGCTACCTCTGAAATTGATCAGTTTTCAGCTGTTGTTTTATCAGACATGCTTATTATAGAATATATATTATAGAATCTGATTAAATTACTATAGAATCTGGTTAAAGTATAAAGAGGCACTCCTACACCACAAGGAGGAACATACAAATTAACAGGTGTCCAAACTTCTGCTAGGAGGAATTCACGTCCGCAATGTCAAACAGTTATTAGATACTAGTTTAGGTGTTTTATAGCTAGAACTTCCAACAATTTAATTCACAAAGAAAAACACTCCTTTTTAAACGACAATTGTCAAAGGAACACTGAAGCTCAGTAGTAAAATTCTACCTCCTTAAGTTACTCTGCAGTATATGACTGGAGTGATCTCAAAACTGTTTAGACAACGTGGTATCATGGAGACTCCCAACTATGCTGTAAAGCTTGCTGAAGATGGCATCTTCAAATACTCCACACATCACCCATTTAAACTAACATTGAAGATTGCCCCCGTAGTCTGCATCTCCTTATTTACTCCCTGAGTTTTGCCAGACAGTTCACTTCTTCAAAATATATGTGGAACTGTGTGTACTTACTAAAATTTTCTGTAGCACAGGTTAAACTGTGCAGAAGAGTAAGTTCTCAACCTCTGTTACATATTGATACAAGATGAGCAAGTTTAAGAAGAAATATCTGAATCAAAAGTAGTACCTGTATCACATTCTTCCTTGTATTTTAAACGTAAACAAATAACGCTTTTCATTTTATCAGTATCCAATCAGTTTGCTATTAATTAGATAAATGACCTTTAAAACTACAAAGCTTTTGACTTATTCAGTTGTACTTGGTTTACTTTTCCATGTTATAATTTTTGAAAAACTATTCCTCCTCTTCCAATATACAGATACATTTAGAACTCCTTGGAACTCTGAAATTTAGAGCTGTTGTGCTCAAGTACAAATGACAGGACTCATACACAGGCTATCTTAATAACAGATTCTCAATTCGATACTGCTAAACCTTCCTGTTGGGTTTGAGCATTGGACTACAACCCTGGAGAACAGGGTTTGATTCCCCACTTGTCTATGGAAACCCACTGGGTGACCTTGGGTATATCACACACTCTCAACCCTACAAAATCCTGTGATAGGTGTGCTTTAGGGTAGCTATACATCAGAAATGACTTGAAGGCACACAAGAGCAAAAGCAATTATTTCACAGTGATACAAGATGTTCTTACTCATTCATGAAGTTTGACATTTTACATCATAAACTTTATATAAGTTCTATTGTATTTACTTTATACAGCATATAAAGTTTATGATATAAAATATACCAAATATACTTTATAAATACCATATATGTGTGTGTGTGTGTGTGGAGAGTGAGCATTTATAAGTTACATTTGCTTTATATCAATTCAAATTCTACAAACTGACCCAATCCTATTAGAGCAGTTAGCACACAAAAGACAAACTTGTTAAAGGTTTTCTGATTTGTTTGCATAATCATTCAAGGACAAGAGATGAAGTCAGCATCAGATGAGATCTTCCTATACCAACTTAATACTTGTAGTAGGAAAGCAATGCTTTTGTTTAAGAGACAGATGTTCTCTCTTCCACTAGTAGTTTTCAAACAGCACAGGAAAGCTAGGAAGATTGTGTTGTTACAAATTACTGAAGTTGTGAACAGTCACTGTACTCATCTCTTACTTTCATCCTTACACAGGATAAGTAGTGGAACCCAAACGCCACAACATGCCCAATATCTTCCCAATATGTACAGATACATATATTTTCTGACTGAAGATAACATTTCATCCCTCTAGCTTATAACAGATTGACAGTTCCCTCTGCGGAATCTCTTAAGCACTGCATTTAATACTGACACTGGTAAAACAGAGAATGCAGTTTATTGTAATACTAATGCAGGAGTTGTTCTGGCTTTCCAAATTTCATTCATAAACCCATTCCCCAAATGAAAAATTCAGTTGCCATATATATATATATATATATGCTTTTCTCATTTTCAGTTTTACCAGGCAGAGGAGTTCTGAGACAAATTAGGGGACATTCTTTCATTAAGAGAATCACCTCAGTAATCAATAGATCAAGTGTCTGGTTACATGAAAAAAAACTGCAAAACTTGTTATCTACAGTCTCTGTGTATGTCAAACGAAAAGATCAGCATTTTCTCAAGATCTGAGACAGATCCAGAAAACTAAAAAGATGTCTGACCAAGAAAGGAACAACTAGCACAAGTATATAAAGTACTAACCACTATATGGGGCAGATAAAAACAACCAGTGACAAAATCTGATAGCAACCATTCCATCACACTATAGTAAAGAGAGAAGAAAAGTTGATTACAATATCAGCCCTGCTGAGAAGCTTCATCGTGTTCCTTCCTTTATCAAATGTCACTCAGCAGCAGTTATGCCATCAAACTGAAGCAGAGAGATAGATAGGAAGCAGGGCCTCTCTGTGGATTCAGTTGGGGTATCTGTAACTTTTTCTTTTCTTCTTTGTACTGTGTCCATTTCAGCTGACAAACTAGTGTCTCAGTTTGCCTTTTTATCTACTTCATCCCAGTCCCTCTTCCTCTGTGTGTTGTTTAGATTGTAAGTCTGAGGGGAAGGACCATGCAAAGTGCTCTGGGAGTCCTTTCTAGTGGAAAGCAGAGTTAAAACATTTCAGATAAATAAACCCCAGGAGATACTTCTATAGTTTATTTGTAGCTAGTGCAGATTATCTAAGATATTCCCAAGTCACAATCTCCATAGAGACAAAGAAGTTCTACATCAACAGCAACTTCCAAAATAAACCACCCTGGATACTGAAGCATTGCCCAGTTGCTCACTCTTGTTGTCGCAGCATGCTTTTTCTTGTATAGATCAGGCCACCTTTATGTTTTGCAGCAAGGGTATGCAACTGTGGGAGTTAGGGGATGACATGAGCCCCCTAGTAGACAAGTGCCACATTTGTATTGTTAAGGTTGCTGAGCTGGCCGAAATTTCCAAATTAATACAAGTTTTTGAAGAATAAGCCAACTGAAGCTTTTTCTGAAAGACTGGAAACCATTTATGGATTTTTGAGCAATAAGGAATTTAATGATGTAATAATCTGTGGTTATAGTTGTTTAGTAATTTCAGTAGGATTATTTAGCTGGATTTGTAATGGTAAAATAATATTTTTCCCCTCTTTTTAAATAAGTTTTTCTTTTCATTACAGTCAGGACTGCAGGATCAAAGCCTTACTTTGTTTTAGATCTATGTCTTTTTTCCCTTTTTTCTCACTCTCTTACTTCCATTTCTGATTGTATTTTGATTGAAATTTTGATTGCGTATTAGATGGTTAATGTTAAAATTAATCAATAAACAAACAAAAACCCAAATTTGTTTGCCCCCAAATGCCCCCATGGGCTGTGGGGGGCATTGGATTGGTGTGGTCATACATACTATAAGCTAAACATTGCTATATACCTAGGATCTTACTCAAAACTGCAGGGGCTGCAAGCAAATGCACCCATTCATAATTTCAACTGCACACTATGATATTATAAATACTAATATTACTACTATTTTCATCATCATCTTCATCATTTTTATTTATATCTCACCCTTTCCCCAAGACTGGGGCTCAAAGTGCTTTCTCATTAAAAAACATTAGAATTAAAAACATACAAAAATCATATTAAAACTTAATTAAGTTATGAATTATATTAAAAGCATACACTTTAAATTTAAAGCCAAAAGCAATACTGCACTTATAGTCCTTTTTCTATTCTAAAAGCCTGTGTGAATAAAAAAGTGTCAGCCTGCTGACAGAAAGACAGCAAGGAGGGGGCCATTTTAGCTTCCCTAGGACGCAGTTCCACAGTGTAGGGGCAGCTACCAAGGTCATATCTCATGCTCCCACCAGCTGTACCTGGGAAGGTGGTAGGACTCAGAAAAGAGACTCCTAAGCTTATACTGAGAAATATGATCTCCCAAGGCAAACTTGTAGTACAGAGTTTTATAGATCATAACCAGCACTTCAAATTGTGCCTGGAAACAAGCTGGCAGACAATTATGCTTTTGCAGCAGAGGAGTTGTATGATTCCTGTTTCCAGCTCTCTGTAATAAATGAAGTTTCCAAATATGAGTCAAAGGCAATCCCACATAGAGCACGTTATAGTAATCCAAATGGGATGTAACCAAGGCATATGTCACCAGATAGATAGAGCATCTCCAGGAACAACTGCAACTAGCAAGCTTTAAATATGCAAAGTTACCCCTGGCCATTGAGGAAACCTGGACCTCCAGATCCCCCAAGATCATCCATGGACATCATCTGATTTCATGCTTCTTTTTTAAACTGTTGAGTAACTATTTGAACTTTGAAATAGGTACTTTAAGTATATGATTTGAACAATCAAATTAGAAGGCTACTACTAGAGAATGCCATTCAGAGATCTGGAATCCAATGCTGTCAGTTTGTTGGTGGTACTGAATTCTCAGACACATATAAATATTAACTTGGGAAGCTTATACACTTGTGTGTGAGATTACTGAAGCAGATATGGGCTAACAAAGCAAAGTTTAATGCAAACAACACAAAAATGCCCCTGGAAACAGGGATCTTTTGCATGGGTCTGCATTGCCCTTGAAGAAATCAGATTTTTGATCAGTCCCACTATTAGATATGCCAGTGGAAATTGCGATGGGGAATGGTTTAGCCCAAGCACAGTCTCCTGTGTCGGTTCCATCTGTTTTTAGAGAAGGCAGATCGGACGATGGTGATACATGCTTTATTTACCCCAAGACTGGGCCTTTGGAAATACACTTTGCACGGAACTGTCTTTAAAAAGTGCTTAACAACCTTCACTGGTGTTGAATAGTATAGCACGTGTTTTGATCAAAAATGGTGTTGTTGATCAAGTGGTTCCTTTGCTGTTCGAATTGCACTGATCAATTTCTAGACTAAATTCAAAGTGCTGGTCATTATACTTAATATGTAAATGTGCTAGGACCAGGACATCTTTCCACTTGATCTTGTTGCTTGCCTTTTAAAATTCAGAGAGGGAGGATGCTTTGTGCATCTTGGGATACACGACATCTTTTCCACAGCAGCAATCAGTCTGCATTTCTCAGTGTCTGAATAATTCATCCAGCATTGGTATACCAAAATCCTTGGTATTTTATTTCAGGTATACTTCCTCTTTACAAAATCTTTTTATGCCCACCCCATCTCCTCTTTCCTCCTCATCCTCTGTCTAGGTGGAAAGATATGTTTTATTTTGTGTTTTAAGCAGAACTGGCACTGGAAGGATGGTGAAAGAGGGCTGGATAAACACAGACTTTTAGTGCAAACAATGTAATAAAAACTTGAGATGGTTTACAATGAGATTCTACTTGAGCTGATCATACTGTAGCTAAGTGTGCCTGGCTACAAGAGACAAGGTAATCAACATCTCTCTCCAGAATCTTTTACTGAGCATGCATAAACAGCGAAACAGAGACGAAGGAGGAGAACAGATAAGCTTTCCTCAATGGCTACCCTAGCAGGTTTAAAAAGCAGAGATCTATAATTTTATCCACCAAAACAGAAATCATGAGAAACAGGAAAGCTGGTGGAACAAAAAGCCATCCTTGCATGCATTTTGGAAGTTTTCAATGGTCTATGGAAGGGTCAAGATGTTTTTGTTTACTTATGCAAGGCTTACCTGACTTGCTTGTTTCATTTCTTCTATGCATATTGTTAGTTTTGAAAAAAAATGATGAAATACATTGAAATGCCCTTTTTTGTGGTATAGAAACATACATCTATTCTTTCTATGTTATTTCTGTCTCTAATACCAATTTCTACCAAACTGGTAAATAAAGAAACACAACTCTGCCAAGTAGCTTCCATATTCTAAATATCTAGATTATGTAATCTTACATCAGGATCCTGCACTACATATAAAGCCAAATAGAAACAGATTGTTGTAATTCCTTTGCTCACACTTCTAGAAAATATATTATGTAGTGCAACACAAGAGGATATATCTTCTTATAAACTCACTAACACTATTCTATTTATACTGATGTTCTTGCGTGCCTTCAAGTCATTTCCAACTTATGGAGACCCTAAAGTGAACCTATCATGGGGTTTTCTGGGTCTCAGAGTGTGTGATGTGCCCAAGGTCACCCAGTGGGTTTCCATGGCCAAGTGGGGAACTGAATTCTGGTCTCCAGGGTTGCAGTCCAATGCTCAGACTAGTACACCACACTGATACTAGCAACCAATTAAGGTACACACTTGCTCAGGAATTAAGATATGAAAGTGTGATTTAAACTGATTTGAATCGCATTGAAAATGACCAATCTACTCTGAGGCCATTTCCGCACTAGCCTGTTACAGTGCTATTATTCCACTTTCAACCTTCTATGGAATCCCAGGGTTTGCAGTTTAGGCCAGCCTCTCCCCTAAACTGAAAACCCCAGAATTCCATAGGTTGAAAGTGGAATAAGAGGGCTATAAAAGGCTAGTGCAGAAATGGCCTCAATAGCATGTCCTCCCTCTCTACTTGTAACAACCTGGAAATACTCCACGTCATGATCACAGGAAACAAAACTAACAGTCACATAAAATGAGACTTAGTTTAAGAAATACCAGACTAAGTTGTACACACCATGTACCACACCACTGAGACAATCACAATGCTCTGTGATTGCATGTTCTATTTACAGGATGTCTTTACATCAGAACCAGCTGGTAGAAAACAAACTTGTTATTACATGAATAGTGTAAGACTGTGACTAACAGAAGCATTAACAATTTACATTTAGCTGTTGCACTGATGATGATGTGTAAAAACACTAATTTATCTAATTTAACCCTCAGGATCTCTACTTCCTGTCAAGTCATCTTTATTAGGTTTAATACTTAACATTCTGATATTAGTCACAACTAATCTCACCAGCTCAAGTTCCTTATTGCTCCAAACATCACGTTTATATGGACCAAAAATAAAAATGAAGCATGCTCTATAAACAAAGCAATAACAGACAAGAAATTAAAGGAGGAGATTGTGTTGTTCTGACTTGTACTGTCAATACAAGACATGTAAATTCAGGAAAGTTATACAATCACTGTGAGTCTTAACACTAAGGTAGTCTACTACAATGTTGTGCTTTCCAGATATGTTGGACCACAAACTTCACCACTGCTAGTCATACTAGCTGTGCTGCTGGTGGATGATGGGAAATGTGACCCAACACATCTGGAAGGCATAAGATTGAGGAAGGCTCCTCGTGGATAATTAGATTTGCAGGTTTGTTCAGACATCTTGTAGCTGCCCCACATCATCTGCTGCAAAAGTCTATGGATAAGCTTTGCACAAAAAATGTAATAGGCCCGTCAAGATTTATAGAATTCTTTGCACTGACAACTCCAAAGCAGAACATCTGAATGGACAGAAATATCTACAGGCCTAGGGAAAGACAGCAGCATAGTTTGGTAGAATTATTGCATTCAACAAGCAATAAAATGCTGGAAGATACATAACCTACAAATGATTGGGGAATAGATAAATATTATAACCATTTTAGCCCAATCTCATTTATCTGCTGCACCTATCTCAATCCATGGATCAGGGAAACAGAAGAGTTGGAGCCCCCAAGTACCTCCTAGATGAAGTGCATTGGATTATGCTGAGTTTTCAACTGCTAAATGATGAAACGAAAGAGCCTGAGTAACAAGTATAAAGCTCTCAACAATTATTACAACTGAAGTCAAAATGGGTGAAAGCCCATATTTCAAAGATGCTCTTCAGATGCATGCTCCTCTCTTTACCAGATTCATGAGTTTATACTGTCTGGCATTGAGGTACTATAGTGCTCACTGCCAGAATACAAGATCAACATCTCTATTCCTCAGACCTGGATCTTATGTGCAGTCTTATTAAAGAAATCACAATTTATTCACTTCAGTTCTTCACTACTCACTGTAAAACGGAATCAACCGTTATACCTACTCCATGAAAGTCAAGGCAAAAATAAACCTGTAAATGAAAGCATGCTTTCAAAACCAAATTGTACAAGAGTGTGCATACAAACAATAAACATCTTGTTTGACATCAAGCACCTTTCTTGATTTCTTGCTCAAAAAGGACCTATAATGAGTGTGGGGGATACCAACAGCTGTGGGTTTATCGCATTTTATAAACTATAATGGATGTTCTACACAGGTGGAGAACAACTAAGACTCTGGAAACAGACAGATCCTAATTCAGATCTTCCCTGAAGGATGACACAGTGACCCTGAAACAACAAACCACTTCAGAGCTTCGACTCTCCCCCTCCCACCCCTATGCAATATGGGGACAGCAACACCGACCTGCCTCGCAGGGTAGGTCGCAGAGATTGTTCAGAGTGTTCTGTATAATCAGGAGAAGCGCGGCAGAGCATCCTAGTGTGCTAGGTAGCGCTTTGCAGAGCCCAGCAGTTATGTATACAGTTTGCATCACAGTCCCTGAAAGTAGCTTCCAGTCCAGAGCTGGCCACAGAGAGCCACGCTGAAGGTCAGAGGCCTCTCTATGCTGGGCATGAGCTCGAGCTGGGGCCATTTCCGCACTGGATTGTTATAGCGCGATGATTCCACTTTCAACCTCCTCTGGAATCCTGGGGTTTGCAGTTTCGGGAGGGGCCGGCCGGCCCCTCCCGAAACTGCAAACCCCAGGATTCCAGAGGAGGTTGAAAGTGGAATCATCGCGCTATAACAGGCTAGTGCGGAAATGATGAGTGTGTGCAACCACGCCAGCTCTAAGCGTGGCCCTACCACACATACAACCCCCAGAGCCCGAGACGGGTATCCAGGCTACCTTCATCCACACACTTACTTACACACTTCATCCACACACTTACATGATTGCCGGGGAGTAAGGCTCGCTGATCTCCTTGAGACTTGGGCCATTTCCGCACTAGCCTGTTATAGCGCGATGATTTCACTTTCAACCCCCTCTGGAATCCTGGGGTTTGCAGTTTCTGCACTTAACGGTGGCCATTTCCGCACTCGCCTGTTATAGCGCGATGATTCCACTTTCAACCTCCTCTGGAATCCTGGGGTTTGCAGTTTCGGGAGGGGCCGGCCGGCCCCTCCCGAAACTGCAAACCCCAGGATTCCAGAGGAGGTTGAAAGTGGAATCATCGCGCTATAACAATCCAGTGCGGAAATGGCCTGGGACTGGGCCCACAAGACGCTCCCCGCTTCGCTTCACCTCTTCTCCTCCCCCCCCCGCCCGCCACCCTCGGCGTCCTTCCTTCCTTCCTTCCTTCCTTACACAGTGACATGGCCGGAGCCTCGCACCACCACCGGGTCCGGCGAGTGCTTCAGCAGCTGCTCCTCCAGGGCTCGCTCCTCATCTTCCTCTTCCTCGTAAATCTCGTCGAAGTCCGCCATGGCCAGGGCCGGGCCGGGCCGGGCCGAGTTTGCCCAGGAGCCGCGAGAGGGGAGGCCGGGAACCGTCAGCGAGCGAGGAAGGAGCCCAGGCTGCCGGCTGGCCGCCGCCGCCGCTTCCCCGGACGCTGCCCCGACGCCCCGGCCGAAGAAGCCGCCTTCGCCCGCCGCCCCTTCAGAGCTGCCGGCAGGAAGCGCCCGTCATGATCCCGCGGAGGGGGACGGACAGGAACAGCAACAACAACAACATCCGCTCGCCCGCGCCCCGGCAGCCACTGAGTGAGGAGCCGCGGGCGCGAGGCTCCGCCCCCCGGCCGCCGCGCGCGAATCTCGCGGCCGCAGCGGAGGCGGCCGACGGCACCCTCGCGAGCGCAGTGCTGGGCCCGGGGAGGGAAAGATGGAGAGCGCATGCGCCTTTCACCAGTCGAGGACAGGCTGATCACGGAAGGGAAGGACGAGGTGGGTGGCTTGGGCTGCGTGATGTTGGGCTTCTAGGCACAGGAAACAGGCACGCCTCGATGCCCGCCCGTAGTTACTTCGTGCTTATGGTGTCCAGAGCCTTTTCCGCACTAGACTGTTGTAGCGCCATTATTCCACTTTCAACATCCTGTGGAATCCTGGGGTTTGCAGTTTAGGGAGGGTCCTGCAAACCTCAGGGTTCCAGAGGGTGTTGAAAGTGGAATAATGGCACTGTAACAGCCTAGTGCGGAAATGGCCCAGGCCTTTCCAAGCATGATTGCCGGGGAGTAAGGCTCGCTGATCTCCTTGAGACTTGGGCCATTTCCGCACTAGCCTGTTATAGCGCGATGATTTCACTTTCAACCCCCTCTGGAATCCTGGGGTTTGCAGTTTCGGGAGGGGCCAGCCGGCCCCTCCCGAAACTGCAAACCCCAGGATTCCAGAGGGGGTTGAAAGTGGAATCATCGCGCTATAACAGGCTAGTGCGGAAATGGCCTTTCTTACAAATAAAACACATTTGTGCATTCGCCTTAGGGGTGTAGCTTGCCAGGTTGGGCCCAAACCTGTGTATTCATTTCCACCCATATTTGTTCGTTTTATATATTCCCTCTGTGTCCCAGTATTCGGACCCAAGGCAACACACGTACTGTATTTAAAAAGCATACAGCTAAAATCACGGTCAATTATAGCACTAAAAAAAAACACCTTATACACCTCAGTTTACCTTGTTGGTCTTAATTACCACCAAGTTGGCTGAACCACAAGTCAGTGTGGTGTGATTTGAGTGCTGGACAAGGACTCAGGTCAGATTTCAAATCCCTGCTCAACTATAGAAACCCATTGTGTGACTTTGGGCAAGTAATATTCTCTCCTCCTCTGAGCAAAGGAATGACAAACCCGGTCGGAACACATCTTGCCAAAATAACTTGAAGGTGCACAACAATAACAAACAGCTGCAACTTACGGCAACCCAATCAATGAGAGACCTCCAAGGAACTCTGTGAGCAATGACGGTGCTCAGGACCCTGCAAACTTGGTGCTGTTGCTTCCTTGACTTAGGCCATTTCTGCACTACCCTGTTATAGTGCTATTATTCCACTTTCAATCTCCTGTGGAATTCTGAGGTTTGGAATTTACTGAAGCCAAAGAGCTCTTTGGCTGAGGATTCTAAAGGGCCTCCCCTAAACTGCAAACCCCATAGGATGTTGAAAGTGGAATAATAACACTATAACAGGGTAGTGCAGAAATGGCCTTAGTAAAATCATCTGTAAAGCTGTCTTCCTATTTTCTTACTGCTTCCAACTTTACCAAGCATCCTGGCTTACATATCTACCCCAAACCAAGTCTTGTTGACTTCATTTCTTGAAAATGGCATGCTACAGTCTAGTACAGAGCAAAAAGTAGTCCCTTCACTCGATTTGGGTTTCAGTCTGTGCTATACAGTATCCCTGCTAAGAACTGTCCTTCATTAGATTGCTGCCTAACTGGAATCTTGTGTAGGCAATAATGACCAGGACAGTGAAGGGTTAAACCAGTGTGACCACAAAGAGAATCCTCTAGTGGGAACCGAGACAAACAGTCCAGTGAGAAACATCTTCATGTAGTTCATTGACTACTAATGAACTGATCTTTGATCTTGGAGGAACTGTACAGCCTCCACTTGTAGAAATTGCCTACCTGAAATCTGGATTTATGATAGTTAAAAATTAACAAAGTTGTGTCCTCAAAGCATTGAGTTGTTGGGCCGAGTAGCACCTTGAGCTGCATGCTAAGACAAGAAATCTGCTTTTATTTCCCTTGAGCACAACAGGTGCAAAGAAACCCAGTGCAATCCCTTAGTGAGCTCTCAGAGAAGAACTGTATCCAATGATTAGTAAGGTGGCTTACTCTTTAGATCTTCCCCACTAGGAATGAGAGAGGGAGAATATTTTATTTTTCTTACCTTTGTGGATGAAGGATTGCTTACGAGTGGTCCAAGTCATGATAGCAAAAGTGGTGTCTTCTGAAATCTTGAACCCAACATTTGCTAGTGGAATGCAGCTTTAATGTCAATGCAGAAATAAAGCTCAAATGTCAGATGCAGGACTTTGATACAAATGTCTCTGCCCTGCCACATTTTAGAGTCAGATTATCACACAATTGCCTTTGGGAAAGTTCTGATGCACCATTCAATTTGGGAAAGTTCTGATACACCATTCAAATTGATGAATTGCTCTTTTCGGTCCTTTGGCTATGTACATGAACTATTTTCTCCAACCTAATAGTTTCTTGATAGATGTGGCCCATAATCTTCAGGCTGTATTTGTAATGTTCCCCTTGTGCCAGAAATTCAATGGACATAAGGAGCCCCATTGCATGGGATCAAGGGAACTCAAATGCTTGCTTGGAGATCAGTTTCAGCTATTCCTGATCTCCCCTAAGCACTGTGTGATTAATGCATACATTGATATGAAGTGAAGGAAACATCACCTATGATTTTCTTGCCAAAATTATAACAATTGGAAATATATCATTGTTGTTGCTTTGGAAAGATGTTCAGCAGTCATACATGGAGGGAAAAGAAGTCTGTATGTCAATATGTGGTTTTGAATTCCGTTCCATTTATTCTGAAACTCCTTTCCATAATGTCTCAGTTTACCATAGAGTGTGTCTTTTTTTCTGTTAGCTTATTCTCTTTCTTAAAGTTGTTCATCCAGAGGACCTTGCTAGTTTGCCCTCTTCTTTTCACTAGTCCAGCTGGAAGTACTGTACAGCACACTAGCTAACAGATCATCTTTATCATTCCATCTCATCTTTGTTGTGCCTTAAGGAAAGACCTTTTCTATCCTTACACTGTTTAGTTCTCCATTCTCCTGATCGCAGATTCCTTAGCTCACACAGTGCCACCTCTTGCAATTTGAATCCTAACCTCTATAGCAGTTTTTTCACTTGCATACTCTTTGGCAACTCATTTTCACAAGTTGTACCCTTCATAGTAGCAAAATGTTTGTAATTAATATTAAGGATCCATATCTGATAATATGCAAATTGGAAAATTAACTTAAGATGATGACAAAGAGAAGAACTCACTCATTGAACACTGCTCACAAGACTGGCTGAGGTGCCTGCTTATATATACACCATTACCAGTGTGACAGCACTCAAATGGAGGAGAGTGAAAGCTGAGACCGTAAGGCGCATATTGCTGAGCATGTGTACTGTAGTGGCATGTTGGCAACACATTGTTTAGGGGGACCCCCCATTATTTGCCAAAATAATGAAGTGAGGAATGGGACTTTTCTTGAGGTTTAAATAATGAAAGAAACTTGCTCTGCCAGTCATTATAATGTTCAATTAATTTCCCAACTTTTGACTTGTACCATATCTTACACTGCTGATGTCTGTGCCTTTTTCTGCCTTTTTTTTTTTTTGCATATCCTTAAATGTCCAGTTTGCACCTCATGTGTACCCAAGCTTGAGTGTCACTGACCTATGGCATCCCTTATGTGCTTATGGCCTGGATCTTGATAGCCTTGGAGATTTGTTTCTTTGAGTTGTTCTTCCCCATTCTGAAGCAACTTTAACAACTAAAGGTGGTGCAATGTATTGTTTGCATGTATTAAGCTCTCCCATAGTATTTGCTGTTCCCTAGTGCAATCATTGTTATGCTTTAATTCTTGTGTATTCAATAAAATTTCCCTTAATTAGTTCTGTGTGAATGTGAGTTACTGCGTCCGGTCTGTCTAAGATTCACAGCTGCCAAGCTTAATAAACATCTTTGAGGCATGTCTGTTCAGTATATGCATGAGTTCTGAGAGCACATTTAGTAACTCACTTCAGATTGAGTTGTTGGTATTGCTAGCACAGCCTTACTGTCTCAACAAAGTGTACAGTTTAACTGTGGCCTCTTTCAGTTCAGAGTGAAGGAGTGCTTCATTGGGCTTTGATTCTGCTCTTCCTTGTTCTGGAGATATGCTGCAGAGTCATGAGTTTGGTTATAAGGCTGGAACCAAATGAGACTGTTATTCTCATATAAGAATTCTTCTCCTCCATCACATGTTCCTTCAGTCCCCATGTTTATAGTATTGTAGTAAATTAAAATTTCAATTAAGATTTAGAAATGCAGTTTAGGCTTCCAAAGAAAAGAGAGAAGGAAAGTTACCAAGGGAATGCGAACACAGCAAATGTAAGAGTGATAGGAGTGAAGGATTTTCAATGTCTCATTCTCTGCAATGCTGGAAATTTCCTTTGGAGGAACAGAATTCTTATTTCTATGTGAGGGGGGCAATGTCCTCATTTTGCCAACAAAGTGCTGTACACTCAGCTTTCCACTTCTGGGGAATGTGGCTCAGGGCCTTTCAGCACAACATAGTGCTATTATTCCACTTTCAACATCCTGTAGAATTCTGGTGTTTGCAGTTTACGGATGAGCATTTAGAATTATCAGCCAGAGAGCTCTTTGGCCTCAGTAAACGACAAGGCCCACAGGATGTTGAAAGTTGAAGAATAGCACTATAACAGCGTAGTGTGGAAAGGCCCTCAAATTCCAGTGATTACCTTCCCTGCTCCCTGTATGATCTGGCTGTATTGGAAGGCCAATAGAAAGGTTGTGTTGGTTTTACTGGGGGCTTCCCAACTGGTTAAGAATTCTATGATACTTTTGAATGTAAGGTCTAGTGTGACCATATAGAGTAGCAATCATCTCCTGCCCAGTAGATTTAAATCAAGGATAAAATTGCTCTGAAGGCTGCTTTTAAGAAGAAAATAAATATTCTGGATTCAATAGAAAAGTTCTCTTGATTTCAGTGACGTAGATTTCCCAGAGCTTAGGAAAGTCACTTTTTTGGACTGTAAGCCACTATCTGCTGGAGGATTCTGTTTATTTTACATTAAAATGGCAACTTCTGCAAGTTCTTAGATTTCTTAACCAGGTTTTCATTTCTGGTTTTGCTTGGAAGAATATTGTGAGATTAATAGCAATAGGAATTTATGTTATTTACTAAGTTTTTTTTTAAAGCAAGCAAATAGCCCTTTTTCCAAACCATAATTATAAAAGCATTATGAAGAATCAGGGCTGGTAGCTTAATGACTGCTTAAACTGTGGATGGATGCAGCTGGATGCTGCTCTGAAGGACCACATGATGCAACTCATTATTGAGAGTAGAATCCCTTAATCCAGAAAGAATTTGTAACATGCCGGACTTAAAGAACTACTTGTGTTCCGCATTATACTCTGCCAAGAAAAACTCTTGGATGTTTTTGGGCATTCCACTAATTCCCTTCCCCCGCACCTCTCCCAGTCCTTAGTACTATTCAATTAAAAAAAAAGAATGTGTATGGTCATTTAAAAATGCTTTTCCACCAATATACATTTTCTTCTCCACATGTTTTTATTCAGTTATGTTTGGGTAAAAAAGAAAACACTGAGTAGGACACTTGTCTAAAATTTCAGGTCAGTCTGAGGAGAGAGTAAATCTTGGAAAATTGTTTTTGTGGACTATAGCTTCAAAAGCATGTCCTCCCCTCCCACCTCTGCAAGTCTACATGACTATGATGGCTGCGGGAATGATTCTGGGTTTTGTAGTCCCCTCAAGTAACTTTACAAGCCCTGAGAAGGATCATAGCTTTAAGATTACACATGCTTGACATGCAAATAAGTTTCTATTCCCACCTCTAGGTTAGGCCTGAGAAAGAGTTCTGTCTGGAAACCTGGAGAACTACTTCATGACGAGCACGAGTGGGGAACCTTTATTTCTACTAGAGTGGTCTACTGCTCCCATACATCAAATTCATCATGGCAAGGAGACATGGCTGTTAGAGTTATAGGTGAAAACTTCCTGAGGATCAAAGCTTCCACACTACTGGTGTAGATCAGTGTTACTCAAAGTTATGGTTTCTGGTTCATGAGTCAAGAGTCCTTTGAGTCTCTGGAGCAGATTTGGAAGTGGCATGAGAGTGCATAAGGGGGAAATGGGTAGGGTGTGTGTGTGTGTGTGTGTGTGTGTAGTTGGATGCAAAATGTGCCGTTGGAAAAGTGGGAGGAACACTGGATGAAATACTTTATGTAGTGTTTATCAGGTAAATCTTGGTGAAAATAGGAGGACTCCATGTACTACAAATCTGGGCAGTACAAAGTTGATGAGGCAGCAGGAATGATTGTTGGAATGGTATAAGTGTGACTGATTTGGGGCTTAAATCAGTGCACTATCCATTGAATTGTCTTTTTCCTTAATAAGTTAAAGCAGATTCATAAATGAATTGTTGCTGTATGGCACTGGTTCCTGTTCAGAAACTGCCATTGGGGAAATTTGTGAAATTGAAATATTTGTGTTTGAAAAACCTAGGGAGGAGGAATTCAGAGTGGTAGAAAACTGTGGGGCTGATTTCTTTGTAGTCATACATAGAATTGCACTGTTATATTAGGGTTCTCCAATGGTCAAGAAAAAGGCCCCATTTTAAATCTCAAAAATCACCTGAAAGTGCACCACAGACCACAGGTGGTCCTTACATAACAATTTAAGAATAATTTGTTGAGTATTTAGCTGTATCTTTTTAAAAGTTTTTGTGTATTTTGGGCCCCTTCAATTGAAAACCCAGATTTATGCATTTCTGCTCAGGGATTTAACTGTCAAATCACTATGATAAATTACATAATAATATCCTTTCCATTAATTACTATAGCAAATTTTGATCTAGAGAAAATAACAAAAGACAACTAGTTTCAAAACTGTCAAAACATTCACATCCATTATTTTCCATAGACTTCCTTATATTGTCTGTGAGCATTTGGGAATACAAATACCTCTGAACTGTTAATGTATTTTGAGAAGCCGTAGACAAATTCTACTAGACATATGGTTGTGGCTGTATTGGTCGGGTGACATTTTTCTGCATAGCCACCAGAACTTCCCTTAATTTCTAGAACATAAGGAAGGGAGAGAACATTCCGTAAAGTACAAAAGTTTCACCCTGCAAGATCTTTTAATTCAAACTTCAGTATACAGGATTGTTGTGGTTATTAGATATGAGGGAAGGATGTTGTACACATACTCAACCATTTTTACTGATTTTCCAGAATATTTGGATGAGTCATACAAAACAGTGGGAAGAAAAAGAGAACAAGCTAAAGCAGGTAAAGTGGGGATGGTGTATATGTGGCAGGTTTGGAGGAAATAGCTGTTAATGTATGTTTAAAGGGTTGGATACAAAACTCTTGAAAAATAAGTTACCATATTTGCTGAGGTATAAGATGCACCAACATATAAGATGCACCTCATTTTTAAATATAATTTTTTTGGGGGGAAATTAGTTTTTTAAAAAAGCATGACTTCTTCCACCCCCCTTTCCTTTCTGTTTTGCAGGGGAAGTGAAAGAAAGGAGTCTGAAGGGGCAAAAAGAAAGCTGCCAAACTTTCTTTTCCTTGCCTCTAGAACTACCTCCTTTCCCTTCCCATGCAAAATGGAAGGGAAAGTGGGGTAGGGGAAGCCTCGCACAATGGTTTCTTTCCCCTTCTGGAGCTCCCCTTCCCAATGCATTTTGCCCCAGCATGGAGAACTCACACCGAGGCAAAACAGAAGGGAAGGGGGGTGGGGGAAGCCTGGCAGGAGTGCTCCCTTAGCCCCCTAGAGGTTCCCCTCCCTTTCCTTTGCATTTTACCTCAGCCCTGAAAACTTGTGTGGTGGCAAAATGCATAGGAAAGGGGGTAGTGTATAAGACATACCCATGTATAAGACATGCCTCATTTTTCAAATGTTATTTTTCAGGGAAAAAAGTGTGTCTTATACACCAGCAAATACAGTAAATACATGTGAGTAACAGTGGATTAAGGTGGTTGGGACACCAGAGCAGTTCCAAAATTGGGTGCAGTACTCCTTTTTTCTTCCTGTATATTCATCAGCTGCAGGAAGACAGGCATCATGCAATGGCAGAGTAGACTTGGCAACACTGCCAGGGCTGCGAGAAGAACTTTGTCTCACTCAATATGACTGAGGCTGGAATCTTAGAACATTTCCGCACGACACTCTTATAGCGCAATGATTCCACTTTCAACCTCCTATGGAATCCTGGGGTTTGCAGTTCTAGGAGGGGCTAGCCGGCCCCTCCCGAAACTGCAAACCCCAGGATTCCATAGGAAGTTGAAAGTGGAATAATCGCGCTATAAGAGTGTCGTGCGGAAATGGCCCTAGAGGCAGCACCCCAATGCCCCACTCCTCAGTCACTTACAACTGGGAAATGGGTCTGTGGTGTGGGCAATGTTTACCACCTTTTGCATACTCTCCACCATTTCACAGAAGTAAACCAGGACAAATGTGACCTAGCAACATCAGAATGTAGTCAAGAAGGAAAAAATTCTTAATGAGGAAGTACACACAAGCTAAGAGAAGCCCCTAGCAGCTTGCTCTTACCTGAAATTACTGGGAAGAGCAAGATTCTACCCCTCCTCTCCTCCTCCCCACAAGTTAATGGAGTGCACACTACTTTTGCACTTTGAACTCAGTTTGCGGCAACTGAAGTAAGCTGAGGAAAAAGGGGGCAAGCAGGTGGAGGAGACAGAAACCACGACATTTTAAAAACAGCTGAAAAACTGGGGTGACAAAGGATTAATCAGAACTGTCACTGCCAAATCAGGAAAGCTGGAGGGTGTGCTCTTAAAGGGCAAGGAGAAAGGTTTCAACAGACCCAGCTCCTCCTTAGGAACATTCTCTCAAGAAAGCATTATAGTACAAGAAGCGTTTGTTTGTTTGTTTGTTTGTTTGTATGTGTGTGCATAGGGCCCCTAACCTCTGAGGGCCCTGGGTACTGACATTGATAATCCAGCCTTAATTAGGGGCTCCTAATCCTCCCATCTTCCCAAACTCTGCCCTTACTGCTCTGAAGAAAATAGGAGAGAACACCTTGCCTTCTCTGGTTCCCACCAGATCTTAGTGACATATAATTCCCAGTATTCCTAATCTTTAACCATGGTGGCCTGGACTGATGAAGTTGGAGTCCAAACTTGAAAACATCTTGCAGGTACCACCATAAGAAAGACTGAAAGAGATGGAGAGGAGCCTTAGCTTGTTTTTTTTTTTTTTAAAAGGGTTTTTGAGGTGTTTATTTGGTGTCCAGGTCCTGAGATATTTAGCACTTTAGAAGTTTAGGAGCACAACTGATTTGGGAACAGAAGTGAACAGCTGTTCAAAACTGAGGTGTTTTGTCTGTAGGATTTCTGTATTGCCTCCCAGACTAAAAGGGCTCCCAGGGCAATAAATAAAAACTAATTAAAATAATACAAAGATAGAAACATTTTTAAAAACACATTAAAATACTCTTTGCAAACTCCTAAAACTCCTGAGAATAATCCTAAAGTCCAGTTTTGAAACAGATAAAACAGCAGATTCAAACAGTGAATGCTGTGCAGAACAGCCCTGGTTTGGTTGCCCACTGGAAGCTTAAAAGTGGTGGGGCCAGCCTAACCTCCTTGGGCAGGCAGTTCCCCAGTTGAGGTGCTGCTATACAGAAAGCCCTGTTTTGTGTACCCACCAAGCTGACTTCATGAGGTATTGGGACATACAACAGGGTCTCCTCTGAAGATCTCAGATTTTTTAGCCAGCTCATATGGGAGGATATGGTCTCAAATCATTTAGGGCTTTGTAAATCAACATCAATGCCTCGACTTGAGTTTAGAATCAAATTGGAAGCCAGTATAGTTCTAGTAGGACTAGTGATACAAGGTCTCTAAAGTGCACACTTGATACCAGATATGGCTGCTGTATTTTGCACCAGCTGCAGCTTCCAAACTCTTTTCAAGAGCAGCTCCACGTAGAACACATTATAGTAGTCTAAACTAATAATGGTACAGACAATTCGTACTGAGCAGACTTTTGGTTGTCATCTTCTGTATGATCTGAAGCTTCAAAGCAATCTTCAAAGGCAGCCCCATGTAGAGTGGGCCCTTGGTATTCCTAGGGTTTGGTTCCAGGACTGCCCCACCCTCCGTGGATAACAAAATTTGTGGCTGCTCAAGTCCTATTATATACAATGGTGTAGCAGAATGGCATTCCTTATATAAAATGGCAAAATTAAAGTTTTCTTTTGGATTTTTTAAAGAAATATTTTCAAGCTGTGCTTGGTTGAATCTGTAAATACAGAATCTATGGATATGGAAGGCTAACTGTATAACATGGTAATTTAGCTAGAAGGCTACTAGAACATGGACACCAGGCCAAGACTATCTCTGACCAAGAATGGTTACAGCTCACCAACCAGCCATAGAGTGAAATCACCTTTCTTTCAGTTCAGAGAAGCAGCAACGTAGTGATTCACTTCCTTTTCCCTTCCCACTCCGAGTGGGTTTTTGAACAATTTTCATGAAAATGACAGGCATCATATATACATCCTGAAACAGAAAGATGAAAGTATTCAGAAGGATAGGCACAGAAGTTAGGGAGCTATGGTGCCTGAAACCCATTATAAGGCTTTCTCAATTGTGGCCTGTGCTATTACGAAAGAACAAACATTGTCACCATTCTGTTGTAGAGAATGCACACATATATACCTAAATTGAAATAAATATAATTATTTTTTCACAGGAAACAAAACAGAATGGTAGACCTGAAACTAAACCCTTGCAATGGTAAAGGTTTGATAAATAAAAGAAGACTTTTTCCATGCGGAAATAATTGAATGATGAAAACTGAAGAAATAAAGGACCAACCATGTAGCCATGCCATCCTACACACTCCAACACCAGCAAGAAAACACTGCTTGGTGCTACAGAGCAAGGTAGGAAACAGAGGATAAGGGAATCACTTGGTCCTTTAACTAAGGCCATTTGCACACTACACTCTTATAGCATGATGATTCCACTTTCAACATCTTATGGAATCCTGGGGTTTGCAGTTAAGGGAGGGGCTGGCTGGCCCCTCCCAAAACTGCAAACCCCAGGATTCCATAGGATGTTGAAAGTGGAATCATTGCACTATAAGAGTGTAGTGCGCAAATGGCCAAAGTTACATCCCTCCACCAAAGAACAATGATTGGAGAATAGCTTAGAAAACAGGCCCTGAGATTTGAAAATGAACTTGTGAATCACTTAACCTCTCTTCCTCACCTTTCCCTGACTGCCTCTTCCCACAATTTTCTCCACTGAAATAATGTTGTATTTGGCAGCAGATTGTCTGCTTTTCCAAAACCAAAATTCCTGTGAAGCTTCAGCTCCTCTGTTTGCTTTGAAGAAATCCTACTTCACTTCAGGAACACCCAAACTGGCCTGAAGGTGCCTGCCTCTGTTCAGACTTCAGCTAAATCTGATAAACATCCTTAGTATTAATCTTTGGGCAGGGCTGGCTCAGCATTTCTTGCTGCCATCTGCAGAGTGGGTTGTAGGTATCCCTGTATGGCCTAAAGGTGTGGTGGAGAATTTTGTGTGCCATCTTCCGTCTCAGCACAGGAGTCTGCTCTTGTTCAGTAGTCTGTAGCAGCCATTGGTTCTGGCAGCATCCCCATTTGTTTCTCTGTACTAGGCAGCCCTAGAGATTAATAGTTTCTGTGGTCCTAAGATTCTGAAAATCTGAGTCCCAGCAACTGGGAAGAGGCTTCTGGTGATGCAGTAATGCCATGAGCACTTCTGTCAATCTAGGTCTATCTAGCTTCAACACAAGGCAGTGCCTCCTGATAGCTTCTGTGTGATTATGTTGTGAATCTCATCCAAATTTTGTTGTTATTGTGTACCTTCACATTTCTGACTTAAAGTGATCCTAAGGGGAACCTATCATGGGGTTTTCTGGGGCTGAGAGCATGTGATATGTCCAAGGTCACACAGTGGCTATTGCACCACTATGATGGTTTCCCAACTTCTGTATGTGCATGTGCTTGCCCATTCTGAGGCTGAAATGTCACCACTTTGATTCCACTTTAACTGCTATAGTTTCATCCTATTGTATACAAGGATTTATAATTTTATGAGGTATTTAGAATTCTCTACTAGACAAGTTTAGTGCAGTATTTGGAGGGATTCTATGTCCCTTTCAAACTACAAATCCCATAATTCCATAGGATGGAGCCATGGTGCTTAAAGTGGCATCAAACTGCAATCGTTGTGCAGTGCAGATATTCCTAAGTAAGTTCTTCCTGGTGACTTATAAGAGCTGTAACCTAGGAGGTTTGTCCCACCCTTTGTTACAAGCACTAGTAAAGCCCTACCCTCCAAACTTCTGAAACTGAACTCATCCCTGGGGGTTGAGACATCCTCATTCCGTGTGGACCAGCAGTTGCCTTATGGATAAAGTATCTGAAAACCACTGATCTTTCTTTGTGTGTCTAAGTAAGTGATACTATACTCACACACACCCCCAGCTCCCAAGCGTTGGCTGCATTTGAAGGGGAGGTGGGGTGGGGTGGATGAATTAACCCCCGCTTGGAGCAGTCCAGAGTCCTGCTCACAATCGGACTCCTACAAAGGCTTTGGGAGGGGGAGGCTGAGGACGCCTTGCTCTTCTTTCTGCTGAATAAACTGCTGAGCCCCCGGACAGCCCTGGGGTCTTTTGATGTGCCACAAAGCCGCTCTGCGTCCCAAGATTGTCTATTTGGACAAATCGACAGCAGCCGCCCGGTTTCTTCTCTCCCCTCTATGGCGGCAAGTGACACGGACGGCGGGGCGGCCGAAACTCCCACGCTCTCGCTTGAAGCCGTGGGGACTCCAGGCTCGGATTTCTGCGTGTGCATGTGAACCAAGCGAGGTGGAGGGAAGGGAGCCTTTGGTCCAAAGGGGGGGGGAGGAATAAATTTAAAAAAAAATTAAGAGAGGAAGGAGGCTCCCTTCCTCTCTTTCCCCTAAAAAGCCCCTTAAACTATGATGACCTTAAACTAACTGGCTTCTTTTCCGGAGAGCTTTTTCAGTCCGGGGAAAGCTTGTTACTTTTCTAGGAAGTCAAAACGTCTGATTATTTCAATGTTCCGCGCAGGGAAGGGAGGAGGAGGGGAGGGTCGGAGAAGAGAGAAGGAAAGACTTTGAAAAGAGAGGAAGAAAGCGAGAAAATTAATATTGCAGCTGTTCTTCTGATTAATGAGAGATAATTGCTCTTGAAAAGTCACCCCTGTGGCATTTTGTTGTCTCCTGGATCTTTGTTCTTTTCCCCCCACTATTATGGAGGACTTTTTTCTTGAAGACTAAGCGGTTCTTTTCAATTTTGGGTATTCAGACAGTGTTGCCTGGTTACGGAGAATGGAGGAGATCGAGGGGCTAGACTGGCTAAGAGGTGCCACTGGCCGCCATATCACAATGCCACGCTCGGGAGAAAAAGGATGGCTACAAGTTAACGATGCGCTTTCAATAAAACATTCATAGGCTTGTTCACGCTTTTCGAATGGCCTCATTAAGGGGAGCTGTGGCAAGGCCCGGCTTCTCCAGGCCTCCCCCTTTGACACAGAGAGAGAGGGAGAGAGAGAGAGAGAGAGAGAGAGAAGAACTTTGCGAAGAACAGCACCGAGAACTCCGAAAAGAAAGAGTTCGATTCCTTCTATACAGAGTTTGGGAAAGTCCTTCAGCTTTTGGAGCGCATCTCCCAGAATTCTCCTAACCAGCCTGGCTTAGAATAAAGAAATCTTCCAGATTTCGTCAGGACATTAGCTGGGTTTGGAAAAGCTCATTTTTCTAGACTGTTGTTAGGTGCCTTCGAGTGGACTCTTACTTATGGCGACTCTTTGGAGGCAAGATTTGTTCAGAGGGGATTTCCTTTTCCCTTCCTCTAAAGCTGAGAGAGCGTTGCTTCTCCAAGGTCAACCAGTGGGTCTCCATGACCAAATGGGGATTCATAGACTGGTCTCCTAGAATTACACAGTACAACACTCAAACCGCTACACCATTCTGTCTCTCTCAGGCCACTCTCACTCGAGCGTGACTTCGGAAAAACTCCTGCTTGCACCACAAAAAGTATTTCTGGGAGTTGTAATCCAAAAGAAATTACCAGAAACCTCCCTCTAGCTAGCAAACTTGGAAAAGTTCCTTTTTGGGACTACAACTTCCAGAACCCCTCAACCAGCATTTCCAGAGTTGTAATCCTGAACTTTTCCAGCCTCTCTTCCGTTAGCATTCAAACTAAAGCTCTTATGTTTTAACTCTCCAGGCCAACCACTCGTCTTGGTTCATCTGAATGATTTAGTTGTGTTTCGAATTTTCACTCAAATAAGGAATAGGGAATAAGTAACCAACTTCAGCCTCTTTCCACAGGCCAGGAGGTGGAAAGCGTTCGGGTATAAGCCAGGCTGAATAATAATGGAGTTAGAAATTACCTCTCCAGGTGGGCCCCCGTTCGCGCCAAAGCCAAACTATGCTCCAGTACCTGTGATCAGAGCATTTGCGAAAGCTACTTTGGTACTATGAAAAATAAGGGAACACACAATCGCAGCCTAATGCGCCTGTCGGGAAATAAGACCATATCCAGGTGGTCCCCCCCAGTGTAGTACAAGACGTGTCTACACCCATTATCCTGAATCGTGTAGGTTAGTCACAACGAGAGGAGACTCTCTCCACGGGTGAATGGAGAGTCAAAACTTGTGCAAATCCCGTTGATTCAATGACACTACTCCAGTTGGAGTTATGCCATTGAAAGCCAAGTACTCCGGCCCTTCTAACTCCTGGAACTTGGCGGGGAGCTGTTTCGGTGGGTGGTGCTCCAAAGACTAAAAGGGACCTCGGTAGTGAGGATCTACTCTCAAACTATGTCTTCGAACTTGAGCTGAGGACAATTTGTTTTTGTTTTTTCCCCCAAAGGAACCTCCAGATTTTGCCTTCAGGTTCGGATCTTTACGCAATTGAAACGACCCCAAGCCAGTGTCGTCTGAGGATCAGGGATGAGTTTACCTCCTCTTATATTTGCTTAGGAGACAGCCCCGTTGAACTCACATTGGGCCTTTAACCTCCGTGTAAACCTGACAGCCAGAGTGGTGTAGTGTGGTTTGAGTGTTGCATTAGGACTCTGGAGACCAAGATTCGAATCGCTGTTTAGCTATGGAACCCACCTGGTGACGTTGGGCAAGTCACACTCATTTAGCCTCAGAGGAAGGCAATGTCAAATACAGAGTTTCAGAAGAGAAGAAAATAAACGTTGCCAGGTCCGCTTGGTGGCACTCAACAACAACGACAGTGAGCAAGGTGAAGTAGTTATCTTAATCACGCTTCCTAGGTAGGCAGTAATACTTGACGCAGTCTGTATTGTGCCTCTGGGTAAACAAGGTGGCGCGGGTTTGCCGGGTGGTGAGAACGCAGGGGAAGAGCCCCAAGGCCGTCCGAATGGATTCTTCCAGAGCAGCAAATGTGAAGAACAGCTGGATGCTGCTTCAGACGTTAGCTTGATTGAGTTTAATGCTGGTAGCCACTCTCTTCTTCAGTGTGCTATTAGGGGAAACCCTCTCTGTTGGTGTTTCCATGGAAAATCATCCTCCCTTCCCTGATTCCAGGGCCAGAGCTACTGCTTGGGCTGCTTCAGGCAGCAGATTTTGAGGGGCCGTGACGTAATAGCGAGTGGTTAGTTGCAGCATCACTGCCTGGGATGGGAATTATGACATTTTTCTGCTTCATGTGCCGAAACAAGTTGGCTGTCTCTGCGTCTTGCTTTCGGTCATCCTTTTTGCCTTGGGCAGGAAAATGTCTTGGGCCAGCCTTGCCCGATCCCATTAAATTCCTGTCAACCAACTTCTCAGCAAACACTCCTAGATCTGGGAAGGGAGGAAACGGTTACTCTTGTAAAGCGTTTTTTGAATTTCTACGTAGTTTGGTGGTGGTGGTGGGGATCCTTTTTTGTACTGCAACCTCTAGAATCCGCCGCCCTTCCCTCCCCGCCCCCGCTGTGGCTCAAAAACAAAGTAATTTTTCCAGGTTTTCCAGTGATGTGGTTCAAACACACATGCTTCGCTATTGATTTAGAATTTAAATCATCATCATCATCCGAAACCTGGAGACCAGGGTGGTTCTCGATTCCTACAAGTTGCAAAGAGAGGAAGGCAGTCGATGCAGAAATTTCTGGTGTTCTTAGAAAAGGACGAAGAAAAAGAAACAGTTCTGGCTCCTGTCCCTCCCTCTCTCTCTCTCTTTATAGAAAAACGGGGGGAGGCAATTTTGTCACATTCCCATTTGTTACACTGTCTTGAACTGAAAGCAGACAAAGCTATACTCTGTCACCCCGAGCAGAATGAAAGGAATCAAAGGATTTTTTTCCCCCTTAAAAGGACTAATTTTCTCCTTGAATTATGAAAGTAATGGCAAGGTAACAGCCCGCGCTCTGTACCCAGCCGCTTAATACCTTCTAAATCCTTCCACGTGGCTCGACTAGTCGTGGCAATTAGAGCTCATTATAGGCTCATAAGAGCTCTCATTTCGGGGATTACTTAATGGACAATGAAATTTTATCGGACAGAATTATTGAAAAATAAAATTGTAACGAGGTCGATGTGATGCGGGCGCACGCCCTGCATCATTCCGCCTGGGCTGGGTTGGAATATCTCGCTTTGCCTTGGCAAATCGCGGTTTGGGTCGTGTGTATTTTCTCGTCTCCTCCTCGCTGCGCTTGGTTTGTTAGAACAATTACAGGTTCAAATGCTGATGGGGCGAGGAGGGAGAATCTCCCTGCCTTTGAGCTTCCTTCCAGTAAGTGGCCAATATTCCCCAGCTGCTCCAGCTCCAAGACCCAATCCTGTTGCAGCGCCGTTTACTCGGATGTAATCTCCGTATGTTAATCCGCCCGCCAGTTTTGCCTTAAAGAACCAAAGGCAGTAAGCCAATGTGGCGCCCCTAGTTTGACTGTCGGACCGGGACCATTTCCGCACTAGACAGTTATAGCGCTATGATTCCATTTTCAACATCCTATGGATTCCTGGTGTTTGCAGTTTCGGGAGAGGCCGCGCGGCCCCTTCCTAAACTGCAAGCCCCAGGATTCCATAGGATGTTGAAAGTGGAATCATAGCGCTATAACATCTAGTGTGGAAATAGGCTAGGACTCCAGGAGACCGGGGTTCAAATTCCTGGTCTCCCGTGGAAATGTACAGGGAGGCCTTGGCCAAGTCGCTCTCTCTCATCCTAAAGAGGAAGGCGATGACAAACCTATTCTGAACAGATCGTGCTATGAAAACCCCTTGAGAGGTTTGTTTTAAGGTCCCCGTAATTCGAGGTGGACTTGAAGGCACACGATAACAACAAATGCCTTTCACTACCAGCTGGTTAGTACTTGGATGGGAGATCGCCACCGAATGCCAGGTGCTGTAGGCTATCTTTCAGAAGAAGGAACTGGCAAAACCGCCTCTGAGTATACCTTGCCTACGAAAACCCTAAGAAATTCAAGGGATCGCCATAAGTCGACAGGCGACTTGAAGGCACTTTGGCTTGCGTGCACATACACGTACAAGCTGAAGGGCGCGCAAACTTTGCCTGTGTGACTGGTCCAAGGTCACCCAGTGGGTTTCCATGGCCCAGGGGAGATTCGAATCCTGATCTTCCAGTGTCCTAGCGAACAATGGAACCAACACGCTATACAGGGTCACCTAGACCCTTTACTTAAAGTTTTGCCTTTAAACAAATGATGGAATCCCTTCAGAAAGGTAAATGTAAAAGCAGTGTTTCGAACCATTCTCCTGCCTCCCAGAATGCTTGAGGGTTCATGAAAGTTGTTGGACATCCATCGCGCGCGCTCGTCCTCACATTACGCGCTTCAAGTCGTATGGATGGGATCAGACCTTCCGAATAGACAGCATCGGTTTTCCGTCTCAGTGAATTTCCAAAGTCCCTGGGACTTCTTTATGCTGCTACGGCAGGGGGGCGGACACAGCCGTGGCCCTCCTCATTCAGCCACCCCCGTTCTGCTCTTAAGCCCTATTGATTTCGGTAGGACTTAGGTGAGTGTAACTATGCGGGGCATCCTAAGTTCTCCCACTCGGAGCCAGGAGGCTCAAACTCCTACTTACGAGTAGACATGAGTAGGAGAAATTTGCTCTTAAATTTGTTTCCGAATGAATGTGCCTGAGGCACAGGTTGCCTTAACCCAGCCAGAAGCAAGGCTCAGTGAGTGATACTTGATAAACAGTCACGACGGGGATGGGCTTTTCAAACGTTCGGGCGCAGTTCCTAGCCTCCCCATCCACCATGGCCAGTTGTAAGGGAGCTGTAGTCACAAACATCTGGCGGACCCACGGAATCAGAGTTGAGTGGCCGAGGGAGGCATATTAGACTTACTTGAACCCAAGTAAGGAAGCCTAGGATCTGCTTGCATGTGAAATCCATTCGGCTTAACGCTAGATCTGGAGGGACCACCTTGCGGTCTCCCCCTATTTTCTTCCTCGATTAATTTTTCAGTCTAGGCCGTCCGTGGGGCGGCTGGGGGTAGGGGAGGGAGAGTCCTTTGGCTCTTTGCAGCAAAGGCAGGAGGCTGGCCAGCGCGCCGACCTCCTCCTTCTCCGGTTGCCTAATTGTTGTCACAAGACCTCGGATTAGCACATTTCTGAAATAGCTGCCTGTTTACCCTCCAGAGACCCCGCCGTCCAGTAAACACTTTCTAATTGAATCCTAATCGCCGTCGAATAGCTCCATCCCCGGTCTCAGCTGCAATTCATAAAACTTTAATTGCCACTCATAAATCCTCCCACCGGCCCGGAGACGTCCGACGGTGACGGTCAAGGCGACCTAGCTCACCGTCGCTTGCCCGAGCTCAGCGCCCAGCAGAATTGCCAGGCGAGCTCCGAAAAGCAGGACCGCTAGAGAAAACCCTTAGGGCTTTTCGCGGGCACCTGTAATATCGGAATATGATGGGGCCAAACAGTTGAACTCCAGATAAATCCATACTTCGTCCGAGTCTATTCACCGCAAGTCTAGAAAGGGCGCGGCTTGCAAACAGGCGAGTCGCGCAAAAAGGCGACTTTTTGTGTAGTCTCGGAATGGCCCTCCCAAGCCCAGAGCAAATCCGAAAGTATCAGACTACAGCTCTCATCACTCTCAAGAACCTGTACTGATGCCCCCTGTAGCCCGACCCTTCCTAAGGTCACCAGGTTGCAGTGGCCAGAGACACCTAGGGAGTCCAAATGTAAAGAAAAGGGTTGGAGCTACCACACGTGGAAGAGTAGGAAATGGTGAGGAGGGTGGCGTTGGCAGCCAACAAGAGAATGTCTACTGCCTCTAGAGACCCAAGTTTAAATCTCCCCACCGCCAGAGTTGCTTTGAGGTTAAAAGGATGGTAAAAGCTCATTGGATGGCTTTGGATACATCCCTTTTCCTCAGCCCACCTTACCTCATAGGCTAGTGGAAAGGGTTAAAAGTCGGGGGAGGAGTTCTGTCATGTGTAGGCTTCTGGAGTTCCTTGGAGGAAAGATGAGATGGAAGTGGAAAGAATGAATAGATCTCCAACTAAAGAACGTCTCCCTCCACATAAAAAAACCCCACGCAAGCCGCTCTTGAATTTTGCTTTACACCTGGGCTCAGCAGCCTTGGAGGGAAACGTGCACGGACTTCAGTATCTAACACCCCCCATATCTGCATATAAGGCAACCATCTGAGGATATTTCATAGATCTCTGATACAACACACTTGTGCCATAATAACGCTGTCCCAGGAAGTGTGGTGTTTTTAGGCTGCAATCCTCTACTTATTTTCCTGAGAGTATATTCCAGTATTTAGAGGAAAGAACTAAAAAAAAAATCTCTGTGTATGCCTTGCCTAAGAAAAACGAAATCCATAGGGTCGCCATAAGTTGACAGGCGACTTGAAGACACACACATACACATACATGCACATATTCCGGTTGACCCCGAAGAGGTTTTTTTGCAAGCAATTTCTAACTCATCCTCCCAAGTGGACCCCCTGGCTTTCTGCCCACTAGCCGAAAGTCCGACAGAGACTCAAGATGTTACTTTTGGTACATTTATGCAAAAGTGGCTGCAAACCAAAACGCCGGTGATCTGGTCCTATTGGCATAAACACCATTGAGGAATATTTTAGGGAATGGGGAGGGAGTAGAGAAAGGCGGAAGGACAGTGACACTAAGACGAACGGTATAGTTGTTCGAGTGTTGGATTGGAACTTTGGAAGACCAAGGTACCAGTCCCGACTGAACGAACTATAATTTGATCTACCTCACAGGGTTGCTGGGAGGACAAATTTTAGGTTTGCCTGAAACTCATTAAAGCAAAGGCAAACAGAAATGTAACAAAGGAGCAAACGGGGAAAGCGGGGGAGAGAAAGTGATGTGGATCTGAATGGATGCATCATTCCCAAGGGTCATCAGGAACCATTAAGTCGCAGACACGCAAGTTTGGTTCCTCCAGAGATTTCTTTTCCACTTGCTTCTGAGCTCTAAGCTCTTGGTTACAGGACGAAAATCACCCGTAGCCCTTGGAATGGCGTGAATGAAACTCTAAGCTCTCTGCTTAGTTCGAACTTTAAAGGACCTGTCCAAGGTGCCGGGCCTGGATTGAGGGTAGGATTCAGCACTTTGGACAGCTCCTTTAAACTGTAGATTAAGTGCGAAAGCAGGTTCGCCACTCCACAAGCCGCTTGGTCTTCGTGGGAGGGCTGGTTGAAAAATAACCAGGCCTGTGGCGTGGACAAGGTATGCTGTAGGACTTCCATTCCTATTGGCCATAGACAGCATCACCAGTGGTGAGGGATCATGAGAGGTATCTAACTCCTGGCTTAAACTATCTTGCTGTTCTAGGCTAAGTAACACGCCAAACGTGGACAGCGTCGGCTGTTTTTCTCTCCACTCCCTCCTCCTTGCTATCTGGTTCTGTGCAGCTCGACCCGGAGGTAGTAGAGCCTACTCCCGAGTAACTGTGCCCGGGATCGCCGCCTTCTCGTGATCCCTCTCTTTCGGTTTGAGCTTCATTCATGGTTTTCTGAGCTCCAAGGTACTGCTGGGCCCGCATCAGGTGGGAACCACATCGGCAGCAAGCCCCCCCTCCACCTCTCTTTTTCTTCTGCGGCCTGCCTGCCACGATTCTCCCCTCCATTAAACTGTTTTTCTTAAGCCGCTTCTTAAACTCCCATAAAGCAGGTCATTGGGAAATCGCATAATATGCCGCGAAGCGTCTCGGGCCTCCCCCTAATGCAATCTGAAATGCTCAGGCATCGCCGAGCTGCGCCTTTTGCGCCATTTAGCCGATTTTCCCTCGGCCTCCTCGCCTCGGCGAACTTGGGGGAGATCAAAGCCGCCTTCCGGCCGGCGTTTTCTCTTCGCATTAAGGTTTGGCGGTGAAGGCCCGCCGCGCCCATCGCCAAAGTTAGACTTGAAAGTCTTCCGTTTTGGCCCAGAAGCCTCCAGAGGAGTTTAAAGCTTTGTGTATTGAACTAATTGCCGGTTTGACAAAATCCCAGTCCTTCTTTCTCTCCTTCTCTCCCCACCCCATTCTTCCTTCCCTTTCAAAGAAAAGGTCGAAGAAGCTGTTAATCACCCTTACAGCCTCATCCTCAACATGTTTACTCTGAAGTAAGGCTGAAATCCTTAACGCAGTTACTACGGATTGAATCTCATTGAATTTACAATGGATCGTTCGCAGCTAGTGGAGAACAAACCGTCCCCACCCACCCCCCATAAGAGTTATGCCGCGCAATTATTGTTTCTTTTTATCCCCAGTTTTCTAGCATTGCAGTCAGTATCTTAATGGGAGCTCAGGATTTAGAAATAGAGTTCAGACAGCCAAAGAAAGGGGGCAGGCAAAGTTACCAAAAGAATGCGAACACAGCAAACATAAGAGTTCTAGGTGTGAACTGATTTCCATGTCTCATTCCCTGCAATGCAAGAAATTTGAGGAGTGAAGGAAATTTCATTTGGTGGACGGGATTCTTATGTAGGAAGGGACAATCCCTTCATTTTACCCCCCTCCCCGGTAACTACACACCGGCTTGTCTCATTCTTAGACCTAAATCCAATTCAACCCAATTAGATCCTAAATCCAAGGTCCCATCTAGAATATACTCACCTCTAATGTAGATCTATTCTGGCAGGGATTTAGGCCAGGGGTGGAACCATGAGAGCCTTCAGATGTTGTTGGAGTGCAGTTCCTAGCAATAGCATTGGCTATGATGGTTCAGGCTGGTGGGTATTGCAGTCCAACAACATCTGGAGGGCCGATTTAGGGTTAAGGCTACAATCCTAGACACGCTTTCCTGGGACTTAAATAAAAGTAAAGTCTGGGATGGGGCTGAAATGAATACACCTTCCGGACTTGTGTTTCAGCGAAACTTGGATCCAAAGAAGTAGGCTTCAGCACCATACAATTCCTTGCTGCTCAGAAGCTAGTCCTACTGTAGGCAATGGAATTTACTCCCAGGTAAGTGTGCACAGGACTTTAGACCTGGACTGACAGAAGTCACACTTATTCTGAATACTTAGGATCAGAATGAGAGCCAGCTGATGTAGAGTTTGGACTAGGAAACTGGGAAAGCAGAGTTGGAATCCCCGCTGGGCCATGGAAATCCGCTGGGCCACCTTGGGCAAGTTACATTCTCTCAGCTTTAGAAGAAGGCAAAGGAAGGCAAACCCCCTCTGAACAAATCTTGCCAAGAGGACCCCATGATAGATTTGCCTTAGGATCGCCACAACTGGGAAATAACCTGGAGGCACACAACAGCAACAGAATCTGAAGAATACCTTTAGGCTTCCCTACCATTGTTGTTCTGTGACTCCAACTCCCCTTAGACCTCTCATATGGTTTTCGGGGCAAGGTTTGTTCCGAGAGGATTTGCCTTCCTCTGAGGCTGAGAAAGTGTGACTTGCAAAAGGTGGGCTTCCCTTACTGAGTCAGGATTCGAGTCCCAGTTCAACGATCAAGCCACTATGCCACGCTGATTCCTAACTTATAAGCTGACTCAAAATGTTCACTTAAGAAGTAAACTCCCACTGAGTTCAAGGATGCTTATTGGGAATGAGCATACTCACTTGTTCTATCCTGTCTTGGTCCTAGGGGCCCCATTGTTGATTTCCAAGGAATTTCAGGGAAATAGATTTATATGGCTTCAGGTACAGCTTCTCAAATCAATGACACCGTGGTATGTAACCTAATGCAGGAAGGACCACAGCTTTCCAACAGGTTTTCAAAATACTGTACTCTAAAAATAGAAAACAGACCAAATTTTAGGAATGAGGAAAGCGGGTAGTCATTGAACCTAAATCCATCTCTCATCTAGGAAAACAAATTGCGATCTCTCTCCTCCTATTAACTCGCCTCTCAAAAGCCGCCCAATATCTTCTGGGAAGTAAACCTGAATTCAGTCTGGAATGTACAGGATTGCCTTGCTCCAGGCTGAATCGCACGCAAGTGAGTGGGATGTAAGTCCAAATGAATGGAAGTTTGGGGCTACTGATATGAAATACGCACGATACTGAAAGAAGACTAAAAGCACTTGCAAAAACTGAAAGCACTTATACATTTCATTTTGACTAGAAAACCAGTTTTTTTAAAAAAATATCGGGGTTAGACGCAGGAAAGAATGCAGCGTTTCGAAGTTTTCTTCTTCTGCCTTATGAAATTACCTAAGAGGCTATGGGGACATTTAAACTATACTTGGCTATGTGGAACCATCATGAAGGTAAATTCCTGTCCTGAACACAGAAAGCCGGTATTTTGCAGTTTAGCTGGAAGTAAGCGGCATCGGGTTCAAAGGGGCTTCCTTCTAAGTATGAGGGGACCGCATCCTTCGTGAGACACACTTCCCAGTGACATGACGGAAACATTAACACTTGGGGCATAGTCCGTGGAGGTCGATGGAACGCACTACTAAATAAATGCGAGGAGGACTCGAGCAAAGACACGTAAGGAACTGGGTTGTACATTAAAGTCCCATGAATCGGAAGAGCTTGGGTTTGTCTCTACGCGGAGCTAGCGGGGAGGGATATTCTTACTGGACTACAACTTCCACAATCCGCCAGAGGCCATGCTGGCTGGGATATCCGAGGATTTGGGATCCAGAAAGTAACTTTTTCAAGCTTCCTTTCTACACTACACGACCTCCTTCTCCCCTACAACCTAAGAAAAAGAATCCCGTCGCACCTGGATAGGAACTGAGTTTGGAGAGAAGTGACCCCAGGTAAGATGCGTGAACAGTGGCCTGGACAGGGGCGAGCCTTGCCTGTGTCGTCGTCGTTGCTGTGTGCTTTTAAGCCTTCTTTGGCGACCCAATTCCAGAGTTTTCTTGGCAAGATTTGTTCAGAGGGAGATGCCCTTGCCTTCCTCTGAGGCTGAGAGAGCGTGACTTCCCCAATGGGCTTCCGTGACTGTGCGGGGATCTGAAGTCCTAATCCAACACCACTCACGCCAGCCTCGTTTTGTCATATAACAACAAGGCGCTTTCACCTTTCATGAGAAGCCCGATGAAGTGGGCTGGCCTCTATGAAAGCGGCTGCCCTACGAAAGGCACTCAACTTTGAGCAAGCCAACGAGCCTGTTGGTTCTTTGGGGTGCCAACAGCCTAAGACAGCTAAGGACACGCACAGACCCCGCGCGAGCGCTCCTGGAAATTTTAGTCCAAGGCCATTTCCGCACTAGCCTGTTATAGCGCGATGATTCCACTTTCAACATCCTCTGGAATCCTGGGCCCCTCCCGAAACTGCAAACCCCAGGATTCCAGAGGATGTTGAAAGTGGAATCATCGCGCTATAACAGGCTAGTGCGGAAATGGCCCAAGAGAAGCGGTCACCGGGGAGACGTCCTAAGGCTAAATCGGAAGAAAACCCGCCGGGAAGAGGAAGGGAGAGAGAAAACCGGCAAACCCTGGGAACAGAGACGCAAAGCGTGGCCCGAGAAGAGAGGACGGTCTTTTTGGGATGCCCGGAGAGCCAAGTTTGCTCTGAGGCGATGCTACGGCTGGAAGTGGCGGCCGGCTTCCAGCTTGGGGCAGGTGCCTTTTTCTCGTGGGGGTGGGGTGGGGGGTGGAAGGAAGAGGAAAAAGAAGCTTCTGCTACTCCTCGTCCCGTCCAAATTCACAAAACACCCACACGCCCCCCGCCTTTCTCTGTTTTGTTCCATGCCGGGAGGACGGGAGAGGGCATCACCTTCTGAAAGGGGGAAAAGGGCTCCCCAATAAGAAGCCCAAGAGGAGCTTTAGACGCGCGTCCCTTTCCAGGCATCACGTGTTAAAAGAGTTGCTATAAATCCCCACACCCGGAGTAGGCGAGCGTGGGGGGCATCAGGGATCCAGGGAGGTCGAGAGAGAAGACAGAGAGAGAGAGAGAAGGGGGGTTGGTTTTGAAGACCAGCCCTCTGCGGAGCCCCCTTTGTTCGGCTCTCCAACATAAGAAGCCCCTTCCGGGCTGGCCCGGGTGCTTTGGCAGAAGGCGACTTGGCCCCAGGAGGACCCGCCAGGGAGAGATCGAGAGAGAAAGAGACTGACCGACCGACCGACCTCAGGAGGAGGAGGAGGAGACGCCGCCGGCTCAGCCATGTCGCGCTCCTTCTATGTGGACTCGCTCATCATCAAGGACTCGGCGCGGCCGGCGCCCTCCTCTTCCTCGCCCTCCTCCGCCCTGACGGAGCACCATCCCCATCATTCTCATCAGCACCACCACCACCATCACCCGCCTCCCGGGCACCAGGACTTCCTCATCCCGCTGAGCGTGCCGGCGCCCCTGGTCATGTCCATGGCCGCCGGTACCGGAGGGCGGCGGCAGCGGTGGGGGCCCGGCCTGCCTGGCGTCGCGCAAGAGCGGCGCCTTCTGCGTCTGCCCGCTCTGTGTCACCTCGCACCTGCACGCCTCGTCCGCCCGGGCCGGCGGAGGTGGAGCCGCCGCCGCCGCCGCCATCCCGCTCCTCAAGGGCCACCACCACTTCTCCCCCGGCTCTGCTACGGGAGCAGGAGGAGGAGGAGGAGGAGGGGGTGGTGGTAATGCAGGAGAAGGCGGAGATGCGCCGTTTTGCCCTCGGATGAGCCACGCGCCGCAGCAACCGTCCCCGCCGCAGCAGCCGCAGCCGCAGCAGCCCGGCTCGGTGGCATCCGCGGCAGCGGCGGCGGCGGCAGCAGCAGCAGCGGCGGCGGCAGCTCACGCGTTGGGCCACCCACCTGTTTGCACGGCAGCGGCTGCCTACAGCATGAGCGACCCCCGGCGATTCCACTGCCTCGGCATGGGTAAGACCCTCGGCTCCCTGTACACGCCCCCCCGCCGCTCCTTCCCGGGTATCTGCTGAAAAGGGTCGAGGCAGCGGGTTGGATGAGGGAGGGAGGGAAGGAGGAAAGCGCCCCAGCTAAGTCTAGATCCAGGGCAAATGCCTTTTGCAGACTCCGATTTCCAGAAGCCACCGGCCATCCTAGGGTTGTTAAAACGGTTACACACTTATTTCTGTCGCTGGACATGCTGGCTGGAGGGTTTGGGAAATCGGAGTCCCAAGCAGGAACTTTCTCAAGTTCTAACCTTGCTTTGGTCGTGCGGGCGGGGAGATTTTGGGAGTCAGAGACCAAAAAAAGAACTTTTCCAAAGAAAGTATTTTTCCAAGTTCCAGCCCCGTTGGGAACTAGCTAGCTGAAGATGACTGGAGTCGCTATTCCAAAAGGGAGGTTTTCCAAGTTCTAGTCCTGCTGTCGCCATGCTGGCTGGGAGATGCTGGAAGCAGGCGTTCCCAAAAGACCTTTGCCCAACGCGAGACAGCGTTCAAAGCGGCTTGTCTTCCAATCCCTGGGGACCGGAGCCCGGGATAACCCGCTTCCGGTCCTTCAGGTTCGCTGGACTAGGAGGCCCCTTGGGGTGGAGCATCCCGATCGCCGACCTTGAACTGTCAAGTTCTCCCAGGCGCTCATTCACCTCTAAAGTAATGCAATTTAATGCGATTTTATCCTGTTGCCCGTCCACTCCATAAACTCACACAGAGACACAGACACTCCCCTCTGGGATTTTTGATGGCCACTCTGGAGAAAGTTAGGCCACCTAAAGTAACTTTTACTTTAAAGTAAAAGCTATTCGTTGACTTTCCAACCCGAGTCCTCAGATCGGTCGCTTCCATACAGCAAAATCCTCCTGGGGCGGATTTCATGCTGGGTCTACAGAGATGCGGGAGCTTCCTAAGTAGTCCCAGCAGTTTCTCTGGGCTCGTTCCATTGCTATTGGAGAACACTGAAGCGAGGGTCTCGGCTCTCTCCCACCCCAAAACCCAGGAGTTAAGACAATGCGGAGACAGCCGATTTAGTTTACAGAGACTCTTTTTCCATCATCCTTAGGTGAGGAGGTGAGAGGCAGTTGAGGCGGAGTTCAAGTGCTGTGGGTGGGTGCCGGAGTGAACCTCCGAAGGGGTACGATCCTCCATGTGTCCCAACTTAACACAAAGTCTGGGAAGGATTTTAAATGTGAAAGAGAGGAGAGAGAATGGCACTGTCCGGCTCCAAGGGAACAGGTGCAGGTAGAGGCTGTCGGCTCTGGCGGGTCAGGGCACAAAGTGAACTTTGTGGAGCAGACCGTGTGGGCACGAACCTCGGAATGGAGGCTGGCAAAAGGGCTTGAGCCCCTCTGTGACGAGGCTAGGCTGATTCCCCCCCCGCACACACATCTGACAAAATTAGACCACAAAGACTCCTGCCTGGTGGAGTCTCTTCAGGCGAAGTGTACCTAATGATCAAGCCCTTAAAAACACTGAGACAGTTATGGTCATTGAGCTCTCCCAGATTACCCACAGCCTATGTCTACTTACTTGGGAGTAAACTACACTGAACGAAGGGAGGGCACTTCTAAGGAAACATTGTTTCAAGTCATTTCCGCACTAGACTTTTATAGCGCTATTGTTCCACCTTCAACATCCTATGGAATCCGAGAGGTCCCCTCCCGAAACTGCAAACCCTAGGATTCCATAGGATGTTGAAGGTGGAACAATAGTGCTATAAAAGTCTAGTGCGGAAAGTGTTAATGGATGGAAAACAGAATTTGCCCTTTAGCAGCATCCTGCCTATCAATGTTGAGGCTCCCCACATCTTAAACCAGTTCCGGGGCCCTGCGTACATGTCCCAGCTAGGCGGATCAGGAAGGACCGAGCCACCAAACTTCTGAGAACGGATGTGGCCCTCCGTCCACTCGCAACTAGCCCCATTGGCTTCAGTGCTCCCGCCCCATCCCTTAAGTCAAAGTTCAACTTTCTTCTCCTGAATAACAGATCTGACGATCGTAAGCTGAACCGTTTGAAACAGACTTGGGAAACTCACTAAGACCGCTTTGAATCTGGATTGGGAGTCAGGGAGATACAGGTTCATCTCGGTTTAGTTTTTGCGATCAGTCTGAGAGGAGGGAATAGTTTGAGGGTCGTATTCTGTAACTGCCAACCACAGGTCTATGAAACCACCTTGAGGATGTCAGTCAAATACTTGCAATCCAGGGTAGCGACATGAGGACTGGACTAGTCCACCTAGATACTCCGGATTAGTACAACCATAGCTTGGGATGTCTGGGTCAAAATGGCGTTATTATCCCCTCGAACTTAAAGGTCCCAGTTTGCCTTAACTTCGATTTGTAGCAGTGACTTTAATTTTAATAAGATAAAAGCTCCCATGTGTAAACGGATTTGCCGGAATTCTGCTGCATTGGACAGTTGAAATGTAAAGGCAAGTTCCTCCTGGACCGGCAAAAAAAGTAGAGATGTAAGAGTAACCTGCTTGATTTCCTTGACCAGGCTCTGCTATTAGTTCTGGAGAAGGACAGCGTTCTCTCCAAAAGTTAAGTCACAAAAAGCCAGGGCAGTAGCCTATAAGGAATAAAAGAGGTGAAATAAAAATTGGGCGTTTAGAAGCAGGGCTCTGATCTGGATTAAATAGTGACCCAAGGCAAAGCGAGTCTATACTTCATGCTTACTCTTGAGGAACTACTACCTTCAACACGCTCTGAAGACAAACTAGGCAGGTCAGGTCTGGTAGGGAGACCACCAAGAAAACTAGGAAAAGATCCTGCTGGAAACCTTAGAAAGTCAGGCTTGACAGCTCTGCCTATGGGACTCAGAGCTGACAGCCCTAGGGTTAGATGGACCAATGGTTTGACTTAGTTTAAGGCAGTTTTCTATGGCCATTTTCGCCCTACACTGTTATAGTGCTATTATTCCACCTTCAACATCCTGTGGACTTCTGGGGTTTGTAGTTTACTGAGGCCAAAGAGCTCTCTGGCTGAGAATTCTAAATGCCCCTCCCTAAACTGCAAACCCTGGGATTCCATAGGATGTTGAATGTGGAATAAGAACACTATGAAAATGGCCTTTGTTTCCAGTATTTCCAGCTAGTTCTACTACTTTTAAGAAGGGATGATATGTGTTATTGGACCAGCAGCAGCAAATGCAAGTTTTGGCATCTGGTAGAGATAGATCTTCATCTTTTAGAACTATGCTCCTCATCACATTAGAACTGTGAAATGAGAAGGAATGTCATTAGATGCCACAATAAATTAGGATCACTTCTACCTAGTTGGATGAGAGTAGGTGTCCTCCCTTTGCCTGCCTTTTACTAGACTACTATAACTCAAGACCATCCTCAGATGGACAGTGGAGCTGAGACAAAGGCAGACTTCACACAATGGGGAATGAATGCGTTGTTCTGCTAGGTAGAGATGTGGCGGTGATCAACATGTCAGATGGTGTGGGAAGGGGATTTAGACAAACTCATGAAGTGAGCCTGAGTCTATCAACTAGTTTTGGGGGCCTTGTGGAGCCTTCACCATCAGGGGGAATCTCTCTCCCAATACCAGCTGGCTGGGATGCTATGAAGGGAGAGAGTGATTCCTGTTTTGCCCTTCTTTGTGGGTTTCCTTGCTGTCTGGCCACTTTGATGCTGGACTCTGAAGACATACTGAAGCCCTGAATTACACCAAGAGGCCCCAAAATAGAACCAAAAAGCTTCATTATTCTAAATGGGCATTTTGTTTTAATTTTTTTCCCTCACAACTGTAAAGCCTCACACAGTCAGAGGCAATGAGCTGCAGCTTGTGTATAAATCCAGTACCAGGTTGCATAAACCTTCTGTCTGAATTGGCAGGACTTTTGTTATATTTCTGCCTTTCCTGACTGATCAAATACCTATTCTAAGCTCAGAAAAGCATCATCATCATTATTAAATTTATATCCCACCTTTCCCCCAGTACTAGGACTCCAGACAGAGTAAACATTTAAGACATAGATTAGATTAAATTAGATTACATATAGATTAAAATAGATATAAAGGCACCAGAAAACACACACAAAAGTTATTTTAACAGTACAGTCAGTCTGTAGAATTAAAAACCCACTAGAAATAATAGACTACCCTATATTGTCCTTTGTCATTGACCATAGCTCTACTGGTTTTACATCTAGTGAAGCACACACACACACAGTGTGGCCCAAAGGCTGTTCTTCTGGCCCTGATGCCCTCACTACTCTCTTGGCTCTCCTTTTCTAACAAACAAACAAAAAAAAAAACAAAAAAAAAGGGGGAGGTTGAACTTCCTGGAGCAGCAATTCACATTTAAAATAGACTGCTCTTCTCTGCATCCCCACTCCACTGCACACCTCTAACAGCTGCTGCACACTTCCCTAAGAAAACCCTAGAAAATAATTAGATGAGTTGAAGATGTGCACACACACTTATATTTTTGGCAGTCCCTGTATCAAGAGAACACTGCCCTTCTTAATCCTAAAGTCACTCTTGCATGACCTAGTCAGTGGCTATTCTGGGTTGGGGATTCTGGGAGCTGTAGTCCAATGCAAGCGGTGCCTTTGTAAATTCCCTGATGCATGGAGTCATGTGGTTCCAATATGGTGATATGGTTTCATGGAGACAATATGGTGCAGTGGTTTGAGTACTGAACTAGGACTCTGGAGGACCAGGGTCTGAATTCCCACAAAGCTGTGGAAACCCACAGGGCCACCTTGGGAAAGTCACACTCTCTCAGCTTCAAAAGAAGACAAAGGCAAACCCTCTCTGAAAAATCTTGCTAAGAAAATCCATTGACAGATTTCCCTTGGAGTCACTATAAGTCGAAATAACTTGAAGGCAAACGACAAATATGTGGTCGTACTTTTTTTGGGGCCACAGAGTAATCTCTGTATTTAGTTGAAAGTTGTGAAAGCGCCGGTGATGCCATGGCACACTGGACATGCCGATGTGTACTGAGTATAGTAATCGTGCATGTCACATTTATTGGCACATTCAGTTATGCAGTGTTACAATTCACTAATGCACCAATGTCATGAAGTGTAAAGTTACATTCCCATCTCCTTGAAATAGGATTTCGGCCAAAATAACGTTTCCAAACTCTGCAGACCTGATGAAAGCTGCATTCCGCACTACAGTGGTCCCGCCTGGCTATTGCAGGGGGGCTGGAGAGGGAAGTTTATGTTATTCCTCGTCCCCATTTTAACGGGAGCTCGCTCTGTTCTTTTGCTCCCTGTGCTCCAGGCGGTTCGGACGGGACAGGCCCGCTGCAAAACGGGAAGCGGATGCGGACGGCGTTCACCAGCACGCAGCTCCTGGAGCTGGAGCGGGAGTTCTCCTCCAACATGTACCTCTCCCGGCTGCGGCGGATCGAGATCGCCACGTACCTCAACCTGTCCGAGAAGCAGGTGAAGATCTGGTTCCAGAACCGGAGGGTGAAGCACAAGAAAGAAGGCAAAGGCACTCAACGGAACACGCACGGAGGCTGCAGCTGCACCGGCAACCCGGGACGTTACCCCCGCTCGGAGGACGAAGACTCCCTCTCGCCGGCCTCGGGCAACGAAGACAAAGAGGTCTCCCCTTTGTGAAAAGAAGGGGACACCGCCTCCCCCCACCGTCACGGGACTCAGAGGCTTGCTCATCTTTGCTGGGCAGGGCCGGCAGCAAACGGGAGGGAAAACAGGCGCTTTAGGGCTCTGTCCAACCGCGCTGGTGCTAGCCCGGGGTTTGAATGCGAATCGCCGGGCGGAGAAAGTGGAGCGATTCCGGCGCGATTCTCTTCTCCCCTGATCCTGAACTGTGTGGCACAGTCCCAGCTTTTCGTTCTAAAGAAAGAGGTGGTTTCCTCCTCTCTCTCTCCCAAAATTTCACAGGCCAGATTTATGGGCAAGTTTTAGAAACTTGGAGGAAGGTGGAGAGGAGGGGAAGATACCAGTGTCTGAGACCTTCCTTTTTTTGTACAGATCTTTGTATAAAATTTGCGGGTTACAACGAGGGTGGGGAAGGAAGAGGAAGAATCCGAATTAGAGGAGTTCGGGTTTTCTCGCTTGTGAATTGTTTTTTTTTAATCTCAGAGCTGTATTTATATTTATTTAAATAAAGGAGGTCAGCCAAGAAGCAGATTGGCCTTTGCTTTTTAAGGGAAAGGACGACTCTTTTGAAAAGAGAATCTCTGTCAAACTTCTTGTAAAATAGGGGTAAAAGGCTGCTAACAACCCAGCCTTATCACATGTATGTCCAGAAGTAAACCCTGCTGTGTCCAGTAGGCTTGTAGCCTTGTGGTTTGTCAAGACTTCTGAATTACAGTGTGGGCAGGGGAGTACCTGCGTTTTTCAAAATTGTTTGTAAATTGCTTAAAATATGTACATACAAAAGTAAACATGGTGGCAATGTATTCCCAGTACAGAAGAAGACTCTTCCTATTGATAGCTCTAGCACAGGGATGAAGAACCTCCGGTTCTCCAGATAGAGCTGCATTCTGTCTCCTATTAGCCACAACCACCATGAACAGTGGGCAAGGATGATGGAAGTTATGGTGCAACATTTTTGTAGGTCCATGGCTTTAGGCTGCCTGGAAGAGACATTTTATATGGCAGTTCAGGACTCATTTAGAGGACTGGGAAGGTTTTGGCAGGGAAGATGGTGATGGAAGAAAAAAAAGACATATTTTCTTCTTCCTTCCTCCCCCTCCCTCCCCCTGCAACTATTACTTCTTCACCTTCCTGGGCTATCCATCACTAAAAGGCTCAACTGCCAGACTTGAAGGAGGAGAACACTCAACTGCAAGACCAGGCCCTACCCTTAGGTGAAAGGAGGCTGTTGTTTCCATTGAACCCTCCTTGGAGGGCAGATGTGTGTGTGTGTGTGTGTGTGTGTGACACAAATGGGGAAAAACACCATTGCAAGGCTCACCCTGTTCCCCCCAAGGCCTTCACAAGACCCAAGCCTCCCTTTTGGAGGCCAGAAAAAGGTCAATTTGGGGAGTCTGGAGGAACAGGGAGCTGCAGGGGGCACAACTCCCCCATCTCTGTTTCAGGGAATCTGAAGGGCCTGGTCTTGCAGTTGAGCACATCAGTAATGGGCATTGCCAGAGCAGACTTCACTTTCTTTTACTTCCACTCCTTCTATCTGCCCCTCTCTAATACCATTTTCCTCCTTCTCCTGTGTTTTCACTTTTTCTCCCTGATATCCCATTCACATTTTGATGCCCCTTGTCTCTGTAGTATCTTCCCTTTGCTGTCTCTCTCCCCCACCATCTCCCCCTACCTCTTTCTCTTTCTATCTCTTCTGCATGTCCAGCTGACTGTCAGAGAAGGGACAGATTGCTCTTGCAGGAAATCTGAACTGGCTGCTTTCAGACAGCTTTTGTAATCATATCCAGGGCCACAGGTTGTTCCCCCCATATAGAGAATTGGAGGAGCATTGGGAGTTAAAGTTGCTTAGGATGTTAGCCCTTTTAGGGAAATTCTATGGAAGCTAAAACTGTTAGGAATCAGCCTTTCTTTAGAAGAGCAGCAGAAAAAGCATGCCTAAATTTCTGTGTGGCTTCTCTGAACTGAAACTGACTAAGAAAACAAAACTAGGCAGGCAATCTCAGGTTACAAACTTAGAAAAGTTTATTAATGGCTCTTATATTTACATATGCATTGGGGAACCTACATCCTAACTAGCTAATTAATAAATCAGTAGTAATTTTGTTCTTAACTCACCATCTTCTTGATGGAAATATGAAGCATGGTTGGAGAGAAGGAAGAAGAAGCAAAAATGGAGGAAAAGAAAGAGAGATCCAGGAAGGGGGGGTCTTTTATAGGACTGATGATCCTAGGAACTATTCTGGATCACATGATCTGGTCATCTGAACCCCAAAGGTATTTATGATCGTGCATTTAAATGACACAAGGACAAATGGTGAGGCTTTAACTGAGAAGAGAGAAGGCTTTGGCATGCAAAGGAAAAGAATCTCTATGCTATCTAAACCCCATTTGCCCTAAAACAAGATGGGGAGAGGATTTTTCTAACAGGGAGAAGTTTTCAGTGAATGAGAAAGGGAAAAGGTGCCCTTTCCCATTCTCTTTTTGTGGGCAAGCTCCTCTGCAGAATAGTTCTCTAATCTCATGGCACTTATCTTTACAGAGAAAGAGAGAGTTCTTCAAGCTGGAAAAAATGCATTCTTTTTTCCACTTTCCTTCCATTTAAAATTTCAAACTTCCCTATATAGTTCAGAGGGTAGGAGCCTAAATACCCTAAAGGCACCAGATCCCATTTGATCTTGGAAGCTATGAAGGGTAAGTCCTGGTTAATACTTGAATGTGAGACTGCCAATGAATACCAGGTGTTGCAAGATATATTTGAGAAGAAGAAGTATTGGGAATTAGAGTTCTTTTAGCATAGTAGCAGAAAAATCATGCCCAAATTTTTGTGTGGCTTTTCTGATCTGAAACTGACTAGGAAGACAAAACAAATGCAGGCAGTTTCAGATTACAAACTTAGAAAAGTTTATTAATGGTTTCTACATTTACACATGCATTGGGGAACCTACACCCTAACTAATTAATGAATAGATCAGTAATCGCTTTGTTTTAACTCACCATCTTCTGGTGGAGATGCAAATCATGATTCCATGGTCTGAGAGGAGAAAGAGTAAGCAAAATGGAGAAGACAGAGATCTGAGAAGGGGGTCTTTTACAAGACTGATGACCCAGGCAACAATCCTAGGTCACATGATCTGATCACCAAACACCAAAGGTATTTATGATCATGCATTTAATTGACACAAAGACAAATGGTGATGTTTTGGCATGCCAAAGAGGAGGACCTATGCTAACTGTGCCCACTTACTCTAAGAACAAGATGGGGGGGAGAGAATGTTGGAATTCTTCCAACAAGAAGCTGACAACCTGGGTATTCATTGCCTAATAAGCCCCTATGGAATTCATGGGGTCACCATAAGACAACAGGGGACTTGAAGTATCACTTGCTCACTCACTCATATGCACACGTAGTTCAGAGACACTCGACCAAGAAGTGCATCTCAGCCCTCCAGTTCTGAGGTCATTAATACATTTTCACACAGGTGGCTTCTTTCCTGGGCTCAGAGCTTACAGATCTGCAGAAAAGCAAGCTTTGAAGAACTTGAGGAAAATGCAGTCAGCTGGTCAATATTTTTTTTTTTTTGAAAACATCTAAGGAAAGTAAAGCTACAGGACTGGGTCATACTACTTGAGGGATCTTGGTGCTAGTTCAAAGAAAAGTGAATTTTCCAAGCACTGGAAATTATTGCCCTCAAACAAATAATCTTGTTGCTCTTCCTCACTTCTCCCTCCACACAGATGGCCATCAGACACAGCCACATCCATACAGACCTTGCTTGTCCAGGATGTGATTCATTATGGGGCAGAAACTGCATGAAGCAACCACACATGTCTTTCTCTCTTTCTCTATATCTGGAGTCGATATTGACCTGAAGAGGCCATTTTCTTCTCTGCCCTTCATCTCTTCCAAATCACAAACTTAACTTTTTTTTCTAAAAACATTTTTATTAAAACATGTATTGAATATACACAACAACAAAGAATTCCAAAAACATATAATAAATAAAAACAAACTCAAACAACTAACCTACTGCTAACCTATCTAAAATTACCTAAACTATACCAAATTAAATTGAATTAAACTAAACTAAACAGGGGCTGATATATATATATATATATATATATATATATATATATATATAATCTATATCTATATCTACTAGCGTATATACCTGGCATTGCCCTGGATTTTATTTTCTCAAAGGTAATACTTGTTAGAAAGATTTGAGATCCTGTGTCTCTAGTTCCCCAAACTGTCTTATCCAGTACCTGTAACTTTTCCCCATATTCCCCAATCCAATCTATATTCAAAGTTATTAACATACAGAGGTTGGGTTCCTGAGGGAATACACTGCCTTCCTCCTTGTTGCTAGGTCTCACCTCCACAGCAACTGGCCTATTCTCCTGCTGAGAATTCTAAAGGCCCCTCTCTAAACTGCAAACCCCAGGATTCCAAAGAATCTTCTTAGGAAGCCCATCATATGAGGTCTTTACCTGAGACAGACGTGTGTGTGTGTGTGTGTGTGTGTGTGGATGAGAGACATATACATATGTGTGCGTGCGTGCGCACATGTGCGCACACACACACATATGTAGAACCAACTGTTGGTTCTAAAATACTGTTACCTGCAAATTATACTTCTGCTGTATATATCATGATCCCACTACTGGTAGTTAGTAATAACGATAGTTAGTCTTCAGACCCAATAATTAACTTCCCCCTGCAACAGTCTCTTAAAGCATTCAGTCAGTTTATCCCAATCATTCTTAAATTGAACCAAAGATCCTTCCTTAATTGAAATAATGTATCCTTTTCCACCAGATCCAACGACTTCAGCATCCAATTATCTTGCAAAGATGTGGCTGCATCTTTCCATTTCCTTGCCTACAACACTCTAGTTTTGGCTGACAGCCAGCCAAAATCTCCCAGAGTACCTGAGTATATGGGGTGGATTATATGGGAGAAGGCAATCCTACAGTTAGGCTGGACTTAAACCATGGAGGGCTGAAAGGCTAATAACCAAGGCCATTTCCACACTACATTGTTATAGTGCTGTTATTACACTCTCAACATCCTATGGAATTTTGAGGTTTTTAGTTTACTGAGGGTAAAGAGCTCTCTGGCTAAGAATTCTAAATGCTCCTCCCTAAACCACAAACCCCAGGATTCCACAAGATGTTGAAAGTGGAATAATAGCACTATAACAATGTAGCCCAGAAATGGCCAAATACTTTTTACTTTGCCTGGAAACTGGCAGCCAGTGGATTGCAGTATTGCTATAATATGATCACTAGTAACCCTTCCTCTTTGTCTAAAAACATTCATCTAGAAGCAACTTGTGTTCTGACTGATTGCACTGTCTCACTCAGCCCCCTTTGCAGATACACAGTCTCAGGGAAGGTAATAACATCTCTGAAGATATCAGGAAAGTTTTGAATTCAAAACCTGGAGCATCCCCAGCTGTTTACTCCTTCCTGAACCACACTAGCCCCTGAGCTGATCAGTTTTCAAGCACAAGAGTTTCCTAGAAGTCTCTCTTTCCTCTTAAAATACTGAGCCCAGAAATTCCATAAAAGTAGCGAACAGCAGGAAAAATGTGCACTCTTTAGAGTTCAAGAATGGAGGCATTAGTGAATTGAAGACTGCAGTTGATTTAATGACCTTCCACCACCTGTAATGATCTTCCCACTGGAATTAGGTGGGATCCACTCAAAGTCTTGTCTATTTTTCCTAATTTTCCTGATTATTTTCCTTATTGTTAACATCACCAGTTACTCCTAGTTTTAATGAATTTTTTAAAGGGTTATCATGTTGTTTTTACTGTTTTATTATTATTTTATTTTTAGCAATCTGACTTTTCTATTTCTTTTTATTGTAAATTGCTTTTATATTTTTAAAATTATAGATGGCTTTTACTTTTAAAAAAATAAATACATCTATAATACTAAAAGAGAGTGTCTGTGTGTCTGTCTGTGGAAGCTACAACTTAGTGAAGCATCTTAGACACTTCAAAATTTGACACACTCGTTTTTGTTGTTATCAGAGTTAAAAGCCAAATTTCAAGTCAAAATTACAAGCTTGCTAGAAGTTAAAAAAAAAAAAGGCTGGGAAGGCAACTACAATTCATCAGAAAATTGTGGCAGAAGCCTCAAAATGTTAGAGTGTTTTTGATTATCATCCATGCTCAGTTTCACACTGAAAAGCAAACATTCCAAAATGAAGAGCTTCCCAGGAACAAAAAGAGCACCTCCCCTAACTCAGGGGAGCATCTTGGTAGATGCTTCAAAATTTGATGGAATGATTTTGGTTTTCCAGATTCTAGTGGCTAGCATGAGCCCAAAATTCTAAATAGTGTTCATGGGGACTTCCTGCAGGTAAAAGAAGACAGGGATACTTTATTTTACCAGATTTATTTTAAGTGAAAAAACAAAAAACAAAAAACAGAAAAGGGCTCTTTGAGGCACAGCTGTTAAGGTTTGTGAAGTGGGAAGGGAGTGTAATGAGAAAAAAAGAGAGGCCTAAGACATTGCTACTGCCTGTGAGACTCCTGAGGTTAAAAAGTATAGGGTGACCTGAAAGCAGAAGGCCTAATAGGATATTACACCTGGACCAGAGCAATATTTAATACACTTATTTATGTATTAAAAATTTATTTAAATATTTCTGTCCCTTCCTATATGAAACTGTCTCTGTGTAGATCTGTTAGTTCAGCTGGTAATAAAATAAAAACTGAAGACATTGGGATTTACTTGCTATGATGTCCCATATTTTTTATTCTAATTACAACAGTCACTAGCTAGTGTTCTCCACCCCCCCACAGTATTTAGCTTCAATATGACAGAATTAAGAAAATGGGCAACTCACCATTTGAGATCAGTAAGGCCATTTCCGCACGAGCCTCTTCCAGCGCTATGATTCCACTTTCGGCCCCTCCCGAAACTGCAAACCCCAGGATTCCATAGGATGTTGAAAGTGGAATTATAGCGCTAAAACAGGCTCGTGCGGAAATGGCCTAAGACTTGAAGGTATTTAACTCTGACCTTTGCAATTTACAAAAAGACAGTCTGCCATCAGCTTATGTTATTAACTATGCATAAAAATTGTTTAGTTAAAAATATAGAATGATCTAATCTTAGTTTAATTTTAAATTGCGAACTGCTTGATCAAGAAATCCTAGTGGCAAACCTCTGTATCTGAAAGCAGTTTTAGGGGAAATTGTGTATGTGCGCGTGCTTGCTATCTAGTCCCTGTTCACTTCAGAAGGCTCCATTAATTAATTTCCTACAGTTTCCAGGTTAAAAGTACTCAGCAGTGGTTTTGCCAGTTCCTTCCTCTGAAACAGAACATGCAACACCATTCAACAACACCATTCCATTAAAACGCAAAAGACACTTCATTGACTACTGTCTGCCATTTGTACACAGTTTATTTATAGAATGAAGGATCAAAGCACGATCAAATTTGATTTAGACGGCTGAAATGGCGTGCACTTTCCCATGGAAAATCAACAAGACTGTAGGACTGTTTTAATCATAGATTACTTGGAAAAAGGTCCACTGAAGTTAGTGAAAGGTACTCGAGAAACGTGTTTAAGGATGCAGCAGTAGAGTGTTTAGCAATATGCTACAGTTATTTTTGGAAGCCTTTGTCATAAAGGGTTAAATGAAATAAAATCAGTTCTAAGGACTCGCTTAAAGCAGAGCATGGAAAAGTTTCCTTTTTGGAATTCAGCTCCCAGAAAATCCCTAGCCAACAAGGCCACTAATTGTGATCGCTGGGGAATTCTGGGAGCCGTAGTTTTACAATGCAATGCTGTGCTTTGAAGGTGTTTTTCACATTAGCCAATCCTTATTGTAAGAATGCCTTTCATCTGGATTTCAAAGAAGCAAATAAGCGTCTGAGGAGGCTCTGCCCCATCACACACAAGCAGGCATGATTCCCCTTTGTGAAAAGTGACTGGTTCTAGATTAATTAAGCCGCCACGATCTCAATCTGCTGTGAGACCGGAGTTGGTAGTGCCCAAGCTTGAGCGTGGAGAGTTGGCCAGGCTTTGCTTTTTATTGTCTGCATTTTCTCTGCAGGGCAGACAAAGAGGGATAGAGAGAGACTGAAAAGCAGGAGGCGTATTTCAAACAGGCCAATAAAGGCAGCCTGTCACTTTAAGACAAGAACCAGAGTGCTTTGATGACTTTGTATTGAAGCATCCCTGTTTCCAATAAGTGACTCTGACTCCCTTGAGACAGGAGCTGAAAGGAAATCTAAGGGGATGGCACTTCAAGTGAAGCTTCTTTAACTAGGCCACTTAAGGGCAAAAATCCCCTTAAAGGAAGGAAAGATATACTGGATGGAAGACTTGACCTGTGGGTTTATTTTGTTTTCCTTCCTAAAGTCAAACTAAATGTAGGGATTTGGACTTGTGTTAAAAGTAGAATGCAAGATCTGAAATCCAAAAGCTACAAAAGGACAATATCTTTACTGGACAACCAAAATGCAGAAAATGCAACATGCAAGCTTCCCAAGCTTCACTGGCTTTTCCATCAGGCAAAGATATTTGAAAATCATATAGGAGAAAAAAAAAGGTGAAGATATTAGCGTCATAGGCCTATATTCTGTCCCAAATGTTAATGGGGGGGGGATTCAGTGCAAGCAGAGGCCACTCCTTCTTGGCCATATGAGGACTAGAGACAAAGGGCAATAAAGACAAGTAATAACATTCCAACTCCTTTAGCAACAGAAACTTTAGTATACAACATTTCAAGCACAATGGTTGGAGTAGGAATATGGGAAATCTGAGCTCCATTCCTTATTCAGCTGTGGAAAGCCACTGGGTGACCTTGGGAAGTCCTGCTCTCTCAGCCTCAGAAGAAGGCAATGGCAAACCACTTCTGAACAAATCTTGGGAAGAAAATCCTAGGATACGAGTTACCACTGAAGGCACTTAACAACTTACGCAACCCAGAGCCATTAGAACTCTTCAGAGTAGGGCTGAGAAATTGTCTTTGAGGAGGCAACCTCGGGTGAACTAGGGAAGGTTTGAACATTGGCCAATACCCCTTCAAACCAGGATTGGTATCTCCACTCAGCCACGGAAACCCACTGAATGACCTTGAGGCAAGCCACACTCTCTCAGGCCATTTCTACACTACCCTGTTATATTGTGCTATTATCCCACTTTCAACATCCTGTGGAATTTTGGAGTTTGTAGTTGACTGAGGCCAAAGAGCTCTCTGGCTGAGAATTCTAAATGAATTCTCCCTAAACTGTCAAATCCCAGAGTTCCATAGGATGTTGAAAGTGGGATAATAGCGCTATAACAGCTTAGTGCCTCATAACCTCAGTCTCACAGGACTGAGGCAAACCCTCCACTGACCAAATCTTGCCAAGAAAATCCCTTCATAGGTTCGCCTTAGAAACGGCTTGAAGGTACACAACAACAAAGATTCAATGGCAGTCAGCCTTAATGGGATCGAGGAGACCACTTTTGCCCAGCCTGGAACAGAATGTTAGTTATAACACTTCACTGTACAGCCATTTCCACACTAAACTGTTATAGCTCCTCCCGAAACTCCTAACCCCAGGATTCCACAGGATGTTGAAAGTGGAATAATAGCGCTATAACAGTCTAGTGCGGAAATGGCCTACGTAGTATGGGAGGAAGAGCATTCGCTCCTCTGAAACACCGAAAGGAGCTACTATCCTGGAAGGCTTGACGTCTACCGTGTTTTTTGACTGGTGTTAACAAAAATATTACCCTGTTATTAATGATTAGATTCCCCTTTCCCTGTTTCTTGTTGTTTTGTGAACGCTCTTTAAAACAATGTTCTATTCGTCAAAGTCTGGTAGGCTTCGCACGTGTAATTCTAGCCCCTCTTTAAAAAAAAAATTGTCCAGATTCCTTAAAATGCAAACATGTTCTCCTTAGAAAAAGTGAATCGTCTTAAAGCTCTTATTCAAAAATGGGTCGAGGTAGAGGGGGCTTGTTTACCTAAACTATTCCCATTCTTAGACAGATGAGGGTTTGCTGCCTTTACACACACACACACACATATACACGCCCCTTTCCTAAGGATATTTGGGTTCTCTGGCCTGCATGTCAAATTCTGCCCAAATATTTCGAAAGAGTGAGACTCTGCTGGGTACAAGCAAGTCCCTGAAAAGTAACATAGACGAAAAAAAGACGGAGTGGGAAAATGAACTGGCGTGGGAAGGAGTGGCGGGAAAGTGTACCTGAATGATAATTATTTCTCCTTGCGAGGGAAGGAAGGAGAGACAGTGGCCATATTGTACTTATCTGCCCTTCGCCCCTGGGGGTGATAGTTTTGCATGGTTGTGGGAGAGACTGTTTGGATGGGGAAGTGATGCGCCCAGACAAGAGAACCATGCATTCGTCTATGAGGGAGTGAGAGAAAGAATGAATGTATGTCCGCGACTGAAAGAGAGTAAAACAGTACTGGGAGAATGAAAACTGGTTTTGTGAGAAATGGTTGTACGTGTCTTTCACACCCCGAATTCTGGAACGAGAGGACGCCATTGTGTGTCGAGCGATGAGCTACAGTTGTGTGGCTGAACGGATCCCCACGAATGGGAACAGATAAACACAGCGAGTAGGCGAAAATGAGTTATGTGACAGAAAGTGGTGTGGTGTGTGTGTTATCCGAGTGGAACAGAAAAAGTCGGTCTTATGTGAGGAGGAATATCCCTCCTGAGAACGAGGAGCACGAAGCAAGTGGGAAGCGAGTAAATAAATATTTGCGACAAGCTGTGAAGAGAGTGCCCGCGAAGGAGCGCCCCTTGTTTCCTCACAGAAAATGCATTATTTTCGAAAAACGCTCCCTCGCCGGTCTCCTTTAGGGGAACGGAGGGTGGGATTCAAGAAGGAGGGCTAAGTCCGCCGACTAAGGAGGCACAGCCGTTGACAGTTTGGGGTTTTCTGCCAAAGCTTTCAAAAAACCGAGGGGACCCCCGCCGGCAGCAGTCTCCCGCCCTTTTGAAGGCCCAGCGAAAGGGCTCGCCCGGCTGAGGCGCTGGAAGAGAGAGAGAGAGAGAGAGACGTTTAGCCACTGTTTCATTAGGCACCGTTTGAACCTTGCAACATGTAGTAATTTCTGAGGGCTAAACTGACAAGCGAAGGGCAGGCGGGGGGATTACGGCGAAGAGAGGCCAGGCAAATTAGCCGACGGTTAATTTAACGCGTTTTCTGCCCCCGAATTTTCGAGGCATGGAGGCAGGTGAAAGCGGAGTCTCACGCCGGCCCATTCAGGATTGGGAATCAATGGCTCTTTTTTTTTCAGCTCACAAATCACTCCTAATATATCATGAGGGGAAAAGACATGCCCCTGAATCGGTTGCTTTAAAAAGTATCTAACAATTATTATGAATGGAATTACATCCCACCACGCAGGTGTGAGGGGAGGAAGAAGCGCGTATGTGTCCCCGCCACCACGGTCCTACTTGCAATGAAACCAGATTAACGATGAAACGAGCGTTTTATGAGCTCTCTTCCCCACACAGACCTGGATGCGAAGTGTCAAAACAAAAAACGTGGAAATGAGACCTTTCCGAAGACAGGGGCTGGCAATCGGACAGGAAAGGAAGGGGAACTTGGTAATTAATAATTAGCTGCAGGTAATAATTAACAGCTACTCTAAATGTCTCCGCCACACCCGCCTACCCTATTTGTATCATATTTTAGAGGTCTGAAGAGCTACTAATAGGCAGTCAGGCTACACTCATGAGCGCCCTTCCTTGACAGTGAGGCCCAGGCAGAACGGTACGGCTTACTTACGAGTAAAGCAGTCGTGAAAGGATGAACCTTAGCACTTAGTTTCGTTTCATCTGTCACAGAACAGAACCGAATCTGCGTGATATGCTATTTAACTGAGGTAATTTCCGCAGTAGACTGTTATAGCGTGACTATTCCACTCTCAACATCCTATGGAATCCTGGGGTTTGCAGTTCAGGGAGGGACTGGCCGGCCCCTCCCTAAACTGCAAACCCCAGGATTCCATAGGATGTTGAAAGTGGTATAACAGCGCTATAACAGTCTACTGCGGAAATGGCCCGCGACTCCAAACTGTTTCATTCTTATTTTGAAATCACCGTTATTTTGCAGCACAAAGACTCCAACTCACGACGGGCACCGGGGTGTGTGTGTGTATGTTTCAAAACGTGTTTTAACAAAATGGAAGAAGCAGAAGTGGGAAGCATCCAACGAGATCCAACGGAGACTGAATTTAAAATTGTTGTTGTGTGCCTTCAAGAGGATTCCAATTTATGGCGACCCCAAGGCAAAGCTATCAAGGGGGATTTCGTGGCAAGATTTGTGCAGCGGGATTTGCCCCTGCCTTCCTCTGAGGTCGAGAGAGTGTGACTTGTCCAAGGCAAGGAGATTTCCATGGCCGAGCAGGGTCTGAAGCCTGGTCTCCCGGAGTCCTAGCCCAACGCTGAAATCACTACACTAGGCTTTATAGCCCCCTGAGTAAGGCCTTAAGAGTACACACAGGCCAAACCCGTTGAGCTTTTCTTTTCTGTTTTTCAAACTCCTCAACCATTTTGAAGCAGCTTGCGACGTGTCTCCAATTCATTGGGACAATGGTTTAAAATATAAAAGAAAAAAAGAGCCACCATCGACTTCTGCTATTTAAATCGCCATCAGCAACCTCACAATCACAGTTAAGAGCACCAGAAGACAGACTGCGCGGTGTTTGACGCGGGGGGCGAGAAAGGGTGTCCGAGTGAGTGGCTTGGGCTGCTACCTGCGTCTGGCAGGAAAAGAGGTGGTCCATGCCAATGAGCTCTCAGGAGCCAAGAAAGAAATACTCCAAATCTTCCAAAGGCTGTTTCACTCCCCCCCCGACCCTCACCCCTTTGTACCCTTCCCCCCTATTGAAAATGGAGGTATTCTGCATGACAAAACACAATTAAGCTTGCTATTCAGGAGTTTTTGCAGCTGGTAGCCCATTGGGAAAGTGGGAGGAAACGCGAATATATTAATTGTGTGCAAAAAGGTTCTCTTTCGCCGGGGTGGGAGGAGGAGGAGGATCTCCGAAGCTTTTGGAGCCCTGCCACCTGAACAATATCGCCGCTTCCCACGTTAAAAGGCACGCTTGTCACGGATCGAGGACCTGCCGGAGTGAACCCTGCGACCTTCGGAGTGGAGAGAGGGGCGCACGCGTACCAGGACTTCCCCTCCTCCCCCGAGTAGGTTTCTTAAAAGCCTCCCCCCATGATGGGTCAGCAAGCACTCACCACGCATCTCGCCTCTTCTTTGCCAAGAAGCGAGAGGAATCGATCGAGAAAGCAATATCTCCTCCGCTGTAGCCCCGCGGCTGTGAAACAGGAGGCGAGGAAGGCCCATTTGCGCGTGGGTCGTGGCGGGAGAGGGTCCGCGAACAGCAGGACAAGCGGAAGGGAGGGAAGCGGGGTTACAGCTGGGTGGGTGATTTATCGTCTACAGCTTGCTGCCTCCTGGAAAAAGGAAAGTCTGCTTCGGAGTGAATCTTGCCCTGCTCAGGGACGGAAACCTGGTGCTAAGAGACCTCACAGCAGCACCTAACTCCTCCCAAGCAGTGAAATGATCAAAATATCCGACAGCGATTTTCACTGCTTGCTTCCTTTCTTCTTTTCCAAGCAGCTAAAACCAGCCCATTTTTAAAACAACTTGAAAACCTCTGCTTTTATCCTGTTGAACACCAAGCACGGTGACATTTGGGCGAGGTTACCGTTGTGGCTGTTAAGGGTTCCTCAATATATAATCTCAAGATGTGCTGCTCAGAACGTGGAGAATCTGCTTGAAAGACAATCCTGGAGACAAGTGACTAATAGGATGCTCCAGAGCTGATCCATGTTTAACATCTTTACAAATACCTTAGATACACAGAATGTATTCTTACCAAATTCGCAGATGACACCAAATGTGGGGTGGGTGGGTAGTAGTGAATACCCCAGAGGACAGGAACAGAATTCAAAATGACCTTGACAGATAGAAGAGCTTGGCCAAAGCTAACAAAATGAATTTCAAGAAGGATAAATATAAGTGCTATTACATCTGGGTAGGAAAAATAAAATGCACAAATATAGGATGAGTGACACCTGCCTTGAAAGCAGTACATGTGAAAAGGATCTAGGGGTATTAGTAAACTGCAAAATAAACATTAGGCCAAAAAGCCAATGCAATTCTGACCTGCTCCATCAGAAGTATAGTGTGCAGATGAAGGAAAATAGTAGTGCCACTCTATTCTGCTTTGATTAAGCCTCAACAATTCAAGGACATCAACCAATGGAACATGTCCAGAAAAGGGTGATCAAGATGATCAAAGAACTGGAAACTAAGGCCATTTCTGCCCTACACTGCTGTAGTGCTATTACTCCACTTTTAACATCCTGTGAAATTCTGGGGTTTGTAGTTTACTGAGGCCAAAGAGCTCTCTAGCTGAGAATTCTAAATGGCCATCCCCAAACTGCAAACCCCAGGATTCCATTGGATATTGGAAGCGGAGTAATAGCACTATAACAGTGTAAGGTGAAAATAGCCCAAGTCTTATGAAGAATGACTAAAGGAGCTGGCTTTGTTTGGCCTGGAGAAAAGAAGACTGAGAGGTGGCATGCTAACTATTTTGGAATATCTGAGGAGTTGTCATGTAGAAGACGGTGTTACTGCGGTTCAGGCCTACCTGGTGATAGCACTAGATATCTGTTTTTGATATCAAAATCGTTTGGCCTTCCTCTGCCACCCCACTCCACGTGTTTGCGAGGCCTCCGGACAAGCACGTACACAGGTGTGGTCGGTAATTGTTGGACATGCCATTCTCCACCTAGGCAGGCAGAACAGAGCCACTCTGTTGCTTCAGGGACCTCCCTTCAAACACCTCTTGCTTAAGCAGGACTCTAAACAAAGATGCCTGGCCTCAACAGACAGTCTTACAAAGCCAAGCTAAGCACTTTGCATTTGCATACTGGCTATACTATTGTTAAATCTGCACTAAGCCCATCACGTTAAACTTGATCTTTTCCAAAGCTTTGTCCCGCTCCAAACTCGCATTGTTCTCACAGAGTAAGACATGGCCTGTAGGCACAATTCATCCTATAAAAACTCTCCGATTCCGAGACCACCTCGGATCGCTCTGGACTTTCATCCCGCCTTGCTGCCATTTTGTCTGACGAGCTCCCCTCAGCGAACCTTGCTGAGCTTTCTTCACCACCATCTTCCAGCTTCTTCAGGACTACGAGAAAAGGTGTATCACCCATTTCCCCCGAAAATCATTATTTCTAATTCTTACAATAGCTGTGTGATTGTGATGTCTTTACTGTTTGTTTGTCTTTTAATAAAAACATCATTTTTGCTATTTTAAAATTGTCTTACTGCTTGACTGACCTGACCCCATAGATGTTGGGTTACAAGATCCCTGCTAAGTTACCCTGCCTCTCGCTAACTTAAGAGAGTGCTCCAGTTAATTTCCCCAACTTATGTTTGTGTCTAGTTATTTTGGGCACCCCTCCCAGCACCCCCAGAGAACAGGGTAACAATGGAATAAGCTTTCTTTTTTTCTGCTGCTCCAGACGCAATAACATGAACCAATGGGCTCAAATTACAAGAAAAGAGATTCCATCTAAAACATTATGGAGAACTTTTTTACTTTAAGTGCTGTTCAGTGGTGGAACAGGTTACTTTGGGAGGCTGGTGGACTTCCCATCTTTAGAAGTCTTTAAACAGATGTTGGAAGAGCATCCTTCAGGACTGCTGAGTTATGCATGGCAGGGGTTGGACTAGATGGCCCTCGTGGTCCCTTTCTGCTCTAAGATTTTATGATTCTATGACTTCATACATGTAAAGTAGATAAGGACATTATTACTATGTCATTTCAGTGTGGAAAGGATGATACAATACAATGCTTGTTTTTCTTCAGTATTAAAGCTAACCAGGTGTTACTGTTTGTTACTAAAGAATGTAACAAACTGATTCCTATGGAAGAATAGCTGTTAAAACTGAATGAGTTAACAGAAATGGATAAATTATTGGGCTTGATTAGACAAAAACCTTTAAAGATATTTTTAAAAGATTGGAAACCCTTTATTGACTTTTTGAAGGGAAAAGAATGATTTAATAACTATGGGTTTTGAGAACTGATATGAATTAGTGGAAGAACTGTATGAGTTACTTCTTAGAAAGTGGGGCAAGACTATCAGTGTTGTCACTGAAAATTAGATCAGAAGTCATTTATCTATATTTCTACCTTTTTCCATATGACGTTTCTATCAAATACCCTTTTCTCTTTTTAGCTTTCCATTTCTTCTTATTTTTGTTTATTGTTCTGTTTACTTTTTTATCGCACCTGGGGAAAATCTTAGTAATTTAAAAACAAATGTGATGAATTGCAAAGAATGTGATGGAATGTGATGAATTTTAAAAAGAATGTGAGGACTTTTTTCAAAGAATGTCATGAAAAGCCTAAGAATCTTCTTATTACAAGGAAATTTCTGTTTAAATCATTGGAATAAAATGTTTAGAGTCCAGCCTGTAAGACTTCATTGCATAACATGGATGACTTCCTTGATGACCTCAGATTCATAAAGAAAACAAATTTGGCTCTTCCAACAATCTCATGGGCCAAAACTAGTTTACTTTAACCATCTAATTCAGCAGGAATCACTGTATACTGCTTCTAGTAGAGTTTCACAGTAAGACTGAGATGCTAAAATTTAGCAGCAAAATTGCAAACAACAGAGAAGAACTTCTGTATTGGATTGAACTGAGGCTCATAATTTTGTTGTGAGCAACTACCAGCCAGACATTTATGGGAACTAGAAACCAGGCAAGGCAGTAATGGCTATTCCATATCATTTGCATTTTGGCAAATAACAACCTGAATTCTATTGTCTTTTGACATGGAGGGTCTGTTTAGTTTTTGCAGCTATCACAGGAACACAGGAAGCTGCCCTGATATTGAGCTGAAATACTGCATTTGGCCTAGTGTTGTCAATGCGTTGGTTGTCCAGGGTTTTAGGCAAGATTCTTTCCTAGCCCTAACTGAACATTATGAGTAGCTTCTAGAATCAGAAGAGTTCCAGGCAGTATGGGGTTAGTATCTGTTGATGGAGCTGTTCTCAGTGAATTCATTTAATCCTTTTGCAAAGCTACCTAAACTAGTTGCCATGACCTACCCTCCATGTTTTGTGTTAATGAATCTCAGAAGCTCATAACCAAAGAAATGGTTTCTTTCTTTTTATGGACCCTACTGCCAATCAGCTTCAATACTGGATCTAAAATAAGATTGAATTCAGGAACAGGTAGATAGAGTGTGTATGTATACACACACATAATGTAGATATGTGTAGGTCCAATGTCTATGCTCATGCACACATACATGTATACACACACTATAAAGACTGGCACACATCTATCATGATTCCATCTCTCTGTCTCTCTCTCTCTCACACACACACATGCTGTCCTGGCACCAACTGTGATGTCTTTGGATAGGGCTAAAGAGACATAACAACTGGCCATCATGGTCCTAGAGATGGTGCTGGAGACTGTTGGATTAGAAGTAGATTTCTGGGGTGTTAACTCCTTCTCTGGGTAGGACAAAGACTGGTTCAGTTATGACTTAGCCTTGTCGGAGATTGCAAGCTTTGCATGCCCATAGTCACTGGTAATTAGACTGCATATCTCCAGGAGTTCAGGCACAGTATGTTTATAGTTACTTCCCGTTTGTTTGTTTGTGTGTTTGTTCACACTCACTCTCTTCCTGTATCAAATAGGCATTCTCTTTGTTCTCTGAGTCTCATTTGCTCTCATCTCTCTCTCTCTTTCTCTCTTCCTGCCTGCCCTCCATGAAACATGTATTCTAAGAGCTCTCTCTAAGTGGGATGCTCCAACTCTCCTAATACAACTTAGCACGTTCCTTTTTCTTACTTTCTTCAAAAAAATGAGCCTATGTAGCTAATGCACGTGTATTTGTGAGTGAAACTACTTTTACATACTTTATAAAGAAGATTAAGTTTGATTTCTTTCTCTCCTAGATTTTGTGTGTGGGGAGGAGCAGACTGGTGAACTGTTCAAGCACATTTACAAGTTCTACTTGAGAGATTAACTACAATTATCATCATCATCATCATCATCATCATCATCATCATCATCATCATCTTTATTTATACCCCACGTTTTTCCTTGAAAGGACTCAAAGCAGCTTATAATACTTTAAAAAAGGAAACATAGTTTAAAAACAGTGTTATATAAAAGTTAAAACATAAATTAAACAGCAGTAATAATAGCTAAAAAAAACCCCTAATTACTTTTAAAGGTACATTCAAACACATATACATGCAACGCCTATGCTTTGGCTAATTACAGGAAAGTTTCAAGATGAACAGCAGCTCAGCAAAGGATGCACTCACCATCCTGAGGGAGGAGTCTTTTAAGTGCTTGAGAACACATCTGGAAGTTTTTCTGGTCAAATGGTGTAGTTGCTTAGATTACATCCCCATAATGAGTGACTGAGCAAAGGTGGAAAGTATTAGAGAGCATGTATAGGGGTAGAGGCATGAAAAGCAACTCTTACTGTCTAAAGTTCCATAGCAAATGAATGAAGGGGGTTAAAGAGAATGCTTGGTCAGGAATCAGTTTCCAACAGAAAATACTTGGTCTGTGGTTTGGGGGGAATGTAATGCCAATGCTGTCCTGAAAGGGCTCACTAGGGACTTTATAGCTATCATGAAAACTATGGGGCTGTCTCGTCATTGGCCCAAGCAGGTGGCAAGGAACACACTGGAGCCTGGTTTTTCTATTGGGCAAACAGAAGGTGATCTGATGGTGGTGGGCAGGGAGAAATCCCATTGTCATGTTCAGATCACTTCCTTGTGAAGTTTGGTTTGACTGTATCAGACTCTCCATGTAGAGATAGTTGACTTATTGAAGAAGATCCACTCCTGAGACTTATGGGCTGGCAATTTGGCTGAGGCCCTGCTCTCATTATGGAACAGTGAGAAAGAAATGGCCACCAATTCAATAGCTGCCCAGTGTCCATTCCAGAGCTGTGGAGCCCATGATTATACTTGGTTTGCAGTAAATATATGAGCAATGAAATAGGCTGGATGACTGTTGGACACGGATAGTGCAGTTGATGGAAGGAATAGAAGAAGAATAGAAGATCAATGGGGATTTTTCATTGTACCTTGAATGTGGTGGTGAGGTTAGCAAAACAAGTTTACTATCTCATTCTCAGCAGGCTTACTCATATTTAAAACAGCTTGGAGGTCCCTACAGGCAATGGAACCTTTGGTTGTCTGCTATCACAAATTTGTTAGACACTTTAAGAAGGAAGTGGCTCATATTTGCTCTGAATATGATGTAACATTTATTGCAGAGTCTGAAGAAGTGTCCAGTGTGCTATCTGGTCCAGTTCCTTGGGATCCATTTTAGTTGATGTTGTGTAATGATGTGGACAAAATACTCTATTAATCTATTTGTCCCACTGCTTTTAAGTTTGACACTACATGGAAGCCTTATTGCCCCATGGTTGATTGGGTCACCATGCCAGGAGGTTGTACCTGTTGCTTTGAAGTAGACTGTAGTGTGTTCTCTCCTTAAGAAGACATCCCTGGATATTAGAATGTGACCGACCTATCAGTAATGCTCCCTAGTAGGATGAGGTGCTTGAGTCAGACCATTTCAGATGTCCTTGGAAGAAACAGATTATCTGGACCCATTTCACTTTGGTTTCAGGTGAGGGTGTAATATTGAAACAACCCCAGTTGCCCTGACCAACTTACCTGTCCCAGGTGAAAAAACAGAGGGATGTTATTGGACCCCACCTTTCTGCCCCATGCTCTTCAGTATCTACATGAAGCCGTTGTGTGAAATTATTAGAAGTTCTGGAGGGGGTGCCATTGGTAAGCTGTTGCTGCTGATGTGTATGTGTGTGCCTTCATGTTGCCTGTTGACTTATGGAAACCCTATGAATTTCACAGGGTTTTCTGATGATACCAAGTTTTATTTCTATTTGTCATTGGAGTCAGGTGGGACTGTTATGGTGCTGGAATTATGACTGCATGCTGTAATAGACTGAATAAAGGCTAATAAATAGGGGTTGAATCTCAAGAAGCTGGAGGCATTATGGATTGGTGGTTCCTGGAGTCTGGGACTGGATCAGTGATCTGTCCTGGAAGGAAATGGCACTCAACTGATCCATCAGTTATGATCCTTTCTGGAAGAAGATAACCTGGCTGCAGTAGTTCAAGCACTGGACATTTCTCCAAGTAAGTTACCGCAATGCTCTCCACATGGAGCTGCCCTTGAAGCTGAGTTGGAAGCTGCAACTGGTACAACATGCTGATGGAAACATCATATAGAAAACATGTAACACACACCTGCTCAAGGATTGAGGTCTGCTGGAAGGGAGCCCCTCTGTGTCCCACCATGAGGAGCAATACATTGTGTAAAGACTTGGGGAATTACTGTGATGCAGCTGTGGAAGACCTTACTATTGGAAGCCTGATTGGCTATGGTGCTGGCTTTATTTCATTGCCCAAATAAAACATGGCTTGCTATTTTTTTAATGCTGGGGTTTAATAGTTTTATCCAAATCTGTTCATGTACATGAAACTGTTTAAACTGTTTTATCTTCCTTTTAATTATTAAATCATTTAATATGTTTTAGAGTATTTATTTTTAGTGTTTTAAATTTTAAATTGTTCAAATACATTTTATTGTTTAAAACTGGTGATCTTGTGATATAGGGTGTGATAAATATTTTAAGAGGGGAGACAGAGTTTCATCAGCTGATTTTCACTTTGGATTTCAGTTTTTTTTAACTTAGTAAAACCTTGCTTGTAAGAGTGTCCAAGCGATTTACCAGAGTAGTTCTGACTATGTAGAAAAGGCACGTGTGTACACATGCAAGTAAACACAATAGGCCTTAAAACTCTGGATACAGGTCATTATTGTGGGAGGGGGCTGAGCACATGCCTTGAATGTGAAAGGCCTCATGGTCATTCCCTGGTATCTCTGTTCAAGGTTGGAAAAGGATCATTTCTGAAACTTTGGAGAAGAGTGGCCAGTCAATACAGGTAATACCAAAGTGGATGGAACAGTGATCTAACGTAGCCTCCGATGTTCCTGTGAAGGCAGGTGAACTCTAGCACAAGACAAGAAAACAGGTCAAGGACCTTGTAGAGTCTTGGAGAGTAGCACAGAATTTCCGGGCTATGATTGCCAAGATGCAGCCATGGACATTTAGGGCAAAGGCCTTTTCTGCACTACACTCTTCGGCTGGCCCCTCCCGAAACTGCAAACCCCAGGATTCCAGAGGATGTTGAAAGTGGAATCATCATGCTATAAGAGTGTAGTGCGGAAAAGGCCAAAGTCTCTGGACATATGAACAATGGAGAGAAGTTGTGGCCTTTTGGTGCTAACAGTTGGCAAAAATCTTTAGAGAAGAGTTGCTCACTGACATACCATAAGCGCTAGTTGCACAGCTGCATAATAGTTTGTGTTGCCAGCTGGTTGAGTGGATCGCATAAAGCATCCACAATGATACACCAGATGTTCACTAATTTCTATTTTCACGTTAAACCACATTTTGGAAAAAAATATTTTTCAAGTACAGCTCCCAGATTCCCCTAGCCAGTGTGGGATTCTGCGAACTGTAGTCCTGAAGTGACTTTTCCAATGTCTGGAGTAAAGTAAATTTTGAGATAAAGTTGAAATATTTCTCCTTAAGTATAAAGGCATTCATCTTTGTTTGGATACTGTTTGTCCAGCGTTCCTCTTGTTGCTGCTGAATCACCATTTTCATCCTTCAAATTAGCATGTTTTTTGGTTTAATCACATGAATCATCTGAGCTTGTCAAGGATCACACAGAGGATACAGTGATATGATAATATATAGCCAACCACATACTGGCATCACTGAGGCCAAATGAAACAAATTCTGAAAGGTTTCCTTGTTTCTCTTTCAAATGTGTAAAAAAAAAATTAAATTAAAAATTAAAAAACATCTTAAAAGATGTGCATGGGGGGAGTGGTTTGGAGCTTCCAAAAAGGTTGAAGAAAATCTTTGTCCTTTGCTCCAGCTCTAATAGAAGCAATGTGGAACAAATGTACCTGGATGGGCATGAAAAATAAGGTAGCAGCCTTTCTGGAATGGAGCCATCTTGTGGACATGGCTACATGCCATGCAATGTATGCACAGTTTCATGAAGGAAACTGTAAGAGTCGCTGATGTTAACAGATTTGGGGAGGGGGGCAGGGAAAGAGTGTTTGCTTATTTCATAGAGTCATTGGGATATATTGTGAATGGAAAAGGTTAAAAAAGAGAGAGAGAGAAGCAGAAAAAGAACAGAACAGAAATCAAAGAACAACACTTTCCCTCCTAAATGTGCATTTTGACCCCCTGACAATTTCACTATTCCAAGCTGCCAGGATTTCATGAAAGGGAGTACAGGAGGAATGATCAACCAATCAAAGAAATGTATGTGGGTTTAAATACTTCATTCTTAGTGCAACTAGAGCAGAAAATGGCACAACATGAATCCATTCTAGAGGCACTGATTGTAATGAGAATGGGAACGGCACAAAGGTAACCTATTACAGTTTCAATAAAGTAATCTTGTGTGGTCTTCCTTGGATGGTCTAACACCCTTGTGCTCTTTATTTTGTACAACCTTTGGGTTTCTTTTGCAGAATGACTGCATGCTACACAGCCATGGAACTACACTTTTGCAAAGTCTTTTTCATTATTAAAGGCTATCAGCTCCTACTTTAATGAAATGGATGTTGACGAGTAAACTTCTTTCAGCCATATTATTTCAGTATCATGAAAGTGATATCAGAGTTACTAAGGAGGCACTCTTCATGGCAGAGCCATTTCTAGGCACTTAGGACACTACAAAATGTAGACTTTTTGTCTGGAGAGAGGAGGGAAAAAATGGCTATGCATCTGAAGAAGTGGGCTGCAGTTCACAAAAGCCTATGTGAAATGAAACTCTTTAGTCTTGAAGGTACCACTAGACTTGGCTGCTTTTGATATGACTATGTGCAAATGCCAGTTGATCACAGAAATAAATCTCAGTGCTGTTCCAGACAGGTATTAACAAAAATCTGAATTCATGCAAATAGTTTTGCTTATTCACAAATGTTTGAATATCCCTTATTGCAGTCTTTCATTTTCTTGCTTTTCTGTTTTGAAGAAAGCCAAACCACAATGCTCTGCGGGTTTGGAAAATGGATGGTTTAGTACAAATACATTTAAATGCAACAGCTTTTCATGAGTAAGGATGCAATCGAAAGCATATTTATTTATTATTTATCCAACTCAAACAGAAAGCTAGAGCTAGGAAAAGAGAAATATAAGTTTAAAACAGCAACCATGTCTTTGATTCAATCAAGATTTTTCAAGTTTCTGAAATCCAATAGAACCGAGGTGTTGATGTTAGGAAAAAGCATAATATTGCTGTTGAAAAGTTGCTGACTGTGGATTCCTGCACTCCTAAATTTTTGTCTTTGTTTTTTTGTTTACTGTAATTACTGTCCTTAGAGAGCAATGGAGGATTTTTTCTTTTTTCCTTTTTTTTTTAAAGCATATTTACTTGAAAGGTGCTGCTCATGGGTAACAGATAGTTGCCTTCGCAGAAATTTATAGAAAAGCTACTACCGACTTAGTTATGTGATTACTGCAAGAATAATTCATTTTTATACAGAATAACAGACACCAGGGATCTGTGAGTTGTTTGGTTCTGTCTGTATGTCAGGTGAGGTGGTCCAGATCCTGGTTTGCTTCTGCAGCCATTTCTCCACTTGCCACCGGCACCCTTTCCCTTTGCAACCTCCCGCCCTGCCCCACTCCCCAAGCTTTTGTCCTTGAGACCTCAACCTCCTGGAGGGATGAAGTTCTGCAGGAGAAGGGAACATCCTATTCTGTCAATATGAACTCTATCCCACTGATGAGAAGGAAAGTTAAGATGCTTGTACTTTAAAAGTACAGTAAGGATAATAAAAAGGACTATATACTGTTTATCTGGCATGTGAAAATGTTTCTTTGCTCTGTTGTTTTTATTGCTTCACATCTAAGAAGAATTTGTTTTGGCACTTCAAAGTGGAAGCCTCGCTTTTCAATAAAATCAGACGACTGTGATAAAAGGGAATTTTGTTATATTCTTCTTCAATAAAGTTCAACTCTGGTGCTGGAATATTTCTGTGTAAGATAACACTATATGGGTACTCCTTGTATCTGCTTTCCTGAAAACATAACTGCACAGCTCCTTATATGGTCTAACCAGTGTGTGTTCTTTAATTTGTGGAAACTTTGGCCTTCACTTTCAGGACGACTGCACATTAAATAAGCCATTTCCACACTCGAGTGTTATAGCGCTACGATTCCACTTGCAACATCCTATGGAATCCTGGGGTTTGCAGTTTTGGGAGAGGCCAGCCAGTCCCTCCCGAAACTGCAAACCCCAGGATTCCATAGGATGTTGCAAGTGGAACTGTAGCGCTATAACACTCGAGTGTGGAAATGACTGTAAATCTAATTTCTTCAAAACCTCATTCCTCATAAAAGGTTATCTATCCATTCCCACTTTAATCAAATTAGCGTTGACTAGTAAACTTTAATCAAATTGGCATTGACTAGTAAACTTCTTGCATTCAGATGCTATCTAAAACATTTGTTTTTAACCGCTCTCTTTCTTTCTACAGACATTCTCTATGTGTGTGTGTATTACGTTGTTTGCTGTTGACAGCTATTGTACCAATTTTTAAAAGTCAGCAGTTTGATTATTTGAAGTAGTCTAACCAGTTTGATGAAAGAATAAGCAAGGAAATATTTATTTAGAAGATCATTTTGAATCTGAATAATGACAAAACATTATTGGCTCTTAGAAGCAATTCTACTCACCTTTGTATCAGTTCTTATACCTCAAAAGCACTGTCAATAGAAAAGAACTTGATAACTGAACACTAACAATATAACAATAAATAAAATAACAAAACACTAATTGTAGTGCTTAGTACAGTTGCATACTACTTCATGATTGTGGTTGTGTCCACCTTTAAATCAACTGCACTTTATTGCAACACTTCTCATAGGGTTTTCTAGACAGGATTTATTCAAAGGTTTGCCATCACCTTTCTCTTGGGCTGATAAAATGTGACTTGCAAAGGTCTCCCAGTGGGTTTCCATGGTTGAGCAGGGGATCTGACACTAGAGTTCCCTCATACTACAAAATTATAGCACTATATTCTACTTTAGCCGTCAGAGCAGCTATAGAATTTTGGGATCTGCAATTTAGGGAGGGACGTTTAGAATTCAGAACCAGAAAGTGCTTGTTGCTCACCAAATCACAAGTTCCAAATTTCCATAACATGTTGCCATGGCAGTTAAAATGGAATCTAGCACAATACAATTGTATAGTGTGAATAGGTTCCTGCTGATCTTGTGAGATTTTTGTACAATTCTCTAAACCGTACTGGCCCCACAACTCTAGAGTTGTATCAGCTATGATTTTCAATAATGAGGATAAAAGTAAAGCCCAACATTATTGGATCATGGAAAGAAATCCTTATGATCAGGCATACCTAGCATATGTGACACCCATTGCAAATCATTTTTTAAAGGTCCCCCTCAACAAAATTATTTTCAGTAATAATAATGAAATAAAACACATAATAATGACAAAAAAGAAATGCAGACAGTGAAGATTCTCTTTTATTGAACTTTGTATGTATAGTCATGCCAGTATCTGTATGTGTATGTGTGTGTGTGTGTATCTGTGTCTGTTAGTACAAAAAAGGAAAAAGTAATAGATTAATATGTTTAATGTAAATGTTTAATGTATGTTTAATGTATTTTTTTTTAAAAAAGGAGGAAACTGGTGCAATATATGTTTGCAATATGATCCCTTGTGTCTCTTCCTTTTCTGAACGCAGCCTGGATATCTGGAATTTTTCACTCCATACATGGTGTACAATTCTCCTCCTCATTTGCAGGTTTGACTCTCGCAAAATTGATTATTCATGAGATACCCCCTTCCTCCCCCTGCCTATTCTCCTCCTTCCATTCCCTTGCACTTTGCTGGTGCAGAGAAAGAAGGCAAGTGTGCCAAGGCAAAAAATAAGGCAATTGGCAGGGGATACATGTGTGTGTGTGCTTTCCTTGTGTCTGGAGATGTCCCCCACACTACTTTGCCTCTGCACTGGTGCTGAGAACTCACACAAGGCAAAAAGTAAGTCAATGGGGTGGCAGAAGATGTGTGCATGCTTTCCCTGTGTCCTCTGGAGCTCTCCCCTCCCCTTGCTTTGCCTATTCCCCAAACTGAGAACTTCCACCCAGGGAAAAGGTAAAGCGATTGTGGAGGCACACAAATTCCTTCCTTCTCCCTTTCAGAGCTCCCCCTCTCACCCCGTTGCCTCTGGCCCAAGTATGGAGGAGCAAGACTCCTGCACCAAAGCCCCTGAAGGGAATGGGAGTGAGGTTTGTGGAGTGGGAGTTATTAGCAATTTTTCCACTTTTGTGAGGGTTCTGTGCCCTGAACCCTTGCAACTATGGAGGGGCCACTGTAAGTCTTTGTCATAAAATTCTGAGCATCACTTTGGCTGCATGGGAGATTACTCCAATGGTCCAATGGTGATTGAAGTCTCTGGTGTCCTGTTTCCTGGGTACTGGAATGTATATTGAACACTTTCAAATTGTAGGCCACTATTTTGTTTTCCATATTTCTTGGCAGACTTTAATTAGAATTTAAAAGAATGTTATTTCTGTAGCTTGAAACTGTTCTGTTGGCATGCAGTCTATTCCTGGTGATTTATTTATCCCAAGTGCTTTGAGTGCATCTTTTACTTCACTTTCTAAAACTATGGGTTCATCTTCACATGGTTCTTTCTTTAATGAATCTGTCTTCCTTTCATCTCTTGTATATAGTTTTTCAATTTATTGTTTCCACCATCTTTTAAAATTTCTTCTTGATCATGTACCATGTTTTCCTGCTGGTCATGTAGCATCCCCATTCTTGGTTTAAATTTCCTTTTAATTTCTCAGATCTTGTAAATGCAGTCCCGTGTTCTACCTTTTTGTTGTCATTTTCTATTTTGCTGCATTAGTTCCTATAGTAGTTCTCTTTGTCCCTGCACACAAGTTGCTGAACAGTTGCATTCAGGATCCTGACCCTGTGTCTGTCAGTTTTTTCTTTTGTTTCTTGTCTGTCCTGAGCTGTTTGTACATGGTCTTTAAATTCTACAGCAATGTTCTCCTCATTTCATTTTGGCACACTGATTAATTTAGTGTTCTTTTTAAACTTTACTCTATTTTTTGATATTAAGAGTTCATGAACTGCCCTGATTTGCTTCTGGTCTTTTTACAGAGAGCATGGAGTATCTCCATTTTCTGCTTCCAACCATGTAGTCCATTTGTAACTTTTGCAACTTTGCAATTTATTACCTTATTGGCTTAATTTATGCACAACATGTGTATATTGTTAAAGATGGCAAAAATGTAACAAGTGACACCTATCAATTCACCAGACACACAATTTAAGATGGCTGTGATGCAAAAAGCAACAAAAATCCCACAGGAACCACCTCTATACCCATCCGGGCATTGTTTCCTAGACAGTTGGCATTTGGGGTCTTAGCCCTGGTTCCTATGGTTTTTCTCTGGTGTGTTGCATCACTCCCATTTATTCTTTCACAGCTGGTGAATTTGGTAAGTACAGCTGTCTGAAATGTTTATGGCCATTTCCGTACGAGTCTGTTATAGCACGATGATTCCACTTTCAACCTCCTATGGAATCCTGGAGTTTGCAGTGTTGAGAGTGGCCGGCTGGTCCCTCCCAAAACTGCAAACCTCAGGATTCCATAGGAGGTTGAAAGTGGAATCATCGCGCTATAACAGACTCGTGTGGAAATGGCCTATGTTGTAGGCTATTTTCCCAGATACATATGTTTTGCTGGAATAGGTAGTAGAAGTGATTCCTAAGCAATTTCTGTAACTTGTGGCATCATTCTCATCTAGTTTTGTGCATCTGCTGAAACTGGTGTCCTTGGCTTCCTGAAAAGTTAGCAACATTGGCAATTCCCTGGATGTTTCCCTGGAATGGGTATAAGAAGCTAGTTTCTGTGGAATTGTTGTGACATGTGCATTTCTTCCCCTAGTCTTGTGTGGCTGGAGAATATGGTAAGTATAGCACCTCCCACACCAAGCAATAGAATAGGTGGGGGCAGTGCCATCAGTGAAAGATAACACTGAATAAAATTTGTTAATTTTTAAGCTACCACAAGATCCTCTTTTGTCATTTTTTTCTGCAAAGACCAACATGGCTAAGCCCCTGAAAAGTCTTTTCTTTTGTGTGAAAATACACACACACATTAACACCCAAGTTCCTTTTTTTTTGCAGATTTAATATTTATTTAACAAAACCAACCACTTATTAGATACAATATAAAATCTGTTAATTTATAAATTAAAATGAATTTATAACACATTATACTATAGTCATCACCAGACTTCTACATTCATATACAAAAATAAATATATCTTGCATATCTTCTTCTACCCATAATTGACCATTATTATTGTCTGGTTACTGATCGCTTTTCTATTTTCTGTTTCTATCTTTGTTCTGTATTGACTACTGATACACTCCCCTATCTTGCTTTCATACAGTTTGTTAGGCATTCACAGTCATCTCTGAAATTTTTCAGTGTTTTGTCCTTCCTGTCATTTAATAATGTGGTCAGTTTATCTATTTCTAGTGTATCATATGATTTTAACAACCATTCTTCCTTTGATGGTAGCCAATTTGTCTTCCGTTTTTGAGCATAAAGAATTCTAGCCAATATTATCATATACAATAACATTTTCCAATGTGTCTTCTCAATTGGAGCATCTATCACATTTAGCATGTTAAGTAAGTACATTTTGGCTTTCTTTGGAAATTTTGGGTTGAGAATATCTGTTATCAGTGTATGACAACAGAAATCTTCTAGCCTGACAGTTGGAGCTAGAAAATTTCCCACCTTTCTCCAGGTCCTAAACTGCAGGTGCCCTGTGTTGCCATAAACAGTCAGTTGTCCCTCATCTCCCAGCTGAGACTAAAACAATACAGCACCCTCAAGCCTTTAAATGATTGCGTAGAAGAGGGAATTTTAGCAGGTTCAGCCTCATATCTATTGTTTGGGGTTAATACTGCTGGACCTTACAGAGTTCTTTTAATGATTACTTAAATAACATGCATGCAATTTATAATGCTACAAACATGCATACATTATATATATGTGTGTGTGTGTGTGTGTGTGTGTGTGTGTATGTAGGTATTTATATGTGTGTATGTATGTATGTATGTATGTATGTATGTATGTATATATATGTGTGTGTATGTATATATATATATATATATATATATATATATATAAACCACATTTGGAAAAGCTACTTTTTTGAAGTATGACTCTGATTATCCCTCAAACAGCATATGGATATGCTGACTGGTAGATAGTGGTAGTCAAAAGTTTCTCCAAGGTCTGACAAAATATATGCCAGAATTCAAATAGTCATAAATTATTATCTTCTTTATAATGTGTTATATGTGCTTTCAGAATCAGGATGTGACAACCTGGACAATAAATTTATTTGGCACCATAAAAAAATACACGCAATATCCCCCAAAATGTAAGTGTGATTCAGAAAGGATGGCTTTCTTTGAATGTCTGATTCAGAAATATGGTTTCTCCAGCATTCTTTGTTTTGCAACTCATCATGTGGTTTTCTCATTTCTGTTTTACTGCAGCCTTTTCAAAAGTGAACCAGACATTCACAACAGAATAGAGAGACATTAATAGTACTTCTTCTTTCAAGAAGATAGCTTTACAAGATGTACTGCTTGAAGAAAGTGTTATCATCAATATTCTATACATTTATGTTCCTTTGAACATGAGACTGGATGTTTTAAGATCTTCTTGAGTCACCAGATTGGGTTTACTATGAAAAGCAAAAGAAAAAATAACATCTGGAACAATCCAAGGTTAAACAATTTTGATCAGAGATAAGCAACTGATGGACCTTAAAATGTTTAACTTTGCTTAGAATGCACCATTTTATTATGGGTGGCCATCATAAAGGAAATCATGTCAGTGAGGTGGTGAATCCACTCTGGCCTTCAATCTGAATTTTCAAAGAGCTATACAAGGTGCCAAACCCTATTCCCAAAATGAGTTCTACACCTTGGATAGCTCCTTGAAAGTTCAGACTAAAATTCACATTCCCACGACACTGACATGAAAGTCATGTGCTATCACTGAGATTGAAAAGTCATAAATCATGTGTAGTAAATCACAAAGATGAAACATACAATGCTATGTAAAAGGTTATTCCAGGGTAAATATAATAAATCACATGCAGGGACTTCAGATAAATACTGACACACAGATTTAGCTATGCTAGGCAGTCCCTGACCTTCCAACTGATTTTACCCAAATGTATGTGTTTCTGTATGTGCCTTCTAGTTGCCTGTTGACTTATGTTGACCCCATGAATTCCATAGGAATTTCTTAGTCAAGGAGTACTCAGAAGTGGTTCCACCAGTTCCTTCCTCTGAAATATAGCCTATAGCACCTTGTATTCATTGGTGGTCTCCCACCTAAATACTAACTTGGCCAACCCTGCTTAGCTTCCAGGATCAGATAGAATCTGATGCCTTCAGGGAATTTAGGCCCAAATATTCATCCAAATAGTAAAAGACTAGAAAAAATATAACAATAATAGAGAAAGCACTCCAGTTGCAAAAGAAAAAAGTAAAAAAAAAAGAAGCTGCATTTTAGCTCATAGCCACAAATTGTCTTCAAACACTGCAGCTTTAAGTAGAAAAATAAAATTTGTAATTCTCCCTCTGCCTCCACAGTACAGGATTCATACAATTTTCTGTATCATATTTCTAGATGGAAATAAAATTTATATTTCCTTCAGATGGTATACATGATCATACATTTTGTGTCTGCATACATGGAAGTGGTTTATATATTCCTGAAAGCCACACATTCTACAGAAAGCCATATCTTGGCCTCTGATATTCTACTGATAATTGAATAAGCATGCTGTAGTGGTTTGGGCACTGGACTAGTACTCTGCAGAGCTGAGTCTGAATCTCCATTCTGCCACAGAAACCCACTGGGTGACCTTGGGCAAATTACATTCTCTCAGCATCAGGGGAAGGCAGAGGCAAAGCTCTGGACAAATCTTGCCAAGAAAACCCAATGTGAAGTCCACCTTAAGGACACCACAAGTCAGAAACAACTTGAAGGGCACATGACACAACAACTAGATATTAACAAACCAGATCCAATTCTTATGAAGTCAAACCCAGTGGAAATTGTTATGATCTCATAGAAATATTTTTGCATTGCTCTGTTAGTATAAAACAAAGTAGATAAGATATGTGGCATTCTTTTCATGGACCTTTTAGTATGCTACAGATGCTGTTTATTTATCATTCTGACGGGTCCTGGCAGGATTAGAAAGAGACCTGGGCTTTCTCTGTTCCATGTATCTTTTCCTTATATTCTGTATATTTCTTCCACATATTTCTCCTTGTATCCCAAAGAACATGATTTCAGTGGGGCTTCTACCCTTTTTTCTGAAGGCCAGTTCATAACGCATTTTCATCTCTTCTTGACTATGGCATCAAGTAGTGATTTGAATGTGTGCAAAACACCTGAAAGATGAATCACCACAGGTAGTAGTTTCATGTGGAGGGAACAATGCCAGCTCAAGCACTATTGATTCTAGTACTATTAGCTTTTCTTTCACAAATGAAATGGAGACTATATTTGTGGAGCACTGGTTCCCCACTCCCCCTTTTTCCTGGGGACTGTATCTATATTTTGGGATCAAGACTACCACAACATCTTGGCTCAAATTAGGCTCTGATCTTGTGATGCTTCTTCATTATTCTCATTTACTTCTTTTGCTGAAAAACCAATTTGATCTGACAGTGTTATGGCACTCAGATATTCCACACTCCATATGCCGATAATACATTGCATGATTTGGTGACAATAGGACAGTCAGCTGTGTTTCAGACCAGACCAGAAGCTGCAGGATCTTGTTAAAACAAGATTATCTTTAGGACTTGACAGAGCTGTACAGTGTTTGGTTTTGCACATTTTTGCTCTAGAAAGTACTTGAAACAAAATAAGATTAGATCACTTACTTGTAGCTTTCCCAAACAAAGACATCCGGTTTTGAGTAAAACCAACACAAAAACTCACAAATTCCATGACCAGCTAATCTGTACATTTGGAAATCTAATGTATTCTGAAACTCAGCTCTCTTTCATACTATACCCTTACAGCATTTTGATACCACATTAACTATCATGGCTTCATACAATGGTATCCTGGAATTTGTAGCTTGGTGAGCAGCTATTGTTCTCCAGCACAGAATTCTAAATTCTTCACCAAACTATAAATCCCAGTATTGTATAGAAAGGAGTCATGGCAGTTAAAGTGGTATTAAAATGCTGTGTAATATAGTATGAAAGAGATATCATTTTTCTCTTTTTTGCCCATGGACACCTCACAAGACATCACTGTCATTGTTTCTTATGTTAAAAATGTGGTCTCCAGAATTTTCATTGGCCACTTTGAAATTAAATGGGAGCTGTTTAAGAGGTCTGAAGACAAAGAACAAATATTCAGTCATATCCAGAATTTGCTGGGTTGGTCTTGTTGTAACAAGTAGGGCTTCTAGTCAAGTGCTCTCTTGCTTCATTAGTAGAGAAAAAGAAGGACTGCAACTAACTATAACAGTAAAAATGCTTTGTATGAAAGCCCCAACATATACATGTACATACCTTGGTTATTTTATATTTTGTGTGGACTCCATCCTACAAGAGAAGGCGATTCTCATCAATGAACTAGACCTTGCCTCCTTCTGATTGTATCGATTAGCTGGAAACATGATGCCTGAGATGTTGCCTTTTCAGTTGCATCAATTGAGGCAATTCAACTTGCACAAGTACAAATTACATTGAATCATCCAGTTATCTGAAAAGGTCAATATGAATCCTATAGAAGACCAAAACTTTTCATCAGGAAGTACATTCATTCAAAAATCAATAGAACATGCTTCTAAATAAATAAAAAAATCAATAGAACTTACTTCTAAACCAACATGTTTAGAATCAGGGTTTTATAAGAAACTGTTGCTCTGGACATTTTACAGTTTTCTGATCATTACTTTTGGGATGGGATATTAGCAGATTTTATCACTTATGCTCACACAACTTTAATATGCCTTTATTAATTCCTCAGTTGCCCTCATGCAGCCCCTCTCTAGCTGACCTCATTTGGGCCTTTGGAGGTGCAGATGTTGACAGTTCCAGATTTAGTATATTGGATGATTAGAAGTATTTTTGGAAGGTCACTTCTCTGAGTGATTCCAGCTGTGGAACACACACTCACTAAATTTCTTTTTCTTCCTATGTGCAGCTGTTTTCCAGCACTCTTGAAATCCTAGCAGATCTCAGGATCTATTATCTACAATGGGTACCTCACAAAAGGTGAATATGGTTAACTGGATGGGAAGCACAGAAGAGGACAATTCTTTGCAAAGGTATAGGCTAGACATAGAAAATCAGGAGTAATTTAGCCACACTGATAAAGATAAATGTGTTTCTAATAACCTGCCTGAGATTGCCTGGGGAAGGGTTCATGTATCTGAATGCTTATTGGTTGTTTAAACAATTTCATCCAAAAAAAATAAAATAAATATAGATATCAGAGGAGTTTCTAATCTGTGTGTCTCTTGGGTTAGTTTAAATATGTTGGTCTTATCCCCCTCATTGAGGTACATTCAAACACAGAACAACTCCCTTCCCCCTACACGCTTAAGCACTATAATCAAAATTTATTTAAACACAACTGTTTTACCATATGATGAATTATGTCACTAGTCTGGGTTTAATTTCCATTCAGAATCACAGCAGATACTTAGGGAATAAATTCCTGAAGGGGCTTTATCACTCTTGCATACCAAATCAGGGTAATTTATAGAACAAGATAGAACTTAAATCCCCCACTTTTTCATTTTTCAGAACACACAAAGAAACTGCATTTCCTATCCATAGCATTTATTAGGGCAAACAAAAATTGCTTAAATTGATGCTACCATTCCAAAACCTCAAAGCAAAAATGGAGAGTGGATCTGCCTGACTGCTAGTCACAAACATTATTTTAACTTCTTTCTTGAGTCAAGATTGGGATAGATTGGGATAAAAAGGGATAGAAGTCCTCACACATGGAAAAGAACTTAGGAAACTTCTTAGAAAGTTTAGCCACATGGAGCCAAGAGTTATACATGACTGCTGACAGGTGGGATGACAACATGACAACTGGGCTGTCCACATGACAACTGGGCTGTGGGATCACATGTGCCCCTGAAAAAGAAGTTGCTTTATCCTGACCTGTGTCCCTTGGATTTTGTTGAAAAATAGCATTGTATGCAAGTATTCAGATCCTTTCTCCCTTTTGCTTTTAGAGCGATGAGGGCTTTAGGCTTTCGTGGATTCCTCGTTCTAGTCACACTGTCTCTCAAACCATTTGCTCAACTATAGATTGTAATGCATGGTTGTTAATAATCAATGCATTTAAGCCAACCAGACCATGTGACCCCAGAAACTTCAGAGTGTCTATGATCACACATAGACTCCTCTCTCTTTCCTCTCTCTTCCTCCTTCAAACTGGCAAGTGCCAGCTTTTCTAAGTCCTTCCCATATCTGAAACTTGCATTCAACTAATCAAGACTTAGACCATTTCCACACTACACTGTTGAAATGCTATTATTCCATTTTCAACATCCTGTGGAATTCTGAAGTTTGTAGTTTACTGAGGCCAAAGAGGTCTCTGGCTGAGAATTCTACATGGGTCTCCTTGAACTGCAAATCCCAGGATTCCATAGAATGTTGACAGTGGAATAAGAGCATTATAATAGTGTAGTGTGGAAATGGCCTATGTATATACATTTACATTGTATGTTTCAATATAACTAGTAAATGTTTCAGCAGTATAATTTGAATACTGCCCACTTATCTTGTTTTACTGAAGTTAGTCTCAAAGGAATTCAGCGCATTTCTCTGCAAACTCTGCTAAAGGAGATTGCCTTGTCTTGAACCAGTCTTCATCTTTCTCAAAAGTTGGGTGGGTGAAATGGATTGAGTGTTGAACTAGGACTCCAGGAGACCAGAGTGCAAATCTTCACTCAGCCATGGAAACCCATTGGTTGATATTGGGCAAGAGTCTCTCTCTCTCTCTCTCAATCTCTCTCTCTCTCACACACACACATAAAGCAAACCCCTCTAAACAAATCCTAACAAGAAAACCCCATGATTGTTCACCTTAGGGTTGCCATAAGTTGGAAATGACTTGAAGGCATGCAACAACAACAACAACAACAACGATTAAGCAACCTCAGTGTTTTAGTTATAAACATGCTATCAGGTCATTGTCATTAGCACTTTTACAAGGTATTCTTATTAGAAATTTAAAAACACACTAAACTCTGTAATGATCTTGTGGATTAGAGCCCTTATGAAAGGCTGAGCCACATTTGGAAGTAATTGTGTCTGACTCCCCCCAGAGACATTCTCCCATTCGCTATACTTACATTACAGAGGTTAGTTAAAATCAACAGTTCTTTGGGACAGTAAATAGAAAAAGTTTATAAGATGGAATTGGCTAGAGATGAGAGACATTTGCCATTGAAGGGAAGTTTGAGTGTGTGCGTGTTGTGTGTGTATGTGTTTAAGTGGGGGTCATATTTTTATTGTTTAAAGTTAACAGCAGCAGAGCACACACAAATGCTCCATTTGCCTGGAGAGGGGTGCACTGTTTTGTACAGAGGTGAAATTTGAATACCTTGTCTGCAATTCAACTGATTTTGCTTGGACTCCTGCCAGGCTGCCTTGAACTAATTTTGTTTTGCTCGCCTGGACTCGAGTGCCCCCTAGTGGCTCAACTAAAGGCCACCTACGAAAAATATATACACATGAGGGTGCACACAGACATGCATGCTACAGTTCTCTAAACTTCTCTACATTTTAATTTGTTGTTGCCTCTTGCATGCTCCGAAGGTACTGGGTGCTGCTGTGTGGTGGTGGTGGTGGTAGCGGTGCTTGCCTGTGTGTGTTTTCAATCAAAATGCAGACTGGCCTCTTCTAAATTGCTCACAAACAGCACCACAGCAAACTAAACTATTTCAAGAACAACTAAACCCAATCTGCACTGTGCAATATTATATAGCCAGCAGCACAGTCTGCAGAGGAAGTCTCTCCTCCCTCCCTCTGCCCTTCATCATCTAACAGATGTTTGTGCTATGACATTTGGAAATCCTCACAGCACAAAGGATATTAATAATCCTTTAGCTGACTAACAATCTATCCCAGATCATTAGGATTTTATGCCCCTATACTCAAAACCACCTGGAGGGCTTTTGTATCCAGTACCTCTCTATTTACCTTAGGGACACTATTTGGCTTCTATATGTCCACATGTACAATCACCAACATAGATCTTGATGTCTGATACACTGACAAAACATTCAGCTCCTTGGCTTGGTCTCTATCTCTGCCAGAGTCTTAAATGTGACTTTCAAATTCACAATAAGAGTTATAGCCTGTGTAGGGATTAGACAAGGATAATAAAAATGGTCTTATAATCATGATGTAAAATTAGTATGTTCAAACATCACTCAGTCAGCTCCACAAAAGACTTCCAGAAGGTATTTGTGTGAATTGGCATTCGGGATTACATACCTTGCATGGGTGATATAGGGCTACTTTGGGAAGCAGCCAAACAAATATAGGTCACTCTATTTGTTCATTAATGCACCAATCAACAGGGGTTTTTTTACTTTACTGTTATTGCAAAGACTATTACTTACTACTCCTAGCACTAGCTTAAGACTAGTTGTTGGTCCCAGTTACATGCATTGTAATTGCAAACCCACCAAACTGTTACTTAGCAGTTGGTTCAATGGGTGTATTCTAGTGGGACCTGCAGTTGTACTTAGGGTACTTTATTCTTCCCAGACCACTCAAAAATGACACATCAGCTTGGTAGAAATCTCTTTCTACTCATCACTGACAGAATAAGCTCCTCTTGTCAAGACAGATTCAATGCCCTCAAACTCTTCCTGTCCATGACTTTTCTAGCAACTAAAAGCACAGAAGGCACAGATATCAATGGGGGCAAAGGTTTGGGGTGTTTGTTGCTGTGGTTGATTTTCCTGGCACTTCACATATCTATTGGTAACATTCTGTTACATTTACAATCCTTGTTCATGTAGCACTTACTGCAGAGCTCAGTCAATTAAGGCTGTTTAGGAGAGACTTTCATTCATGTCAAAACTTGTAGAGATGGGTAAGAAATGTAGTCTAGGGAATTGGTTCTCTTTTGTCTTTCATGTGTTTTGGGTGTCACCTCCCAGAGGCTCCAGCCATTTTGCCTAGGGTTCAGGGATTCCAGGAGCATCTGGAATGCTATAGTTTAAGAACCACTGGTCTAGAGCTTCCTACGTAGCAGCCATAAGCTGAGCTAAAGCAGACAGCTCTGTTCCAACTTTTATCTTTTTAGCTGGATTGAATGCGTTAGGTAGAAAGAATTATTTGAGAATTCCTATAATGACCTGCCTTATACAGTATAGTGGCCCCTCCACTTTTGTGAGGGTTTCGGGTGCAGAACCTTCATGAAAGTGGAAAAACCATGAATAACTCCCCCCATTTCGCCCCTCCCATTCCCTTCCAGGGCTCCCTCCCCTATTCTCTTGCCTTTTGTCTCAGTGTTCATTCTCTGTGTTGGGCCAAAGGCAAAGGAATGAGAGGGGGAAGCTCAGGAGGGCAGAAAGAAGGTGTGCAGTGCCTTCCCCCTACTCCATTCCCTTGCCTTTTGCCTCAGCGTGCATTCTCAGCACTGGGCAAAAGGCAAGGAAATGGGAAGGGGGAGCACCAGAGGGGAGAAGGAAGGTGTGTGTATGTGTGCTTCCCCTCACCCCGTTCCCTTTGCCTTCTGGTTAGGCATGCTTGTCCTCCTTCTCTGCACCAACAAAATGCAAGGGAATCAGGGAGAAGGCACAGGTGCTCCTCATGAATAATCAAATTTGCAAAAGTCAAGCCCACAAATGCAGAGGAAAGACTGTAATACCAATGAAGTCAATCAACTTTGACTTATTTTGAGGGAAGGTAACACTTCTGCCAAGTAAAAGCAAACCATGTATAGCATTTTGGCAAAGGTAAGATAAATTTCCTGGTTCTTCCATGTGCTTTGAACTGCAACAGCACCTGGAACAAGGCTAGTGATTTGCATTCATCTAGATGGGTCAAAATTACACAAACTTGGCCTATGCTAAAATGTATACTTTCCTTGTTACAGTGGTGATTAGGACTGCAATCTTCAGCACATTTGTCTTGGAATCAAAATCCCAACTTAACTCTTTTCTTTTCATTATATCCTGCCTGTCTCCCACATAGAACCCAAGACTGCCCATGCATAGAACTGCTTTGTAAATCCCTTCCTAAATTAAACTATATCTGTGTGGAAGTTATTTTGTTTCTGAAGTCTGAGATCTTTAAAATACAAATGTTACAATTAATGATAAACTGGTTTTAGAGTTGCGAAATGCAATCTTCATACTTGAATACAAAGTATGAATTTTCTCAAAAGCTGGAGACTTCTTAGAATATTATACTTAAATAATAATGTTACATTTTGTTTGTCCTTAAGTCATAACAAAACCGAAATGTAAATATAATGCAGAGTGTAATCTAAGAAAAGTTTTTACATAGATTAAAAAAAAAAACCCAACAACTTCTCAATCCATATTTTATGTGTACTTTCTGTCCCAAGATACAGCATTCCAATTTGTGTCCTGGCAAAAGAGACACTTTGTGGCTGTCTGCTTGCTGAAATTATTGACAATGCTCTATGCCAAATATAGGCAGTATATAACTTCCTTTTGACTCCTTGCTTTCTCATCATTCTCTCCCTTAAGCATTTTAAGCAATGATGTGGTCTTCCTTCTTATTTTTTTGTTTTGTTTTGATCTTCATGATCCTAGTCTGTGGATCCTTGTAATTACACTTCATTACAATGGTAAATCCCTTTGTATTAACCCCCCTTCCCTTTTGGTGAAGTTTGAGGAGGCCCAAAACTTTGAGTATTGTACAGTGGAACAGATTAAGAACCCTAAACCAAACAATACTCACACACAGGCAGTTAATGATGTACAAGTACATCCCTCTTAATTCCTCATAAAGAGATGTTTAAAGAAACAAAAACTCCCTTAAGAGTAGGAACTGATTTGAAATAAATGGGGCTTTTGCTGGTACTTCTTAGAATGCATACATAGAAATAAGGATATCTCTGTCACTAGCTAGAATGAGGCAGCTGTTTCAACTGTCAAATGTGGATGAGTCAGGGACAGACAAAATTATATGTGCCATATGGCTTATTCTTTCTTCCTTCTAAGCTGCCTTACTGCCCTCTGTTTCTGTCACCAGAACTGTGTAAGTTTCAACAGACTGTATGGTTGTCTTTTGTACATGGAATGAAGGGAGGTGACATTTTGTCCTTCACTTTAGGTTATAAAAAAGTCTTTGGCTGTTCTTGCTTTTAAAATACCCCTAACATTAATTAGTCAGTGGCACACAAATAACCAACTTATTCCTTGCAAGGAAGCTGTCTCATTACAGATTCTGAGAGCTTGGTATTGCTCAGGAAAGATGGAATACCAAAAGATATCTAAAAACATAATTTATCTGAAATTGCCTGAGCCTGCCAGAATTTTATTATCCTAAGGGGAGGTCTTTCTTTCAGTCCCATCACCATCATAGGAACTTTGGTGAGGACACAGGAGAGAACCTTCTCATTGGCTACTCTGATACTGTGGAACTCCCTCCCACTGGAAGTTTAGTTGGCTTTCTCTCTGCTCTTTCCATTGGCAGACAGACTTTTTTTAAGGCACCCCTTTGGGTCTTGTGTGGCAGAAGAGTCTTTTAATGTGGTAGCCTGTGCTTTTATCTCTGTTATTATGTTTTAAATTGTTTTAACTTTGTACTTTTAACAGAATTGTTTCTTTAACTGTTTTTTTAACTTTTGCATAATAAGATTTTAGCTGAGCTGTGTTTGAATTTGTAGTAAGCCATCTTGGATCACATATCTGGAGAAAGATGGAACACAAATAAGCAATATGAATGAAAAGAAATAACTTATGGCCTTTTTAAAAAGTTACATTTTTAGCATCCTCTAAATTTTTTAATTATCATAGGTGAAACTATGTGATGAAGACATATGTGGGGACTCTTTTTAACAGGTTGTGGCACACTGCAACCCTGTGTGTGAACTCATACATATAGGTGCATATGTGCACACACAAGCTTTTGGCTCCATTACTGCATTCCAAAGTAGAGTTGTTAGGTCTGCTTAGGTCCTAAAGGCAACTGGCTGCCACAAGACTGAAACCTCAGGGCTACAGAATAAAACTAAATTTGTTTCCAGGAAAACAAATGACTACATTTAACTGTTTGGAGGCAAGTTTGGGGGAGGGAAGGAAGGAACCAGCCTTGCACATTAAAAAGCCCATGAAAACAACAGTGATGCTGACAGTGACAATAACAAGGAAGAAAGTATCTTGAGGCTGCACCACTGGCCACAGTCAAACTAGCAAAGAATATAATCAATTATCTTAAGTTAAACAGCCTTGTTGTGAGTAAAACAAAGTGAGGGGGAGGGAAGGGGTGGGAACAACTAGCCTTTAGCTTCTTTTGTCTCTAAGTTGGTTTTCTCTTGCCTCCCTCCACTCACTGGAGCCATGCTATTCAAAGCCAAATTATGTTGAGCAAACAGAATGAGTAGGCTGGTGCTGCAGAAGAAAAACAAGAAACCAAAGAAACCATCCATGTGAGCACGTCTCCAAAGGAACTGCCTAACTTAGTCAGACTTAATGCAGATGATGGTTGAAATCTGGTGTTATTCTGTCTTCTCTGTTCTTTTGTCTCCACAATGGAGAGAGTCTGTGGTGTCTCTGGGAAGAGCAAGATCTGGAGCTTCACTTACATGCTTTTCCCATTGCTTATTCTGTCAGAACAAACATCCCTGTATCTACTGTGCCAAAATATGGTGTTAAAAGAAAAAGAGGACATCAAGGCCTGTCTCTTACCCTTCTTAGGCTGTGCCTGGAAATCCTAGGCACTCTTTAGCATAACAATTGTGTAAATCAAAATACATGTGTGCTACAATGTGTGTTATGGAACAAAGTCACTTTCTTCTTCTACAGTAATTAAATCTAATTTTACTCCTATAGTAATTTCTATAGTAACTACTGTGGACCTATATCTATCATAACCATGCTGCAATTATTCTCAGTGACAGAGCTCTGCATTTTCACTGGCTTATTTCCCCCCTACTCTTTCTGCCTCTCTACATGTTGTGATTAATGCTGCAACTCATAAAGCTCTTCTTACCAGCTCCTTTTGTTCAGAATGACCAAAGTGGTTACAAATAATCCAGACACTTAAGCAATGTGCATTGCTTATAACATTATGATGAGACCTGGCCTACTAGTGATAAGTCTTTAACTAGAGTTCCCATCTCTTATCTGGCAAGACTTCTTGTCTACAATGCCAACCCAAACTTGCATGCAATCTTGCAGTATCATTCAAACATCAAAGCATCAGCTTCCCACTACTCATGGTGCTACCTGGGACAGATTTCTTCAGCTTGCTTCCTGGTGAGAAAGGCCACGATGTTTTTATTTTTATATCTATATGGCACCCAAATATATATTAGTTTCTTCCATTAGTTTCCTCCCATCAGTCCATTATAAGTAAAAGCTTAATAAAGGAACAGAAATCTTCAAAGAGAGAAAAAAAGTGGGATTCCTTTGTTTATCATTGTTGTAGCTGATGGTAACTTCTACCATCCTCTGCAGTTTCATTCCTAATATCTTTTTAGAAACCCTTCTAAATCCTTCCCTGCCCTTCCTCCTCCTCCTTCACAATTACTGTCACTATTTACCATAGCCCTGAACACAGCCATTACTTCAGAAGAAAATAAATCATTGCTCTGCAATTATTTAGTAAAGGCTGAGCTCCATTTAGCCCCATTTTGGGAGAAAGGTGGGATATAAACATATATACACACAAACACTAATCCTACCTTCCCCCCCTGTTAGATCAGCAAAAAGTCCAGTCTGGGGTTGTGGTAGAAGAAATAAAGGGATAGGATATATAGAAGACAGTAGCAGTGGTAGAAGGAGGTAAGAGGACAATGTGCAGTCCTAAAAACATTGGCAAAAAGAGGCTGGGTATCCATAACTAAAGTGGACTGACACTTTTCGAGGCAAACCAGGCCTTCCTCCAAGTCCACCTTTTTCTATGAAGCCCTTTGTAGCTTTTAGCTCTTACTGAAATTGATGCTGGATATATCAACTAGTTATCAGTCCCTTGTCTGTGTAAAAGTTTGATATAGACCTCAGTCAGTGAACTGAATAGGGACCAAACATTTATACGCTCTAGCAGCCCCCCCAAAAAACCCATATTGTGTACCTCTATAACCAAGAAATTGATCCCTTCAGGATAAACAGTAATTCTCTCTAATCAGAAGCATCCCTTGGATTCATGGGGCCATCAGTGAGTGAGTCCATGAGGAGGAGGGCGGGGAGAAGAGCAGGAGGAAACTGCTGTCTGTACTCTATGAGAGCTTTTGTTCAATCCAAATTGTTCACCCATATAAGCTAGGAGAATCTTCTCTAGACAAAATTGCATGGAATCTGGCCCAGTCCTTTCTTTCGGCATAGGTCACCACCAAGTGAGAACAACCACATCAGGTCTAGCCATCTCATGTAGAAAAGAATAAGAAACTCAAACTGTGCACCCCACAGTAAACACTCAGTTATTCCTAGTCATACACTCACACATCCAGGACATGTCATCTACAAGGCAAAATGAATCATACCCAGCCCAATATTTTTTTGTTGGATACATGCACTTTTATACCAAAGGTGTATAGAAAAGAACAAATTTTTTTCCTGGGAAAAATTTGGGATCAATCAATCAATTCATGGTTGTCCACCCTAATTGCTTCTGTTTCTATTATATTTTGGATATTACTAACATGGTATGCCAATTTGACCGTGCCCCGCACTTGAAGAAAGCATAGCGTGAGGTGCAATTCAATACCATCTGAAAGGAATTCAACAACATCCAGTAGATGACACTCTTCTATATGTTTGGTTGTATGAATGACTAGGGATCGAAGCTGGTTGTGGAACATAGAGCTATGGATTCCTTTTTCCCTCGCGTATGGTCTGAGCATTGGACTATGACCCTGCAGACCAGGGTTGGATTCCCCACTCAACTATGGAAACCCACTGGGTGATCTTGGATGTGTCATACTCTCTCAGCCCCCCCAAAAAATCCTGTGATAGGGTCACCTTAGAGTTGGGATGAATCAGAAATGACTTACAGGCAAACAACAACAACAATTATAGGCATTTGAGTGCCATATTTGACTGTGTTTATGCCCAGTGAAAGTATTGGGTTACTCTCAGAGGGAACACTCCTTTAGAAGCTATTTAAGGTTGCAGGGAGAATACAAAATTAGGTCCTTGGTCATGTTACTGGCTAAATCTTGTTTCATTCATGCAGACAAGGAATTCAGCATTGGGCACAAGCACAGCCAAACTTCAGCCTAGCTATGTGAAAGGGAACCAGGTGTACTTGTTAAATTTACTGCCATATTCTTCATCCTCCTCTCCCTCTGTTGCTTATGCCAACTTTTAGACTATAAGCTCCTTGCGTCAATGATCTGTTTTCTTGTTTTTACTTGTACCATGCAATCAGTTGTATAAAAACAACAATGGAGCCCTGGTGGCGCAGTGGTTAAATGCCAGTACTGCAAGCCACAAGACTGTGAGTTCGATCCTGCCCGGCTCCAAGGTTGACTCAGCCTTCCATCCTTCCGCAGGTCGGTAAAATGAGTACCCAGTTTGTTGGGGGCATGTATAGAAATGTTTCGAAATGCATGCTATTTGTAAGTTGTTCGCCGCCTCGATCTATATGGAGAGGCGGGATACAAATAAATAATTAAATAAAATAAATAAATAAATAAAAAACAACAATAGCAACACTAGATAAGTGGCATAGTTGTTGTTGCTAACTGCTATCAAGTCAGCTTGAATTATTGTGACCCTATGAATGGGAGAACTTGTCATCAGAGCTTGCACACTTGTGGCTGTGGCTTCCTTGACGGAATCTACCAATCTGTGATGCATTCTTTCTCTTCTCCTACTGCCTTCTACCTTGCCAAGCATTATTGTCTTTTCTGGTGAGTCATAGTGCCATAGTACTGTGTCATTAACAGAACAAAATGAGTGTAGCCTGCCTGTGGTTTCAGCAACAATCTAATGGACACAATTAGAGCAAATGCATCCTGAAATAAAGAGCTCTTTAATCTCCCACTCTTTTCCTCCATTATAAAAGTACAATAGAAAGAGAAGTGTAGTCATACCTTGTTGGCTTCATAGAATGAGAGATTCACAAAGTGCAGTAAGGAGTAGATGAAAGAGCGTGCACACTTTTTAATTACACAGACCTCTTGATTGCGAGCCTTACAACACAGAAAGAGTTATAAGAACAGCATGACAGGAATATTGCTAACACTATGGGCAGTGCTTGTATTTGCATGTGCATTTGAAGAAACACAACTAGTGTTGTTGCCATCCACTAATTGTACACACAAACATTCACAAGGAATTTTGTCTCTATAGATGGAGAAAAAGAAAGAAGGAATCTGTTTCCTGTATTTTCAGGAGGGATGGGACATTGGTCGGTGTAATTCCACAAGACTGTGGATTCTGAACCCTGCAGTCACTGACATTCCAGGGACTCCCTGGAAAAATTCAAATATCTGCAAGAATTTATTGAGTTGTGTAGGAATGACAATTTCTGCTTAACATTGAGGACAATCTCCAGGTGTACATATATGTGTTTGCTAAGGAAAGAAGGGCCCAAACAGAGTGATGAGTGATCTCTGTTTCTAAAAGAGTGTGCTTGTGTATGTGTGTATGTAAACTCTCAGCTGCCACTTGGAAAAGTTTATGAAATCTGTCACTTCTCAACCACTTTCCTTTATTCAGAGAAAAAAAAGTTTTTTGCTTCTAGATAAAAGAAATCTCCACGTCTTTTCCTGCTGCTGGGAAAAGATGAAGATGCTACTAGGTGGTTTCATTGTGATGATGATGATGATGATGATGATGATGATGATGATGATGATGATAATAGTTAGAAAAGCCTCCTCTGTGTGTATGTTTGTGTGTGTAATGTTTGCAGAATGTGGAGAAGACTTTCAAACTTTCATGAAAGACCAAGTGCTCAAGGAAATGGTGGTGCTTTGTTGTTAGGTGCTTTCAAGTCATTTCTGACTTATGGGGAACCTATTAGAGGGTTTCTTTGCAAGATTTGTTCAGAGTGGGTTTGCCTTTGCCTTCCTCTGAGGTGGAGACAGTGTGACTTGCCCAAGTCACCCAGTGAGTTTCCATGGCCTAGCAGTGATTTGAGCCCTGTCTTCCAGCATCCTAGTCCAACATTCAAACCACTACATCACCTTGGCTCTCTGCTTCTTAGTACTGTGGGGGAAAAACCCCATTTCATGCCTTGTTTAGAAGGTATGCACCCACCTATCCTCCTCTCCATGCCTGGGCCAATGCTACGCACTCCAGGAATGGGGCATTTTGGAAAAAGAGTATGCTTAAAGGGGAACTCTTGGAAGTGGTTCTTCACAGAGTATTCTAAAAAGGAGTGCAGGAGGGCAGAAAAAATGATAGACGTTTGGGCAGAAACAAAATCAGGTCCCAGCCTTTCAAAAAGCGCGCCGCTTCGGAGATGGTCCAGAAGGCAGAGGGGACTGGCAACACGAAGGGTTTCAGATGAAATCAGCCAATGGATGCCTATTAGCTGGCGGGTGGGAGAAGGCATAAACATGGTCCACCATAATTGAAGCCAGACCTTCCACGGAGCAGACAAAAGGCTGCAGCCCGCCTCAGGGACTCGTCGGCAGAGGGGGAGGTTTCTTTTCCTCTTTCAGACGACTTTGCCCCTCTCTTTCCATCTTCACCATCCTCCCGTTTATACACTGAGCAGCTGAATAATAATTTAAAAACTATAATGTCAGGGAAGTGAGGGCAAGGGAGTGGAAAAGGGCTCTGAACCGAAGTCCCCCGTCCTGCCCTCTGAAACACAACAGCTTGGACAGGAGTAACGCCTCCCTTGCTCCAGTCAAAACAAAAGGAAGTAAATTAGCCAGCTATTAGTTTTAAAGACGAAGCGGTCCCAGATGTCCCGGTTTCACTCACTGGGATGAGGCTCGGGTAGCTGTTGGGGGAGTGGGAAGAAGAGGGAGACATATTTCAATGTGTGAAGTGACGACAGAATAGCACGGAAGGTAGGGACTTCCAACCTCAGTCTAGACCCCACAAAGGGCAGAAGAAACGTAATGAGCAGCCGCGGAAAGGAAACGGCTGTTTGCCTTCATCCGCCGCCCCCTCTCCCCGCCTTTCCTTAAGTGTGAGCCCCCCACCCTTGGACCCCTCCGTCGAGCGAGCCCTTTAGGACGCAGCCTCTGACTGCTCAAAGCAGACCAGGCCAGGGAGGCGGGAAGGCAACGGAGCGACGCTTTTTCTGAGGGGTGCATTCGCACAGCCCGCGCTACTATAGGCTTCCAAGCGACGCGGACACACTGAGGCGCGCGGGGTTGGGGTGGGGGAAGCAGACTCAAGGCCATTTCCGCACTAGACTTTTATAGCGCTCTGATTCCACTTGAAACATCCTATGGAATCCTGGGGTTTGCAGTTTCGGGAGGGGCCGCCCGGCCCCTCCCGAAACTGCAAACCCAGATTCCGTAGGATGTTCAAGTGGAATCAGAGCGCTATAAAAGCTAGTGCGGAAATGGTTTCAGACCCCGTTAGTCCTTCAGCCGCTTAGGAAGGCAAAATTTCCTCCCTTCCGCCTCTCGTAAAACGAAACGCCTTCTTTTCAAGAAGCCTACAGTCCGCCGAGTTTGCCTGAGCGGGCTCAGTTTTGAAACGTTTTGGAGCGTCCCCAATACCCTCACGCGCCCCGCCACCACGCGACTGGAAAAGGCGGGAATTTATTTAGGAAAGCTTCGGGGAGTGAGAGGAAGGGAAGGAGTTACTGAGGCGGAGAGGAGGGAATCCTCTCACCTTTTCCGCTTGTTACCGTTTTGAGAAAACCACAGGAGAGAAGCACGACCGTCGTCTCAAATGACCCCTTCCTCACTTTCCACAGCTCCTGGATTTCGTGACTTTCGAGCTGGGATATTTTATTGAGTCCTCATTCACGGAATAATAATTTTGGCGGGAACGGAGAAAGACGGAGAAAACGCTACTTGAGAGCATGATAGCGCATTGCACTCTAGTGAAAATGAAAGGGCTCCATTAGTATCGGGAAGTTTGATACCGAGGGTTTGGGAGCAACACCAGGACAAAGGAGGGATGCGCCTTGTTTTTAAAGAAGAATCAACTGTTTTAAAGGCACAGCATTTCTGCGGGTTTTTTTTTGGCGGGAGGAGGAGCTCCTTTGAATCCGCATTTAAAGGAGCGGGAATTCTAATGAAGGGGATCGGGGGATACCGGGGGAGCCCGCAGGCCGCAAAAGGGTCTTGGGACAGCTACATGATACCTTCCCCTGCTGAAGGAAGAAGCTTATTAAAAAAAAAAAAAGTCAAGACTGAGGAACAAGTAGAAACTAAGCCATAGGTGTAGTTCGTGGATCTCTGTAAGACAGTGTGCACGTTTTTGTATGGGTGTGCGTGCGCGTCTTCAAGTCGCCTGACCACTTATGGAGACTTATTAGGCAAGAGGCGGTTTGCTGTTGCCTCGTTGTGAAATTTGGCCAAGGCAAAAAAAGATACCGCGAGGATGTCTGGAAAAACGATAAGATCCCATTTCGAATTTGCGCAGACCTTAAAGTCTTCCCGGCTTTGAAGTGTATATACCACAGCATGCGAACAGTAGTCACCAGCTGAAAGAAATGAGACTCTACATATGCCGAATGATAACAGGAGAAGATCAGAGGTGTCGCTGTCTTTATGTCACCAGCCAATCAAATCTTTAAAAGCATGTGAATTGAAAGCCCCATAACTGCCAAATACATTGAATGTGCAAGCCAAGCCCTTTCATCGTCAGCATTTCCAAATGACAGTAACACTTATATAAAGAAGTTACTCTCTGTACTTACATCCATGATAATCTTCCATGCTAATCTAATCCATTGGCATTGATCGGAAGCATTTCAGACCAATTTCAATGACGTCTTATTTTTAAACACTAAGACCAGTTCCGCACTAGACTGTTATAGCGCTATTATTCCACTTTTAACATCCTATGGAATCCTGGGGTTTGCAGTTTAGGGAGGGTTTCAGGAATTCAGGGTTCCATAGGATGTTGAAAGTGGAATAACAGCGCTATAACAGTCTTAGGGAAATGTCCTAAGCCCCGGACTAGAGAGCCTTCTGATTCTATGCGATTTTAAAGCTTATACAAAGGAAAAAGCTTGGAAAGGGGGGGAAAGGTCCCCTACCTTTCTCTACATTTAGTTTAGAACTTCTAAATCACTTAGAAATGCATGGGTGGAGTTGACTCTATTAAAGTCTGGTACTGTTAATTTTTTTTTAAACTTCTCGTAATGCATTCTATAGTATAAAAATAGATTAACGAATTTTGCCCCTAAGAGGACACTTCAGGGAAAGGATGTGAATTAGGCACCTGGAGCGATTAAATGGATTTAAACTGCAATCCAAATACTTTCATTAGGATAGGGGAATGGAGCAATTTCCAATCCAAAATTGCCAAGTAAACTCCCTTTCTTATATAGAAGGCGAAGTGTTAGTCTACTGCTTTGTTTTTAGTAACTTAATGGCACACTCCTGCTCAGGTCTGCTCAGAAGCAAACCCTGCGGAGTTCATTGTTGCAGTGTGCCTTCAAGTAATTTCGCAGGTAGGGTGGTCTTAAGGCAAACGTATCATGGAGTTTTCTTGGCAAGGTTGTTCAAAAGGAGGGGCGAGTTGCCTCTCTCCAAGGCTGAGAGAGTGTGCCTTGCCCAAGGTCACCCAGTGGATTTCTGTGACCGAGTGGGGATTTGAACGCTGGTATCCAGAGTCCAAGCCTAACGTTCACACCATTACACCATTTCAGCTCATTGCGTTCCTTGTAGGTAAGGGGCTGTAAGATCAAAGCCTTAAGCAACGAGATTAAAAACTACAGTGCTTTTATAGAGGTAATCATTTTCGTAAAGAAAATAGTTTCCTTACACTAAATATTTAGGGGAAGATATATTTATGTGATCAAAAAACCTTATACATTACACACCACAAGATACATATTAAGTTGTTTAAAATAAGGCCAACAGAACTCGGTCTTCTTCCAATACGTTTTAGGTTTGATGAATATATATTCAGCATTAGATGTATGAATTAAGGGATTAATTATGCCAAAAAGATTGAATCATAGCAGAGGGACAGAATGAGACTAAAGGCGGGTAATTCAAATAATGAGAAATAGATGTTCTTCCTAACTTGGGTCTTGGCGTTTGTATACAAGTGGGCGTCAACAGCTGGACTGGTCCGTTCATGAATGTCCATGCGGGTATGAAGACTTGCAGATGTGAAGGGGCTTTCTTCAACAGAAGAAAGTTCCTTATTCTGCAGAGAGCCATCGGGAAATTAGCTGAGATCACATGGCCTGATAAAGAGGAATATGCAAATCAGACTTCAGCAGGTGTAATTATCAGGCACTTGAGCAATTCAGCCTCTGTAAATCCGAGGTACCCTCTCTGGGAAGCTGTGGACATGATTTTCCATTTGGTTTTCACGGACTGAGTTGGGATCAGCAATTTCGACAACTCGCATGTGGGATGAACAAAAATTGAGCGTGCCATCCGGTAACACGGAACTCCATAAGACAGCTGGGTAGGTTTGTATAGAACGGTACTGCAAAACGGCTGTTCTGGGGGGATCCAGCCCCATCTTAAATTCTGATAATCTTCCAAAGCTGGTGCAAAAGAGCCAGTCTAGTCCTTTTCACACATTATTAAGTCCACGGGTATTCGCAGCCCCCCAACATACTACCAACAATTTCTTCTGCAAGCGGAATCTGTCTATCCACGAGTCCGTCACCCACCCACGAATGCTCGAAACTGTTCTGGAAGAAGCTGAAGACCACACTAAGGGACTAGCTCAGTTAAAAAGGAAATCAAATGCCTCTCCAATGTTTGCTGTCTTGAGTAAAAGAACACCCAAACAGATGCTGGGCTGCACGGAAAACTTGTTCCCACCTCTCTCCCCCGCCCGCCGGCTATAAGCCGTGGCTGCTCCAGTTGCTCTTCGTCGGAAAAAGAGAGCCCGGTGGCACTTTCCCTTTTGGGCCAATATCCACAGTTCATTGATCACAGTTCAGTCCGGTCATTATTAACAGAGTTGGCTGGCTCCTGAGCACAATGGGATCGGAAAGGGGGCGAGAGCTGGGGGAGGGGGTGAGAGGGGTTGTCTCCAACTCAGCGGGTGCCCCTCCAAGCAAATGGCGAAGAGACCCTTCTGTTGTGTGTGAAAGACAGAGAGAGTAACCAGGGCAAGGGCTCTCTACCCAAGGGCACATATGGTGTCAATATTCCCTGCTTTCTGTCATCTCCCCACTGCCTAGATAAGGAGGAAAAAAGGAGGGGGGAGATAAACATAGGCTTGTAAAGAGGTATGCGGAGTGGGAGGGGGAGATGATTTCTCTCCATCTTCCCAGCAAGCGCAGGACCACACAGAGGTGGGGTGGCACCCGGGCCATTCTCACCCCAACCGTCTTGTCAGGTCTTACAACAACAGCAACAACAACAACAGGGAGGGTTCAAAGCGCTTTCGTGGTCTCTCTCTCTCTGCAAAAGACGGAGAAAAGTAGCTGGAGAGATACTGAGACCCCCCCACCTTATTATCGATGGACAAACGGACCTCACACTGAGACTCATGTCTCTACCCAGATCCTGGAAAAGTTACTTTTTTGCCAAAATCCTTCAGCCAGCATACCTCCAAATAAATATTGCTGTGTACATTTCTGATACCAGGTAAAGATGTATGAAGGCTTCTGGTACAAAAGCCAAGCAGGCTGTTCCTGGTTCTCTACTGTACACATAACCAAAGGGGAGCTACCGGATTTGTCGTTTATAGGGCAGTCTTTCTTGGTTTTGTTTGCTGCTGCTGCATCGCTTCAGAGGCATCTGAGCTGGTCTGCATGGGCTTCCAATTAGAATGTTAACACATTCTCTCTCTCTCTCTCTGGCCATTTCCGCACTATACTGTTGTAGCGCTATTATTCCACTTTCAACATCCTATGGGATCCGGCCGGCCCCTTCCGAAACTGCAAACCCCAGGATTCCATAAGATGTTGAAAGTGGAATAATAGAGCTATAACAGTCTAGTGCGGAAATGGTTTCTGTCTCTGTCTTTTTGGTTACAACTATGCAGTTCTGGGAACTGTAGCCCAGTTTTTTTCCAAGCTGTGGAGAGGATATCTCCTGACTTCTCTTATTTTTGATCTGTCAGCGGACTGCACAGTAACCCGCTGTCCTTCTGCCTGTGCATCCATCTCCCTGTCTATCCATCTGTATCAGAAGGGACGTGTAACCCCCTCCACCTGATTCCCAGTTCCTCCTTGCTAAACATCATAACAAAGGCATTATTCAAATCAGTTCCTAATGACAACCAGAAGAGGCTGTTCTCCTTCCCCTCCTTCTCCTTCCCACCCCCTCCTCTTCCTCTCTTTCTTCTACTTTTTCCAGTTGCTCTGTCTTTTTCTCCACATCTGGGCCGGACAACTATCTCCTGTAACAAAGTCCCCTTTATCAGCTTCTTCTAGGCTTTATCTGCTTGAAGAAATCGCGGCCCCTGCTTCCTCCTCCCCCCACCCTTCAGATTACAGGGAAGAGGAGCAGATTCAGAAAAGTCGAAGAGCGCACGGGGGAGGGGTCAGCAGATTGAGTCCCATGGATATCAGTGGGACATGATCGGTTTAAATGCAGAGGGATGGGGCGGAGGAAACGTTCCTTCCCTCTAGGAGAGGGATGTTAACAACGGAGCATCTTTTTTGTTGCTGTCTTGGAGGGGACCGGATCGGGAGTGCATTGCTTTAGGGCAGCGCGATCGTGTGCGTTTTTTCTCAGGAGAAAGTCGAGCGAATTGTAAGGTGTTTAATGCCAGCTCCTGCTCGGCCACGGTAACACGCTGAGCGACTGCGTGAGCGAGTCACTTGCTCTCAGCCTCAAAGGAAAGCAAAGACAAACCCCCTCTGAACAAATCTTGCCAAGAAAATCTCGTGATAGGGTCGCCATAAGTCGGAAAGGACTTCAAGGCACACGAAAACAACAGAGGCGCAAAAGACCTTAAGGATCCACAGGTCTTGACATCCCTGTGGTTCTTTTTAGAATAGGTGGTGTGTCTGGGTGTTTGCCACTGGGATTTCCCTCACTGCTGCAATTCACAATCTCCTTGTACCAAAGCACTCGAATTCCGGCTTCCATTGAAAAACCTCACGAGAACTTGGGAGCCATTAACTCCGTAGCTCCAGGATGGCAACCGGTCGGTTCCAGGAGCTTCTCTCCCTCTCTGCCGTCCTCCCCCTCTCCGTTCGTAACATAAACCTGTATTTCCTGGATTAGCCTTTCAAACCATCATAAACTCCGCAAAGGTACGTTGTATGGGGACGTTTTCTCCCTTCGTGGCTGAGAGGCCCCGTGGCCGCCTGCGATTCGTTTCCAAGCAATATGGTATCCTGTTAGCATTCCGAACAAGGGGGCTGCTGTTCAGAGATTTTTGCCTCCAAAGATTTCCTGAAGGAACATGTGGAAGCAATAGCCCTGGCTGCGCGTTCAGCCGAGTCCAAGATGCGGGTGTGGAAAGATGACGCGCTAAGGAGACTGGAGGCAACCTGAGCCCCGAAAGAAAGGGCGACCCGCGGACTGGGCGGTGGGTGGGTTGGAGGAAGACCGAAAACACAACCACGACGCGAGCACGAAGACGCCTGCCGTGACTTCGTGAGGCTAGGCGGCTCTTTCCTTCCCCCTACCCCTTTCACCCTTCAAATCGCTTGATGCCTTCAGTTAGTCAACTGCCCCTTATTGTCGCCCCACAACCCCATGAGAGGGCCCGCGTCATGTCTGGAGCGCACAGAGAGGAGGAGAAAGCCCTGGCCCACCCCGTGTTTTACCGTCCCGCGAAAGCATCCCACCGGGGTACCAATTTGAAAGCATGGGCCTCGGCTTCAAGAGACAACCGAAACCCAAACCCAGCGCAGCTCCATCCCCGAAGAACAGAGTCTCTCTCTCTCTCTCTGAGCTGCCCCCATCCCCCAGCACCGCTTTCCAACGGGACAGATCCCTGAATCCAAAAATGTCCCGAGTTATACACAGATCGAGACTTTCATGTCATTACAGACGGCAGAAGAAGTGGACGAAACCGAGCCAGCGGGGAAAGTTAGACGGGGAAAAGGGAGACACTGGGACCTTCACGGCCCTCCTCCCCCCTCGTTCTGGAGCTGCAGCTCTTTCTGTTTTCTAACCCCAACGCGCTCCTTGAAATGGATCTGATAAACGCCACCTCCCCTGCCCCGCTCCCCGCGGTCTGCTCCCCTCCGCCGCCAGCGCGCTCTTTCCTGGAGCTCGACTGCCCCCTTGGTCTCCATCTCTGAACAGCTCCGAAGTTTCCGAAAAGCGGCGCGCTCCTTCCCTGCCTCATTTCCTACGAACGAGACAGAAAATAAATAGCAGCCTTTTCTACTCCCACCACCGTAACTCAAGCTTCTTGGTCCCTTTCCGCCTCCGCTCCGCCAATACACCCTGTGCGCCCCCCCGACGCCGCCGATGCCTCGGCAACACCTACACCCGACGATCGGGACCTCACGGCGCGCCTCTCCCGCCCGGTCGTCAGACTGATTTTTCTGGCCACAATAATCTGGCCGGCCCACGGGAAATAGCGAACGGACGTACACTCAGGTAACACGTTTAGGGATCACCGTTGATCTCCTTGTCCTTTCTTCCTCCGCAAGATTTTCTTTCCCCCCCCAGACCAAACCCGATCCACCGAATCCACTCTGAGGAAGCTCTTCGACCCTTTCCTCTGTTCGGCACAGGGCGCTCGGCGGAGAAACGAGGTGCAACGTTCAGCAAATGGGGAAATTAGTTCCAGCCCATGCCGAAAGCAATAAAAGAAAGGTCTAACTAGTCCTCCCAGCCCCTGCCCGCCCGGTTCTCTGCCCTCCACCACCTTGGTTCCATTGGACCCTGGAGCAATTCTCCGTCCGTGCTCTCCCAAGAGGCCGACCCGTCTGTTCCCCCACAGCGCGGTCCCATCACGGGCATCCTTGATCCCCCAGCGATGCTCAGAGCTGTCCTCCATCAACTTTCATGGGGAGAGCGGAGGAGCCGAGCTGCTGCAGCTGACCCACCCTTTCTGGGAGCCTGTGTCTCTGCGTGTGTGACCGGGGAAACGTGTGTTCATTCACGAAATTGGGACCATTTGGGAGAGGGAGAGGAGGAGGGGGAGGAATTCATCCCCCCTCCCAGGGCAAATGGTCCCCCTCCCGCCCCCAGCGCTCACTGCCATCTGGCCAAACTCTCTCCCCTCTCCAGCGCCGCCGCCGCCGCCACCCATCCCCGGGAGCGCGCGCACACGCGCGGCTCTCCGCCCCCGTCCCAGATGAAGTCTGGCAGGAGCGCAGGCTCTCATCTCCCCCCTTCCCCACGTCCTGGTCTTGCCCTGCCAGCGTAAGAGCCCTCCAGGAGAGCCCCGAAGCCGAGGGGAGGCGCGGAGGCTCTTATTGTGAAACGCGCGCCGGGCGAGAGAGCAGGCGGGCGCGCGCTTCATTTCCTGACAGCTATTTACTCGAAGCCAATGATTAGTTTGGGCAGGATGGACTCTCGCCTTGAATCAATTACAGGACTCCGGTTCTGAGGCGGGGAGAAGAGGGCGAAAAAGCGGAGGAAGCGGGACCGGACCCTTCCTCGGTGTCGTGGGGCGGGGGGGCGAGGAGAGGAATGAGCTCGCTCTGAAAGGGCTCCTTGCGGATTGTTCACAAGTACCACCAGAAGGTAAGAGAAAGGTTTCTTCGGCAGTAACCTTTCCAAACGCAGAGAATGGTTAATGGAAGAGGGGGAGCCTCCTTTCCGAGTCGGTGCGCCTCCGACCTTGTGAGAGGGCGGCTCTCCCGCCCCCAGATTTTAGGAAGGTCTCGGATTTTGGAGGGGGGAGATGGACGGCGGGCTTTTCCGAGAAGAGTCCTGTCCCCTCCCCCCTGGGACCCCGAGGAAAGCCAGAGGCATCGCTCTTGGAGGGGGCTCTGCGGGGGCACTTGGAAGAGCTGATCTGGGACCAGCCGAAGCCACGGGGGGTGAGGGAGAGCGGAGCGCATCTCTTCGGATCCGCCTGGTCCCAACTCCTGGAGAGAAAGCGATCCAGTCCCTCACGGGGCTGGAGATCCGAAGCCCGGGGTCGATCTGCCTGTTGGTTTGGCTGTCTCGTGCGCTGCTCTAGGCGCTTTCCGATCGGTTCCCTCGCCTGGCCGCGCTGGTCTGCAGGGAGGCTGCGGCGCGGGCGGGGGAAAGAGACGGGAGAAAACGCCAAGCCGAGCAGCGCCGCCTTGGCTTTTGGGGCAGCGCTAATGACAACCAGACCCGGCGGCGGAGGGGCCACCGCGCCGCATTCCTACCCGAGCTGCGCGACGGACAGCGCATGGGGGGGGGAGACTCCGTTGAGGCGGCGGGCGGGCCGGAGAGCGCTCCTCTAGGGGAGCCGGGGGAGAGGGCGAGGACACCCCCCCGGCCGCCACTCCGGAGTGAACCTCCTGGATTGAAACAGCGGGAGAAGGAAAGGGGGCGCGGCGTTGGGCAACGGCCCACCCTGGCCGCGTCTCCTCCGTCCCCTCCGTCTGGAGCAGATGCTGCCCGGGAGGCTGGGGACCGGCCCGCCGTCGCCTTTGGAAGAAGGTAAGGAAGGAGGCGGCCGAGGAAGGTTCATGTTTGAGAACTTGCTGGCGTCTTTTCTTCCCTTCCTTCTTTCCTTCCTTTCCTTCCCTGCCGCACCTTTCTCCTCCAACTCCTCTCTCCTCCTGTCGTGTCCATTTTCGAGTGTTTTCTACTAAGCGGGATCCCGGAGTCCCCTAACGAGAGCGCATTGCTCTTCCCCTTCCCCCTGCTGCTCCGCATTATAAATCCGAAGCTGGGGGGAGGGGGAGGTCAGCGGGAGCAATGCCCCACTTGGAGAGAGCCGCTCCACTTCCTGGAGGGGACGCCAACAGCAGGGAACGACACGGGACCCCCCTTCGCCGCTCCCACTCCTCGGGCGAGATTCCTCGCACCCGATCTGGCTGCGGAGTGGCGACGGCGAAGAAAGATGTGGGAGGAGGTTTTTCTTGGCTTGGGAAACACGGCCCACGGAAACTCCGACAGGGCCGGGCGCCTGGCACTGCCAACGCTGCAGGCCAGTCGGGTTGCCTTGGGGAAAAAAACCCGTCCTGGGCAGGGCACGCACCCGGAAATCTCTCTCCTCTCTTTCTGTCTGTGCTCGGTTGCGCAACGTTTTCTTTGGACTGGGACCATCCAGAAATCTGAGGGCGATCCAAAGAACACGGCCGGGGCGCCTGATTTTGGAAGTGGCGGCGGCGCGGGGGGAGGCAAGCGGGAGAGAAAGCGAATTTGGGACTCTCCAAGCTCCCCACGACAGCCAGTCTTGGGGAGATGGAGGCGAGGTCGTATTCCGAATTAGCGCCCCCAGCCGGCAAGATTCGCGCTGCCTTGTTTTGGGAAGTAGCTGGAGGCAGCTCTACCTAGGAAAAACGAAGTGGGATGGACGTCTCGCTCCCCTTTGGATCCTTAGAGGTGACCGCTGACCGCCCGTTAGTAGGACCTTTTTTTGCCCCTTCCGCCTCCTCCCTCATCGCCCCCAAGGGAGGTAATCTGAAGAAAGGGTGGGCGCACCGTCGTCGCCTCAGTTTACGAGCCACTCGAAAGAAGCGAGGAACAACCGACGCCGCTGCTGGAGGCGCCCGGCTCGGACTTCTCTTTGTCTCCTCCGTCGATCCGACGGGAAGGCCCAGGGAGTCGAATTGCGCTCCGCCTCCTCGGCGCTCCGCCCAGCCCCAAACTCCCCCTATCTCTTACCCCACCCCCGACGTGACATTTTGTTCCGGGATATATCACCCCCACTTGGTTAAATCAGGAGTTTTTCGAAGCTGCGGTCAGTCGGAGTTGGAGAAAAAGGAACAACACGACCCCCCAGTGGGAAAAAAAAAACCCTTTCCTTCAGTCTCCCGCCGTTACAAATTCCATTTTCCAGATTCCTCCCCCCGCCGTCGAATTGAAATTCCTTGGAACTGTTTTTTATGAGTTTTTTTTTTGCCATTATTGTTACTGTTGTTATTAGATTTCCCTTCCGATGGTGCTTCGCTTGGGAGAACTTCCTGCAAAGATTTTTTTTTTCTTCGTCAAATCTGAGGGGAATGTATCTCACGGATTAATTTACTGAGTGCCACCGCTCCCCCAAAACGGCTGGACGGCGCGGCGGCGGCGACCGCTTCCTCTCTGGAAGACTCTCTTCCCTCGCGAATCCAGAATCGGGGCGCCCTCTGAGCTGCGCAAAGGTCTCCCGGAGGCGCGCACAACCCGTCGAAACGTGGGAAGAGAATTTAACAAGGTGATTTAATAACCCGCCTCACACTTCTCGTACCCTCGAGGAATACTACCGTCAAAGACTGGGAGGGGAGACACAGGAAGCGCCCCCTTTTCCGCCCTCACTTCCATTCGGTTCTTGAATTAAGTTCTGTCAGCACCCCAGCACAGAAAGAAAATATTGAAGATGATGGGATGGGTGTTTTCTTTCCGTGCGTCCCTTTTTCCTTCCCGCCGTTTTTGAAAGTGAGTCCCCGAGATGAATGTTTTGGTTTTTCGAGGAACCCGATCCTCAAACTCGTTAAGCCTCGACGCTGCATCCAACGCCGTCTTGTGCCTCCGCTGGGCTTTCAGACTTAACGGCTCCGGCTTGTTAGGTCGTGTCAGCAGGCTGCTAAATACCTGGGCGCTCTTGGGGTTGCGTCGAAGATAGCCAAGGCAAAGGGCCGGCTCACACGGGGGGTCATCCCGGCAGGATTTACCGGGGAACGCGTGAGGGGTTCCGTGCTAGAGTTTGAGGCGTTTGGAGAGGTCCAGGGGACATTTGGTGTGATGCACGTGTGTCTGTGATGGCCCATTCACACGTGCGATCTTGTTGTCTTTCAGTGATGGAAGTAAGGCAGTGTTATCAATTCGCGAACGCTTGGAATTCAGATTTATAATTTAACTTGCTGAAGCCGAGGCAGAATATGACAGAGATGTGGTGTGTGTGTATGTGTTTAAGTACACTGATATGTCTAAAATGATGCTCACTTTGGGATCCCTTCAGAAATTAGTCCTGGCACTTGGGGATGCTAATATGCTTTTTAGGGCTCGCTTGGGCAGCACATATTGGAACAATACAGAGAAGATTAGCATGGTCCCTGCGTATAAAACTGACATGCAAATAACACGCAAAAATACTTGCTGTAGCTGGCAAGAACCAGAGAGTTGCTCATTGCCAAAGATCAAGGATTCGAAGCCAGGTCTGGGCCCTTCTGTCTTGCTCCTTAGTCCACACTGGTTCGCGGGACAGAATTTGTGCCACTAGATTTTTTTTTTTTAAATGGAAAAATGCACGCAAGGTCTCCTAGATTAGGATGTCTTTCACACTATACAATTACAGCCCTATGATTCTTCTGAATTGCCGTAGCGCCGTTGTAAAGAATTCTGCGATTTGTAGTTTGGAAAGGTATTTAAAATTCTTTGCGGAGGGTTCTGTCCTTTCCCAAACTACAAATCCTATTAAACCAGGGGCGTTAAAGTGGAATCAAAGTGCTATAAATCTGTCATGTGACCTAAGGCTCTCAGGTGGTTTTGGACTACAACGCCCATTGTCCCTGATCATTGGCCATACTGGCAGAGGCTTGTAGTCCAAAGTCATAAGCAGAGTTTGGACGGGCGTCTTTTAGGAGCGCTTTAGGTGTGTATTCCCGCAGGGTAGGCGGCTGGACCTTGCAGTCTCCTCCTGTCTTTCTATGATCGGCTGGAGAATGGGCTTCACAGTGAAAGGCTGCCGGAGAGAGCTTAGAAAAAGGAAACTGGAAACCCCAGGATTCCATAGGATGTTGACAGTGGCATAATCGCACTATAACAGTCTAGTGCGGATCTGTCTATAAAGTGCGGAACTGCAGGGAACTGCGTGGGTTGAGTTTTGGGAGGAAAAGTCCCTTAGAAGAGCGACAGGGGGAGGGATGGCGTCTGTCGACGTTCAGAGCGTGGAAGAAGTTACTATTTTCGTCAGCGACCCCCCCCCCCGAATCTACAGTACCTACGTTAGCTGGGGGATACTGGGAGATTTTGTCCAAAAGCCACATTTGCAAACCCGGCTTCTGTTGAATTTCAGACCGGGAGAGGCCGCAAAATCTCGGAGCTTGCCTCGTTTCCTTGTGTTTTGCTTCCTCCAGCCAAGACACGAGTAGTTTCCACATCGCGATGGGGGAAAAAAACGCTTTATAAATCGCTGACGAGGGATGGAGTTGGCGGAAAGTCCTGGATGTGGTTTGTTGGGCTACCGAATCTTTCCCTTCCTCCTCTAAAACTGTTGACTCCACGGTTTTCTCCCCCTTCTTCTTCTAAAGCCTTATAGAAGGGAGACCAGACTCCAAAACCGAAGGGGAACTCCGCAGAGGTATCAGCCGCGCGTTACCTCCCCTTCCCAGCCAGTGGCCATTTCCGCACTAGCCTGTTATAGCGCGATGATTCCACTTTCAACCTCCTCTGGAATCCTGGGGTTTGCAGTTTCGGGAGGGGCCAGCCGGCCCCTCCCGAAACTGCAAACCCCAGGATTCCAGAGGAGGTTGAAAGTGGAATCATCGCGCTATAACAGGCTAGTGCGGAAATGGCCAGTGTTTCCAGCCCCTGCCAGCCTCTTTGGTGGACGCGGGGTGCGGGGGAGAAGAGCGTTGTGGCCGTGCGCTCCCTGAGTCTTGTGAAAAAGTCAACAGTCCGCGGAGCAGTGCTGGCTGGGGGAGGAGCATGGATGTGGCTGATTTCTGGAGGGCTGCTGTGGCGACTGTGTGATGTGGCGGGGCGGGTCAGCTGGACCGTGCCAAAGCCTATGATTTCCCCTGGGAAGAGGCAGCGCTAAATTACAGCTGCCGCCGCAGGGTCACGCTGGTCTCTGCATCGGCTGCTGGGGGTGTTGATGTCGGGGGGGGGGAAAAAAAAATAGCCAGTCCTTTAGTATTGTGGTGCTGGACTGCCCCCCAGTGACTATTTTTATGAATAACAGGCCTGTTGTGTAGAAGGGTGATGGCGGCTGTAAAGGCCATTTCAACCCTTCAGGAGACTGTTTCTTTAATATCCCCCCCCCACAGAATGTGATGAATGAAATGAAAAGTCTGATTGGCAAGGTGTGCAGGGAAGAGACACTGTGTTACCACACCTGCTCACACCAACATGATCCTCCAGAAGGGCCACCGTTCTCCTACCTTCTATTCTCTTGCTCGATCTTATGGGAACATTGTTTTTATTGGGTGCCTTCAAGTCATTTCCAACTTAGGGTGAACTGTCACTGGCTTTTCTGGGTGCTGAGAGTGTATGATTCCTCCTGAAGCAGCTATGCATTGCAAATAATTAAATAAGTAGGAATGTACTGTAAAAGGAATGGATGTATGTGAAATGTCATGAGATGTCAACCCGGCAGATCGCTGAACTTGTCAAGGATACTTCAGATGGGGAGAGTTCCTGTTAGCTATCAGGAGGGTCACGATGTACAGAATGCTATGTCTTGGAATGTCAACAGGAGCCTTGACAAGGGGAACTGGGATTGTGCTGAATTGCAAGTTTGGAGGGGGTTGTGTCAGAGTGTCAGAGGGAGAGCCTTTTGCGAACCGAATCTATAAGAATCTGTGTAACCATCAAAGGGGGCTTTTGGTTGTTCAGGGAGAGATCCCGCCAATAGCCCGCGTGTAATAAATATACCCTTTCCCCTAACTCTGTGGTCTCTGTGTCTCGGTACTTCTGCTACACTCCAAGGTCCCATGGCCTAGCAGGGAATCGAACCCAGGTCTCCAGGGTGTAGTCCAATGCTCAAAGCACTAGACCATGCTCTCTCTCAGAATAATAGAGTGAGGGAAAATCTAGTTTTCTGCCTTTAATATGGTTCAACACATGCTGGAGAAGTTGATGTGAAAGACTCATGGATGTCTAATGCTGGAGTTTAATATAGGTATTTGTTGATGTCCTGGGGCAGCAAGTCAGCTTCAACTTATGGCAGCTCTATGTATAAGAGAGCTCGAAGAGAGTTGGTTTTAAATAGACCTTGATAAAGCCTTGAAAAATCAGGATTGTGGCTTGCTTGACTGAGGCCCCATTTCCGCACTGGCCTGTTATAGCACTATGATTCCACTTGCAACATCCTATGGAATCCTGGGGTTTGCAGTTTGGGGTTTGTGGCTGGCCGCTCCCGAAACTGCAAACCCCAGGATTCCATAGGATGTTGCAAGTGGAATCATAGCACTATAACAGGCTAGTGCAGAATGGCCAGAGTCAATCCATCTGTAATGTGGTATTCCTCATTTCCTACTGCCTTTAGCTTTATTGAGAGCTATCTTCTTCTCACATAGTCTAACGCTATGTCCAAAGTAAGATAGCTGGAATTTACTCATCCTAATGGCTTCTAATGACAGTTAAGGATTAATGTGCTATCTGAAATATTTATTAGTCTATCTCGGGTATTTGCTGAATTCTCCTCAAATATCACATTTTAAATCAATTGATTTTTCTGGGAAATAATTTTCTGAGTGTTCCCTCTATTAACAAACTCAGGATCAATGAGTGCACATAAACAGAGCCAAATCAGAGCCACGAACTAACAAAATGAAGACATCAGTTTCCTTAGATTGTTGGGGGAATATGGGTATATTGCAACATTTTGTTGCAGGTCCCCCTAGTGAATATAATAGTTCCATTTGCAATGGAATACAAACTAAATAAGGGGTGATGGCTTAGTCCTGGAACCTCTTTTCAGTGGAACTTGTAATATGTCAGATAAGAATGCCCATGAACATGTGCAAAGTGACTTTCTCTCACTACTGAAATGGCCACAGGCTTGCAACTATTCCTGGTTTTTCACAATACAAGATATGACACAAGAGTCTGAGACTCTTAATAATTAAGAACTGGTAAGATGTAGTGGTTTGAGTGTTGGACTACAATCCAGAAAATCAGAGTTAGGTTCCCTGCTTGACCATGGAAACCCACTGGATGACCTTGGGCACATCACACACTCTCAGCCCCAGAACACCCTGTGATAGGTTTGCTTTAGGGTTACCATAAGTCAGAAACAACTTGAGGGCATACAACAATACACAATATTCTGTTCCTAAAGAAATGACAAACTTATTTCTCCTATTGATTCCACTTATTTTGACTAAGCAACAAGTTGCCTCTCAAGAAGTGAATGTTAGCAATTTATCTGCATATAAAATAGGAAAAGAAGTACAAGAAATCCAGTACAAGGGTAGGTTCAGATGGCAATTTCTTTAAATCAGGTTGGCTTCCACCATCTACTTTAGCAAATTATGAATGCGCAGTTTTAAACTTGGGAATGACCCAAAGACATTGTGCTGTTGATGTATCAATCTGAGCTTGAAGTTGTGATCTTTTTCAGCATGGATCAGTGTACTTGACACACTTATTCATCAGTTATTTGCACAACCATTTTTTCACATGTTGAATATGAACTGACCTTTTGATGATGTACCTCTGCTCCTAATAAACCAAGGCAGCCAACACATTCTCCAGCCACAGTGTCAACACTTGTTGCTTTAATTTATCTGGAAAATTTGCAGGGTAGGTTGAGTGGCAGTTTGGCCATACAGTGAACTTGCACAACAGGGATGGTCAGCCTGCAGCTGTTCATCAAATTACATGTAATCTTTCAATTTATCTCAAAAGCCCACTGCAGACTATGAGTTCAGGCTTCTCCTATGAGTTCAGTACTGCTCATTACCCAGCATGCGGTCCCTTGTGGGTTATTTTTCATTGCTGTGTGCCTTCAACTTATGACCATCCAAAGGCAAATCTATCACATGGTTTTCTTGGCAAAATTTGTTCATAGAGGGTGTTTTGCTTTCCTCTGAGGCTGAGAGAGTGTGATTTGTCCAAAGTCACTCAGTGGGTTTCTATGGCTAAGTGGGGATTCAAATCCTGTCCTCCAGAGTTATAGTCCAGTGCACAAACTACTGTACCACTCTGGCTCTTGTGGTAGGTTATATCTTGAAGGAAAGCAGCCTTGGATAGAAAAATGATCTGACTGCAGTGAGAAGGATTGTATGGTGTGCTGTCTTAAAATTGTAACTGTGGTTTTTGTTCTGTTATGGCTCATATGAAAGGAAGCGTATGTCTTTATGACTTTCAGCTGATAGTCATTAAAATTTTGTGTGCCTCCTACACCATAGATCAGTAATGATTGGTGCACAATAGATGCTAAGCTGCTGCCTAAACAGTGAGAAGTTATGTGTAGAAAAACTAAACATTTTGGATGTCATCTTCTCTCTTCTTATGAGACATCGTTTATGGCAACAACTTAGGTGCACATGGGTAGGAAATGAGATAGAGTAGCTTTAGAAGTGAAGCAGAAATATACGTTGGTGTGTACGTTTGCATGTGGGTTGACACACATTTGCTTTTGCTGTCATTTTTAAGAGTCTGTTGTTCTTGCAGGAAAGTAAAGGAATTCTGTTTTTGCAAAAGTAAATGGGCTAGAGATTTTGGAAAAGTTTTCTCAGCAGATTTTGGACTGCTGTGAATAGAGGATGTTCACATAGGGTGATAAGGACTGATGGTATACATGTTCACTCCAAACAGAGGCTATTTCCACACTAGACTCTTATAGCCCTATTATTCCGCTTTCAACATCCTATGGAATCCTGGGTTACATGTATGTACATAGCCTTTCAGCTGCTTTTTCCTTGTGGGGTCAGCAGGATTTTTCAAGGGCTGGTGAACATAACCTGCAAGAATGTCTATAGTAGCTTCTGGTCTATTTCATTACTACTTGAATAGCATAACCATATTCAAGACATTTGGATTTGCTTGATGTTAGTGAGCCAAACACTTTGGGTTTTCATACATCAGAGATTGCATTCAGAATAATAGAAATGTTCAACAACCTGAAGTAATTGGTTATACACTCTAATTGTTTGAATTAATACTCTTGCATAATGCTAGCATGTCTGGTCTCTGGTTCTGGAATCCCAGTCAGATAAAAGGCAAATACTGCATTTCTATTATGGTCAGGTGATCTTTTAATGCCACAGCAAATAAGCTTTGTGAAGATTTACATTTCCATTTACAAAGTTTAGAAAAGTTACTTTTTGGAGCATAGCTCCCAGAATCCCCTATGGTGACCTATAACTTTTCCTGGGTTACTGCTTTGTTGTGATGACATGATGCCACCACCATCAACAATAAAAGGCTGTATGTTCAGAGATATTCTATATTTTAAAATGAGTGGGATTGTGTGACCCTTCAGATGTTGTTGGACTGCAACTCCTAGCAGACCTAGCCAGTGTAGCCAGTAGCAGGGAATGCTGGGATTTGCAGTCCAATAACATCCAGAGGGGTTGCAATCCCTATCATTGTTTTAAAAGAGAGTGGAGCAACTTTGTTTATGGTAAATACATATCTACACATGATGGGTATAGTTACAATCTTTTTTACTGTTTTAAATACAGACAGCATAATGCGGTGATAAATACCACACTTAACAGAAGTCCAAGGAGAGTAATGCAACTGACACCCACCCAAACCATGGTAAAGCAAAAATAAATTGCAGTGGAAAGCCATCAGCAGTCCTATTTAAAACAAGGAACTCAAGAGAAAGCCAAGGAAAACAAATGACTTTTGAAGCCAACAACAGCTGTATTCCATGCCATCTGAACACAAATGGAAGGCTGGCTGAGTGAGTGGCAAGTAGACCCACCACTTAAATAGCCTTGGCTTGCCATGGCAACCAAACTCATACTTTTCCTGCAAGCTCATGGGCAGATAGTGTTCCTTCAACTGGAGCAGAACAATAAACAGGTACCAGTCAGGAAGACAGTGCTGACCCTACCACTAAGCAGAGTGAGGCAACTGCCTTAGGTGCCAGGGTGTTAAATGAAAATTCAACTACTACTGCAGTTTGGTTCCATACATGGAACTGACATGTGTGCATGCTGGCCCTGTTGAAAAGGACATTCTTTTTTTTCCTTTTTTTTTAAAGCCTTCTCTCTCAGCTTCTCTTCTCTGTCAGCATTTCCTTGGCACAAATGCACTGCAGGAAAGTGAAACACTTGCAGTGTTTTTGTGCATGTATATGTGTGTGTGTGAGAGAGAGACAAACAGGAACGTTTACCTCCTCATCTAATCAAGCAGCAATCAACATCTTGGAGACCTTTTAGACAGTCCCTTGGATGGAAAATATGGTCTTAGTAGCTCACTTGGGCTTTATGCCCATAGGTTGATCCTGTTGGAAATGCATCTGGACAGCCAAGTATTTTATGGCTTGTTTCTTTCCCCAGGGAAGTTACTAAAAGCTGCAAAATCTCCTTCTCTTCCCTGGACAGGGAGTTTCTGGTTTTGGTGGAATGTTATAAAGAAAAAGGGCCAAGGCCTGTGAAACATTGCAGGTGGCCTCATGCACGTATTTAAACAAGGCTTGCAAAATGTACCGCTTCAATATGGTTCCTCCGTTTTTATTGGGATTTCCTGGAGCCTTCTTGGGAAAAAAAGTTCATCTTCTCTGGCAGAGACTGCCTTGTGAGTATGCAGCAACCCGTCAGTAAGGATTAGAGCCCTTGCAAATATCAGATCATCTTGCCATTATGTTACCCAAAGGAGAAAAGTGCTTCTACCTGATTCTAATTGTACTGGAGCATTTTCTTGGCCTGTGGAGGATCATGACATTTTTGCAAAAGCAGAACAATGATACAAATAAATTCCATTTTAAAGTTACAGTTAGCTCTAGCAGATTGTTTAGGTAATCTGGATCCAGGCCAAAATCAAATCACTACCTCAAAAAGTCTCCATCAGTCAAAAATAATGGAATACAGCTTCATTAGTGTAGATCAACACTGCCACCATCTGGCCAGTTTGGGTAATTACAGGCAAATTACAGGATGCAGGGTGAGAAGTTTTTCTATGCCTGTAAAATTTTAAGAGTTCAGAAACTGGACAGGGATGTTTTAGAAGAGGGAGAAAAATGAGAATGTCATTCCTTTTGCATTCTTCATGTTCCCACCCATCTTTCCTGACTCTACCCCATTCTTTCCCCGCTGCTCTTAATTTTTACAGCAAGTCCTCCAACTTCTGTTTGTTCATCGCACTTGAACACGTCACTGCTAGTGTGAGAGACAGAGAGTTGATGATAGTCACAAAATCTATTATTTAGGGAGCTACTGAATGAGATTAGGGCAGCTTTCTCTACCTGAAAAATACAAGTTTTATTGCAACAAATATAATACATGTGACATAATGCACATTTTAAACCAAACATTCACATTAAAAAGAGGACCATTGTTACCCAGATAAACAATTAAACAACATAGACAAAAGGGTACACTTTTTACACCTCAGTATGAGCACAACAAGGAAAAAAAATGGTATATATATCTAGCCTTCATACAACTGAGAAAAGGATGCTGGGGGAAAAACAGTGTTTTGTTCAACACTGTTCCCCCCCCCCAAGCATCCTTTTCTCAGTTGTCTTAATAGATCTTAACAAAGAGAGAAGGGAAAGTTAGAAGCAAACAAAAAAAACTCCCACATTTTTGTAAAAATATTGAGGGTGTAGTCACATTTGCCTATCGCCGGGGGGGGGGAGGAATCCAGTGTTTTGTGGCACTTTAAAGACTAACAGTGGCGGAGCTTGGAGTGCATGGAGAGGGGTTGGGCAGAGGGGCAAGGGCGGGACTATGGCAGGATGGGGGCATGGCAACGGTGCATGGGAGTGTGGCTATGGTGAGTGGGGGCGGGGCTACAATGGCCAGGGCATGGGATGTGGGGCTACGGCGCATGGGGAGGACAAGCAAGGACCACAGCGCCCCCCAAAAATTGCTGCAGGGGGTGCACTGCTCCCATTGCCCCCCTATCCCTATGCGACTGAAGACTAAGGAGTTTTATTTGGCCCAAGCTTTTGTGGACTCATTTCATCAACTGTCATTTTTGATGAAATGGGTTGCAGTTCATGACAGTGGATGCCAAAGAAATCTTGGTAGTCTTTAAGGGGCCAAAAGGCCTTTTGTGGTCTAGGCTTTTATGCAACCCAGTCTTATGCATGTCCTATAGAATCCAAGGGTTTGCAGTTTAGGGAGGGGCCTTTGAGGATTCCATAGAATGTTGAAAGTGAAATAATAGCACTATAAGAATCTAGTGAAGAAATGGCCCTGGACTCTGTGAGAGCAGTGCTCAAACCTCTGCTGACTAATGGAATCTCACTGAGTGATCTTGGGCAAAATCAGGCTCAGAGGAAGGCAAAGGCAAACCTCCTCTAAAGAAATCACACCAATGATGATAACATTGCCAGAAGCTGACACTGACACTGACACAAAGGCACAAAACAACAGCAAATATACAAACATTTGAATGGTTAGTCCAGTTTCCTTTTGAGTAACTGAAGCACAGCTGCTCTGAGCTTTGTTTTATGTTAGCAAACTGCTGTTTTTGATCTTAACTTTTCTAACAAAGATTATAGTTCAATAGAAGTTGCAGATGGCAGATCACATTTCCATTCTCTGAACACTGCACAGTGAATGGAATCAGCAAATCATGTCATAAACCTTCTACATTATAAGAAGATTTTGGAGGGAGGAAATACATTACAAAATGTTGGCTCTGATGTGGTACTTGGATTTTTTTTTGGCTGTTGTTACTTAGGGTTTTAAAAATGAATAAAAGGAAGCTTATTTTTTACTCCAAAGGACAATAAATCCATTAGCGAGGCGAGAAAAAAAATGAGTAATCCTAATGACTCTTGGGAGTTGCAATTCCATGCACATGTATCTAAGATTAAGATCAAGTGGGAGTTACTTCCAGGTAAATATGTATAGGATTGTGCTGTATATTGCAAAATCTTACTCAGATTTTTGTTCTGTCTCCTGATATGTAATTTCTCTCCCTATGTCAGAATTAAACCCCTCAGTGCTTTCCTGTCCATTGATCATCAATCAGATCAGGCATTTGTAAGAATCCCTTTCCTTGATCTTTCCTTTCATCTTAAACTTGAGCTTTAAAAAGTTTCTTTTTGGACCACAGTTCTGAAAATCCCACAGTTGGTAGGCTCGCTGGCCATACTAGCTGGGTGATTCTTGGAGCTGAAATCCAAGAAAATTATGTTTCCAAGGTCTTGATCCAGGTGGGGTTTACCACTGTAATAAGACCTGCAATAAAATGTTGTAGTGTGGACCAGTTCTCACTCCAGATTTCAGCCATGCTGTTCCATTCTCTGAAGCGGTTTAGTGCTCCTCCAAATCTGAATTGTTAGTCAATATTCCCTGTGCAATGAACATTCTTGGTCCTTACGGAACCAGCTTCGAGATGCTCTCCTACATTTTTTACCCAGAAATTTGCCATGCTATAAGAGTGTACCACCAATTTATTACCTTACCACCCAGACTGTATCTGATCTTGTGTAAATTTGGAAGCTAACCTGCTCTTGGCAAGTACTTGGACAGGGAATACCAGAGATCTCTTGGTATATCTGTGGATGAATTCTTCCTGAAATCTTGGACAGCCATTGCTGCCAGTCAGAGTTGACAGTACCAGTGTAGGTGGACCAATGGACTCAGTACCAGGCATCTTCCTGTACCTCTATGGAACATAATGCTATTCTTTTGGGTTTTGATTTTTTACTTTGTTTGCCAGATTTCATTCAAACCCCATTTTACCAAGAATCAATCAAGATATTTTTTTGTTGTCTAAAGCTTTTGGAGTTTTGTATAGACTTTTCAGTTTTCGTTTAGTATTGTTTTATTACCTTCTATGTTTTGATTATAAGTATTTGTCACTTTGCTTTATTTATATTGTATTGGTTTTCTATTATAGCTAGATAATCTACTTTATGATTGTACTGTATAGTTTTATATTTGCATTACTCCCCCCCACGTGTGCATATGTGTATATTTCAGGCTGCTGGCTATTTCTTCTTGTATTACTTGTATGCCACCAAGTACACTGATGGTGCTATATTAATTATATTATTAATAATAATACTTCAAAAGATTGGGGGCTGTAAAGACACTCACTTGGAGTGAGCTCTGTGGGTTTGTTTTCTGAATAAATGAATAAAGAACTAGCCTGCAAGTGTAGATGGCAAAAGCTTCTTAGGAGCCTTAGAAGCTAACAAATGACAGAAAGTAGTGGGAATTCTTCCAAGATGTATGTTGTGCTGCAGATTTCTTTATCTTGAAAAAATACAGAGTAGAACTGGGATTTAAAAAAGGAGTTGGCAGAGGGGGCAGAGAGCTGGAAAGGAAGACAACTTTGATGTGCAAGAGCCTGTTATCAGCAGGAGGCACTTACATAAACACATGGCCATTATGGCTAATTGAAAAACCAAGGCGAATGACTTGTTTCAGCAGGAATGCCATCTGCTGAATTTCTGAAGCAGCTGAGAGACCCCCATGCCTGTTTTGCTGGCTGTTTGTCAATCTTGTGGGTGGAATGTACCTTTTGATTCATGCTGTTTCCCCCTTTACATGCCCTGTTCAGCTTAAACCATCTCAGTGGACAGTAAATTTACTCTTTCAGTCTTCCTATGCGAGGTGCTCAATCCTCCATACTGATATTGCTCTGAAATTCTCAAGACAGGACTGCCTAGAGATGGTCTGTGTTTCTTCTTCCTGCTTAAACTGAAAATCATGCTCCATAGGTGGCAATGAATAATAGTTTAGTAGTCAGGCATAAAAATGGGCAACAATCATCTGGAGAGTTATTGGGGAGTGGCCATGAATTGTTTGTTGCGGAGATGAGATCCTATGGGAGATTTTGGAAAACGTTACTCATTTGAGATTGCAGCTCTCTGAATCCTGTAGCCAGCATGGTCAGTGGCTGAGCTAGCTATAGTTTTCTGGGAGAGATGGCCCAGAAAAATAGCTTTCTTTCAGCTCTGATAAGAGATGGATGTTGTGTAGCAGCAGTCTTATGATGTGGTTTGCAATATTCTTGGTTTGCTCCTCTGAAGTCAGTGGGACTTAGCTCTGAGTAAACAATGCTTAGGGGTTATGCTGTAAATTTCCTAAATTCCTCTACTGATATCAGACAAAGACAAGAGAGACTATGCATGAAGGCTTCTGGTAAAAAGCACATCAGGTTTTCACTGGTTCCTTACTGTACAAAAATTATGGATTTATAATTCATAAGGTAATTTTCTTGGCGTTGCAAAGTCTTGTTGCTGCTTTGTTTCAAAATCATCTGTTCCTTGAGATGATCTGCACTGGACCCTAAGGCAAGTGGGGTTTTTTTTTTCCCCCAGACTATAGTTGAGAGGTTCTAGGAGTTATTGTCCAAAAAGTTAACTTTCTCCAGAGTCTGGAAACTTAAAATACTTTGCCATCCAAGTGATGTAGCCCGAATCCAAAGAGCTGCTTTAGTGCACCAAGTGTTTAGGCAGGCTCAGTGGGATGTTTTACCATATGGAATGGGGAGGAGGGGGCTGTGGGTCAAGCCCTCAAAGCTCCTCCCCAGGATTGAATTTCAGCTACAGCCAATTGAATCCTGGCATGTCCTGTGTGAAATTTTGCCACAGATCTCTGTAAGCCTCTTAAGGAGCACAGAACTTTCACAGTTCTCTGGGCACACCACTCAGAAATGTTCTCTTTTTAGCCTTCTCCAACTCACTCAGCTAACCCTCAAAAGAAATGCGGCTGGAAAATACTTTTCAGTGTCTATCTTTTTGGTCAGGAGCAGAAATTCAGTTTGATACAGGAGCAGTTTGGATAGGAGTTGGTGGTCATCCTTTCTCAGCCTTGGGTCCCCAGAAGTTGTGGGATTGCATCATTGTTGACTATTAGCCGTGCATGTTGGAAATGCTGGGAGTTGTAGCCAACAATAATAGGGGACCTCAGATAGAGAGAGGCTGCCCTAGACTGCAAGTTATGTGTAGCATATAGAGAAAAGTATACAAATTATAGTCCTTAATTGAGTGTCTATTGATTTATTACAATTTACTCTGATAAACTTATGAGAGAAAGCACCAAGGGTGAGAATGTGTTACTTGGCCTATAGATAAGAAAATGAAACATGATATAAACATGAACCCAGCATTGTATTCTGCTTCCTGTCTAGCAAGAAAAGAATTTCAGTATGTTTTTAGATAAGAAAGGAAATTCTGAATTCCCAGTATAAATACAGTTGGCCCTCCACGTTTGTGGATTTGATTATTTGTGAGTTTCTCCAACCCATCATTTCTATCTTGGCAGCTCTGATCAGGCTGTGCAGCCCTTTAAAAACCCACCTCTGGCTCTCCTCCTCCTCTGGCTCCACCAGCCACTACCTGGCGAAGCTAAAGTTGGCTCGCAGCCTGATTTCTCAACACCACAAACCTTCTCCAGATGTCCTCCCTCACCCAAGGAAGGAGATGGATGAGAGAAAGGAAGCATAGGGACACCATGCCAACCTATTCCCTTTTGCTCTCCTTTCCCTGATCTGGTCTGGACACTGCTGGGTTCCTCTTCTCCCGACCAAGCATGAGCCCTCCCCATAGACACACACCTTTTAATATTTGCATTTTCCCATTTTTGCAGGGATCCTGTGCCTCTATGCCTAGTGAATGTGGAGGACCAATTGTATGCACAAAGTCTGCAGTACTAGAAATGCATGCCTGCATGAAAAAAAAAGACAGATCCCCTTTCCCCCGCTTGTAGTAGAGTATTGTGTATCTTGATCCTCTCCCTTTGGAAATAAGTGGATCCATTGTGTTCACAAGCAGTTATTTTCAGGTGCAAGTATACAGGTTCAAAGCTTTCCTTGTGGCAAGCGCCAAAGATCTTTCCTCTCTGGGTATTTATCCAGCATTGAGAAGTGCTGGGTCAAAGCAAGGGCTGACTTTATTTTGATCTGTTTTCATAAGAAATTCCTGCAGCTTGAGGTTAACATTCTTAGTGCTAATGAAGGTATTTCGGAGAAGAGCATGACAAACAAAGTGCTGGGTGTGGAATAGTCTAATCAAGATCTCGGCTTCTTTTTCTGCTTTTCTGCTTCTTTCCAATACTGATGCCTTCTGGAAATCACAGGCAGCAGTTCCCAGTATCTCAGCATCTTGGTTCAGATATTGAATTTAGAAGCCTAGAATTCTGTTGGACCCTCTCATCATACTGTTGAAGGCTTTGCATTTCAGAACTGGGAGTGTTGGGAAGATGTTTCCAGCGAACAAAGACAATGGGGACAAGATTTGCAGCAAGGTTCAAGGAAATTTCGTAAATATATATAGACTGTGTGTCCTAATTTACAGAGAACAGTCCTCTGTTTGAAGGGATGTTCAGTCCAAGTCTGCTTCAAATACCAACAATCTGAAGGGACAGCAGGGACCTTGACTTTGTCTATCCAGTTAGCACCTAGAGAGCAACCTGAGCAGGCTTGCCAGTCATTCTGTCACAGTCCTTCCAGCTATGGTGAGGTGCCTTTTTGCTGTTTTGAAATTACAGTAATTCTTTCTCAACTTGTATTTCTGCATATAAATTAACATATGCATAATTTTGTGCAAATATATATAGCCTTTTGTTGACTTTTCTGGTGACAAGTTTCCTCTCTTTGTGCTGATGTTAAAGTCGCTCTTCCTGCTGAGTACTGAGTCAATGAGAATGGGATTGTCTTGATCACTGTCAAAAACATTTGTTGTGGTTGTCATTTCATAACCTATATTACCCACACTATGCTGGTTTGATGCATTCTAAAACACTGGTGTAGATCCTATTGCTAGTAGGATTGCCAATTCAGGACTACCCTGAGGCCAGAGATCACTCTTCTGATGTCACAGAGATCATTCTGGTGATGCTACAAGGGGTACATTTGCTGACGCCATTCAGCATGATACCTTAAGCACCAAACACACTTGCAAGGAGTATTCCTTTGAAATAAAAAACAGCAAGTCCAACAAATTAAGAACAAAATACACATGCTTTTCATGATAGCATTCTTGCCCTGAGATTCCTCTCCCCCTGCTCTGAGGATTGGAGACAATGGAATCAGGCCATGAGATCTGGAAAGCTTAATTGCCAGTCTCAGTCAATTTCTGCACAACACTTATAGTGCTATTATTCCACTTTCAACATCCTGTGGAATTCTGGGGTTTGTAGGTTACAGAGGCCAAAAAGCTCTCTGGCTGAGAATTTTAAATGCCCCTCCCTAAACTGCAAACCTCTGGATTCCATAGGAGGTTGTAAGTGAAATAATAGTACTATAACAGTGTAGTGTAGAAATGGCCTCAATTAGAGTAGAGCCATTGAATCCATAGGGTTTATCCATGTGTTGACTCACCATTCAATTATTGATTCAACTGTTTGCTTCAGTTAGGACTAACAAATAGGATTCAGGCCATAACCAGTTCTTGAAAAATGGCATCCAGGTAAGTGTAATGTAGGTTTGAATGTGGAGATGAATAAAACATAATTGGAAGTATCAGGACTCTTTGTTAATTTCTGAATCATGGGTATCTGTGGTGTACCTTTCCAAGGTACTAATGTGCAGGCAGATGTATTGTCATTGTATTGTCTTTCTCAGCTAACCATGCCTTTGTTTGCTGATCTGTTTCCAGTTCAACATCTTCACAATGGGTCTTTCTCAAAGGACATACCTGATCCTGGGCTGCTTCTTGATAGGTAAGGCTTCCCTTTGAAAATGTTCATAATGTTCAACTTTCTTCAGCAGACAGCAGGTAGTGTGATGCTGGGAATGGCTGAGTCAAAATTATATAAGCCAAATCTTTCTAGAATAATCTGTTTCTTAAACTTGAAACGAATACTTGTAAAATCAATATATTCACCTGACATATCTTATTGTGTTGCCACAATCTGATGCCAAAGCAAGTGTGAGTTCATGAAGCTGCTTTAAAGTTTCCTCTCATGCTCTGTTATCTCTCTCTTTTCAGGGAAGAGATGATGGGGGCAAATAGTCCAGAAGAATAAAATGAAGTCTCAATGGACATATAAAACATATTTGGCAAAAAAGTGTAACCAGTTCCCCACCAAATATGTCTCTAAGCAAGTGCTAGTTTCAAATTCGTCAAAACTAGCTGTTATAAATATTGCCAAAGCCAAATAGCTGAACACAGATTACCAAACTACATCCAAAACATGGTCATAGACTGGATTTAGAAAGTTACTTTTAAAAAAGTAATTTGCTATGTTATCTATCTAAAATGACAAGAGAATGGCTTAAGGGGTAAAGGGGAAAATGGCTTCAAATTTCCCCTGAAAATAAAATTGCCCCCTAAAAAGTAATAAAAAGTATTGATGTAGCGTCAGCTGTCACACAGAAAATTCAGTTACAAGCTGTTACTATGGGGAGAAGTGTCATTATGTCCCCCGTTTACTTCCCCCCAGATTAGTTTTGTAACCTCTTACTTCTGAACCCTGCTCCTTGAGGAGGTGGTGGTGGTTCTTGAAAGCCTGAAGCCTGTGATCATATATTTAACATCCTTTCTTAGCTTTACTCAGTTGTCTATCAAGTGCTGAATGGTGCCCTAGAAAGAGCCTACAGTTGGTGCAAAGACAAGTTCCAGGGATGTCAGCCTGGAATTGATGGAGAAGATGTGATGTAAAACCAACCAAGACAGCAGTGCTATAATATGGTCTGCAGTGAGCTATTTTCAACACTGGAGCAATCCCAGCGCATCTCTGTGCACTCCCTGTTCAGTTTTCTTTCTGTTTTTGCAATTCAGTCTCTTGCCCAGTAAAACTGCTTCATGCTGTAACTTACCAGAGCCCAATAAAATGCAAACACCCCAAAGCAAGAAATAAATGTTACTGGAGAATGGGTGTGGTGTTGGAATGGGGAAAAAAATCTAGGTGGGAAGCACAAAAATGAGAGGGATGCCAGCAGGGTGGTGCTGTGGAGGTTCAGTGAGGAAGAATAACATAAGAAGAGGGGGAAAAAGAACACAAAGAGGGAAGAAAAGGAGAGGAAGATTGACCTTGCATATTGATGGTAGTCCTATCTTTTAATTTCCCAGTGGGTATGGGCAGCACAGAGAAAAGCAATGAGTAGTCCTGGATCTGCCTTAGAAAATTGGTGAGTCAGTACGGTCTACCTGGCCATGCCCAGAAATAAGCCTTGAATAGATCCATGACTGGCCTTTTATTATAGGGTTGGCAAAGTTACTTTTTGGGACTACAACTTCTGAATCTCTTTCAAGCTCTGCCGTAGGCAGATGTACATGTATGTGTGTATGTCTATAAACACACACACACAAATACATAAACACTTGTTGTACCCCATGTATAGTAATATATACATGGTGACCAGTTTTTGTTCAGTGGTTTGAGTGTTGGACTAGGACTCCGGGAGACCAAGGTCTGAACTCTTGCTCAGTCATGGAAACCCACTGAGTGACCTTGGGCAAGTCACTCTGTCTTGGTCTTAGAGGAAGGCAATGACAAATCTCCTCTGAATAAATCTTGTCAAGAAAACACTACAATAGGGTTGTCTTAAGTCAAAGTCAACTTAAAGGCACAGAACAACAACAGGCACAACAGCTTCTTGTGTATCATCAAATCATCTGTCCATACACACTTTCACTGAGTGGCATCTCATTTGTCAACTAATATGATATGAGTAGTTCAAAAAGAAACAAACGATGCCCCCACATTTACATATAGAGGCATCTATATGGCTGAATCATGCAGAAAAGTAACATTAAAACCATAGCAGTTGTTCTTGAAAAAGGTCTTTAAACCTATTCTCATGGTCTTCAACTAGGACTTGCCTTCTCTAGCCCTACCTGTTCTCTCTTACTTGAAGATATGGCCTTCTCCCTTAAAAATATTTTTTCAAGGTCATCCACCATGGGCAGATCTATAGCCTGTGCACAAAAAAGGCCAGCAGTCCAATAATTTCATCCCAAATTTTGAGGTTAATATTTTTCCCCTGGTAACATCTTGCACATCTGTTTTCACAGGTCTGTGGTTAGCCTCTTGTCAGACTTTGTTTCCTACTATTCTTCCAAACAAAGATGAAATAGTGGTGCAGCTGAATTCCCCTTTCACCCTGAAATGTTCTGGAGACAGTGAAGTAAACTGGCAGCATCCAATACCTGAAGGCAATGATACTGTAGACATCAGAAATGAAGAAAACAATAGTGGCCTTTTTGTGACTGTGCTGGAAGTGAAAAATGCTTCTGCTTCTCACACTGGACTGTACACTTGCTACTACAATCACTCCCAAGAGGAAGAAGGGGAGGTTGAGGGAAAGGATATCTATGTCTATGTGCCAGGTGAGTAGATTTGTTTCAGTATCTCTGCAGCAGGCTGTCAATTATGGGTTTTGGATTGAGAGATGGTGGAGAAAATCAACACTATGACAGTTATTTCAGCTGATCAAAAGTGCACAATTTTAAGAACTGTGAGCAGAATACTTCCTCTGCTCATAGGGGGTTTCTGTCAACAGAATGAGAGCGAGATAAGTTCTTCATAATCTTCTCCAGGAAAGCATTGAAAGTTATTTCCTTGTTTTGTTGACTGAAGCCTTCTGTTCCATTGGCAGAGGGAACAAATTGAATACTCCCAATACCATGTGTCAATCCTGTTCAAAGTCCTTCCTAGGTTTGGGGTTTTCAAACCTTGCCTGAACCCAACTTTCAATCAAAAAGAAAGCAAGACTGATCCAAAGGTCATTAATCCAAAGTTGATTTGAAGGGCAAAGACTTTACAGGTTTCTTATGTCAGTGAACACTTTCCGTGTCAACTTTTTGGAGGGTTGTTTTTTTTTTTTTGCTGAAATTCCTTGCGTGTCTTCTGTGTTCTTGCACAGGATTCTAGAAAATATTCACTCCAGACTTCCCAGCATCTACTGGAGCTTACTATCATTCCATGGTTACCCCTACAGAATACCCAAGGCTCCTTTGTGTCTGCACATAATAGAAGATTGATAGTAGCAATGGGCAAATGGCTTTTCAGGGAAACTCATCTGCTATGACTGATATTCTCATTGAGGGACCCCCCAATAACTATCTAAAGAATCTCTGGAGTCCCTGGAACATAGCACAAAAACCATTGTCATAGATGGTTTTAGAGTGAAAAAACTTGCATTTTCAAAATACTTTCATCAGTCCATAGTCGGTATCTTAATGTTATGTTGGGGTTTTCTTTCCGTTTTCCTTTCCTTTCCTTTTCTGAGGAACACATTGGTTTAATTTCATCTTCATTTAAAGTAAATTATTTTTGTTTCAATAATTTATTATCACAGTTATATTAGTTTTGATTTCATCTTCATTTTTACTTTAATGTTAATGGAAACTCAGCCTATCTTCTGATGCCCATAACTTTGGTATACTCTAGCCAAAGGGCACAAAATATTCAAGTTACTCCCATGCAGCATCATACCTTTTGAGTTTACTACAGCTTGACCAAAGCGATGCTATTTTATAGGCAATTTTAAAAGACACATATTGTACAAGCTTACCATAGGTTTAAATGGAAGATCTGCTGCATATGTCCTCTACTTAACATTGTGTTTTCCAGTCATTTGTAATGACAGTTGTAGTTATTCTACTATATCTACAAGTCATCAGACCTGGCAGGTTTCAGATACATCAGACAAAAGGTCTTTTTGACCACTGGAGACTTCTTCCAGATGTTGAACAAATGTTTCTTTGCATTGAGACTCATCTGAAATGTAGTTTCATATTAGTTTCTGAAAATGGCATACACTGTGAATATCCATACAGCATTTTAAGGACTATGAAACAATATGTATCACATTCTTAAGCATGTTTTTCATGATTGTAATGAGAACCAAGTTTCCACTGATTGATATGGTGGACCAAGACATCTAAGACTGCCAAACAGACAGTGCCCACCTTTATAAGATCAGAAGGGCAAATACATACAGCAGCTTATTTTAATATTTAGTAAGGTAGTTATACCTTGAAATATTGCTCAAGCAATGTGGTATTTCTGCTTGTTTACCCTTTGGCACCAAAGCTTGGGAAAGTTACATTTTCAACTACAGCTCTCAGAACTCCCGTGGATTCTGAGAGCTGTTATCCAAAATGCATAGATGAAAAATTCCTCCCTGATCAAGAACAAAATGCCAGATTGCTGGACCTCAAATTATTTATTTTCATTTCTATTATCTAATGAACATGCCTTTTTCAAACATGAGCAATATATTTTTAAAAGAAACAATAATTTACTTTGAAATAATTTTGAAATCCCAGGTGGAAGCAATTTTTTTTATTAAGAGCAAAAGGCAATGTAAAATCTGACACTGAATGAATTCCAAAGCAAAAGGACTGGGCTGGGTAGGAAAGAAGGAAATTATTAGCCACCCTCCCAAAGTGAACACATTAAGTTTATGGAAGATATACTACTACTATATGCTACTAGGTTTGAATGACTGTTTCAAGCTCTCACTATACAGATCACAAATTCTTTTGCTGGCTAGGGTCTGTCTCCCATATGCAGTGGACCCTCTGTATCTGTAAGGGTTCTGTTCCAGGACTCCTGTGAATGGGAAAAATTAGGAATGCTCATGTCCCATGTCTGTGCACATGTCGCCACCATTTTAGGTATAGGATGCAATGCTCTACAATCACTTAAATTCACAGATCCAGAGGTCATTTATACGGAGGGCCCACTGTACTCAATTTTTGACAGAAGAGTTTAGAACAGAAACTTCTTTATTTTGACAAAAATGGATTTTAATAGTATAACAGTATAGGAACCAGGCTTTAAAACAATCAACTGTTTTATTACAGCAGTTTGAAAGATTGCAAGATATGATTTCTTCCTGTTCAAGCCAAAGAACAATCTTAATTTAAATTGGTAAGGTTGTAGCTATTCTATGCTTGAACCAACAATGATTGAATGGGAGGGGAGGCACCTCACACCTCTACTGCATGGTGAGATGACCTCTGTACTTAAACCAGCGGCCATCAATACGCTAAACTGTAAGAAAAAATCAGGTCTGTGACCCTGGTTCTGCTATGAGAAAAGCTATATCCCACCATTTGAATGAATGATATAACCTGAGAAGAGTTTAACTAATTTTTCAGAGCTGACTTTTTACTATTTTATCAGTTTTCAGTATGTTCCCCTTCTGGGAAGAAGCAAGCCACTGTACAATGGGAACTTTCATCTACACTACACCCTTACAGCAGATCGATACCACTTTAACCACCTTGGGTCCATCGTATGGAATCCCAGGATTTCTAGTTTAGTGAGGTACTCAGAATGCTTTCCTAGAGAGGGATAATGCTGTCATTAGGGGACTGGAAAAGACCTCTCTAATTTTTAAGTATGGCATGAACTCTGTAGGATGGAGCTGTAACAGTGGCATCAAACTACTATAATGGTACAGTATACATATACCATATGTATAGATTGAATTTCAGAGAAGTGCGAAAAGATTGTTTCAGTTTTGGGCACAAAGGAAAACTGTGCTACCATCTAAGGTTCTTCCTAGCAGCTGGGTGCCACCATTTTCTTTTATCCAAGCCCCTGGCAACAGTGGCTGATAATGGCATTTGCCTAGATTGGAAAGTAAGCCTCAGGCAAATCAGAACTGTCAAGTTAACTATCTGTAAGTTGGCTTGAGCAAAAGGGCTGGGTAGAAAATCCAACCATCCAACCATTTGTTAGTTCCACCTAGGGCTGACTAACTGAATCAATGAGAACTTGGTTTGTTGTTATTTGCCATAAAGTTATCTTCAACTTGTGGTGACTCTATGAATGTGAAAGCTCTAAGGACCCTGCTCATCAGTTGACCTGCTCAGGACTGTGACTACTTTGATTGAATCAATCCACCTGTATTGCAGTCTCCCTCTTTACCTACTGCCTTCCACTTTACAAAGCATTATTGTCTTTTCCAGTGAGTTACATTGTCACATTATATGTACAAAGTATATCAGCCTCAATTTAGTCTTTTTCTCTTCTAGTGAGAGTTCAGGTAATGTAGATCCCATTGATTCAGGGAGTCTACTCATGATGGACTTAGGCCACATATTGTTTGGAAACTTTTGTCCTTCCAGATGTTGTGGACAACAACTCCCACCATTCATTAAAATTGGCCGCGCTGACTGAAGCTGCTGGAAAGGGTAGACCAAAACATCTGGAAATGCAAAAGTACTTTATCTCTGACTTATTGCATACCATACTGTCCTTCCTGGAACCTTTGCAGAAAGGCATATCATGCCAGAAGCTGTTTCAGAAGACAATGAGGAATTTCTCTACCTCCAGGATTTAAATATCACTACAAAATTGGCTAAAATCCCCGCCTCCATTAGGCTGGTACAGGGAGGCTTTTTTCCCCTCGGCCTTAAAGCAAAGCATTAAACTTCTGCCTTTTGTTTGGCTGTTGGAAGTCTCTTTCAGCAGCTCCTCAGCTTTTGAGGCATTTCTCACATACTTTCAAGTGTGCAGCAAAAATAATTCCTCTACCTGGCGCACATTCAAGTTGATCACCCAAAGCAATTCTTACAACATCAGTAACTCCATACAGTTCTTTGTCCCAGAAGATAGGAAAATCCTTTGTAGCACACATTTTGTATAAGAAGAGAAGCTATACACTTTTGCACTCATAAAGAACCAGAAATGTGCTTTTTGGGAGTGAGGGTGGGTGAGATTCCTTTGAATTAGACTCATGTGGCATATGCTAGATTCTGGAGCGGTAGTATTTTCTGTATTTCTTTGGAATGTTAGACTATGCACAAATTTCCATGATATCTGTAAGTTGATTGTTCTTTCCCAGCCTGAAGGATTCTTTCCCCCTGCTGTGTTGCCCCATTCAAATGTTCACAGTGTTGCCATATTAAACAGCCTTACCCACTATTTTCTACTCTGAAAGTGAGTTTCAGAAATCGAGTCCAGCTGTAAAACTCTTCTTTGGTACAGATGGAATGCAGCTGTTAATGTTGTATATCATTAAAATGGAATCAGTTTCTGTCATTTGCTAGGATGGCTTTTTTGTATAATGATTTGTATATTTATTTTGCATGCTTGCTTTGAACCTCAACATTTTTTTTAAAGTTACTCCAACTGTGTTCAGGGGTGGTTATGTATTAATAACTGTGCTGAGCATTGTAACTTTAAAGCTGTATTTATATTGACTTACATGTGTGAACTGCAGAAGTGGTTTCCATTACATATCCCTCATTAGTATCTATCTGCTCCACCAAAAAACTACTACATTCTCCAAGGTGACTGTGCAATTCACATGACGCAGGATCTTTCTGTGTTTCATGTGAATTCATCTGGGAGTTTCTTTCCCCACAAACCTATTTTTGAAAGGTATTTTGCTTTTGCTTTCCTCTTAGAAAAGACCAACTGCATATAAAATTAGCTGCTTTGTAGGAAAGGTGTTATCAACAGAGCCAGCCCTGCTATTAATCAGAGTGAGGTAGAAGCTTCAGATAACTGATTCTGGAAACCCTTTCACCCTGGACAGTTATGCTGCTACGTTCTAGTTTAACTGCCACAGAATCTTGGAATTTGCAGTTTAATGATGGATATTTAGAATCCTCAGTCTGAGAGTTCTAGTACCTCACCAGGATTCCATAGGATGTTGCCATTAGAGTTGAACTGGACTATAGTGCTATAATTATGCAGTTGGGATGAATCTTGGATGAAAAAGCAGCATTTTAAAAGAAGTATTATTAATATTGGCCATGATCTTGTACATTTTTAGTGTAGTGCAAAAATATGCTAGTATCAATTCACTGGATCTCACAGTTGCATTATAGATTGTCCAGCAGGCCAAATGGCATTCAGCTTGCCCACTGTGTAATGGCTAATTAATTTCCCACCCAGGAAGTGAAAAATGTGAGAGAGAAATGTGTGTCTACTTGTGGAACACTTGGCAGTACTAGGGACCTCACTTAGGCAACCTCTAAGAGAGTACAATTGTTTGTGTAATATATTTTACATTACCGTTGTGCTCCAATAAGATTCCAGACATTGTATTTTTGTTGTAGGAAGTGGGAGGTGCATTTTGGGAATTTTCTCCAGAGGTATCAAATGAATTTGACCAGCTCTGGGTTCTATGCAACTTATTTTGGAGGAGGGGATAATTCTGCAGTCCTTCAGGCAGCAAAAGGTTGGGCTGTTCTTACTTCCATGACTGTGTCCAAAAACTTGCCAGGGCAAGAGAAAATTAACGTGGAAGTCTGTGGAAGCTGGTCCACACCTTGCTATCTGCACATGCGAGGTATAGGATGCTGAAGAAGTTAAAGTAACCACTTACTTATTTCTCTGGCCCTGTTGATGATTCTCAGTATCTAATTCTGAACAGATCCGGCTGTCCCCTTTGTTCCTACATCCCCAGAAGATTTGTTCATTGTCATTACTGAGGAAGACGAGTCCTCCATCATCCCTTGCCGCACCAGCGACCCTAATGCTCAAGTAACTTTAACAAACAGTGAAGGGAAAGTCATGTATGCCTTTTATGACAACAGGCAAGGCTTCATTGGAAACTTCTCTGCAGGCTCCTATACGTGCCGGACCACTGTGAAGGCAGTGGAGTTCCTGTCTGGTGAATTTTTTGTCTACGTTTACAAAGGTACTCCTTTACATGTTTTCTCAATGACATATAAGAAGTTGAGTCTCCTATCAGCATCTGAAGGGTATAATTGTGACATTTCAGGATAGGGCCAGCATGGCACTACATTTTAGGAAAAGTGTTCCTATGAACACTTAATTTGGTACTTTTCAATGAAAGTGTTAAGCATGGGCAGACTTAATTTCCATATCCTGCTGGATCTTGTGATGTGGTTCTTCATCAGGAGAGTTGCATCACATATTTGGTAAAGTTACAGCTGTGTTCAGCATGCTTTGAAGTTCACGAATTTAAAAGATACCAAAGGAAGGTGTATTTGGCAAAATCAGGCGAGTCAGCAGAGTAATGCTTTAAAAAGGAAAATAGGTCTAGGAAATCCCTTGCAATGTGGAATGCTTGGGAAGAATCATGTTAAATGTTGAATACTGGTTTTTGAAAGCATGACTGGGAAATCCTTATTCCAGTGGCTTAGTGCAGATGCTACCCTCAAACAGATGGTGACAGGAAAAAAATGTGTGTGTGTTTTTTTTAAAGCCTTCTATAATGTCTATGTTTCTTAAATATGTTAACTTTCCTTTTTTGCTTGCAGCTACTTCACATCTTCAAGTTGAGGTTGAATCCCTTAAGACTGTGTATAAAACAGGAGAAACTATTGTTGTAACTTGTGTGGTCTTGGATAATGAAGTTGTGAACTTGCAGTGGAATTACCCAGGGAAAGTGGTAAATACTCTCTTTGTTGTTGAATAAATGACAGAAGATTGTAGGTGGGGTTTTAGTTTTATATATATATATATATATAGAGAGAGAGAAAAGGAGAGAAGGAGAGAGGCAGAGAGTGCACAAAAACAGATGAGGAAAGACCTATTTCTTGTTGCATTAAGCTCATATCATGAATCAACACTTCACTAACAATAAAGTTAGTACATAGAGCTCTGTAAGATGTTATGAGGAGATGGGTAACATATGAAGTTGACAGGAAGTGGGCCTATGGTTATAAAATAATAACAAACCCTTGAACCTGGAAAACATAATAGAACAAAAATGGAATGTTTATAGAGTTGCCCACATGTTACCCTTATGTTGATGAGAAAGTGTGACATCATCATAATCTGAGGGGTGCAGCAGTTTGCCTAGTGCAGTACAGTAATTTAAAGTCTATTGAGCCACAAAGATCTTGGTTTAGTTTCCTATTAAGTCACAAATTAGCTGGCTTTAGTTTCTTAGTCTGGATCCAGCCCATGTTGATCATAGCAATGGGTCAATGCAGTGAGGAAGGATTGGAAGCTAAAAGGGGCATTCTTACGCCCTCTCTGGTACAACAATGAATAATTCATCAAAATGGGCTTGGATCCTGACAAAGGCCATTTCTGCACTACACTGTTATGGTACTGTTATTTCACTTTTTAACATCCTGTAGAATCCTGGGGTTTGCAATTAAGGGAGGGGCATTTAGATCCAGAGAGCTTTTTGACCTCAGTAAGCTACAAACCCCAGAATTCCACAGGATGTTGAAAATGGAATAATAGCACTATAACAGTATAGTGCAGAAATGGCCTAAGCCAGTCACACTTATGGGCTGATGACCCTCAACAAAATGACCTAAAATGTTATTTTTAAAAACCAATATTTAGTTCAAATAATATTTTTCTCATTTACAATTTTAAAAAGCAGATGTTAAGACAGCAACATAGAATTGAATATCTACCCCATGTTCTTAATAGTAATGGAGACACAGCAAAGTCTTTGGTAGTCTCCAGAGGTTAAGGAGGGAGCTGATCTGGAGAATATTTGTGGGGAGGGAATTCCAAACAAGTTAAAAAGTCCTTAGTCTCATTCACCTGGCCTTGGATAAAGGGGGGTCCCAGTGCAGGGCTCTTTGTGTGCATGGAAAGTGATAATAGATCATAAGGAAGCCAAATAATTTTCTCTAGCTAACCTTTTTAATGAACATTTTTGTCCCTTCCCATGTGCAGAAGAACAAAGGTATCATCTCACTTGAAGATATTAAAGTGCCAACCCAGAAGCTGGTTTACAACTTGACTGTTCCAGATGCTTCAGTGAAGGACAGTGGAGATTATGAGTGTGCAGCTCGGCATGTGACCAAAGATTTTAAGGAAACTAAAAGAGTAGTCATCACAGTTCACGGTAGAGTCTGTTACTAGCTACCACACTGTTTCTCACTGAAGATGCCAACAGCTTGTCATGAGGAGTTACTTATGGAAGTCTTTGTCCTCCCACAGATAAAGGGTTCATTCGTCTGGAGCCCCATTTTAATCCCACGGAAGCAGTCAATCTTCATGAAGTTAAAAACTTTGTAGCTGATGTACATGCATATCCAGAGCCAAGAATCTTTTGGTTAAAGGATAATGTCGCTCTGATGGAGAATCTCACCGAGATTGTCACTAGTTCCAAGCCAATCGAGGAGACAAGGTGAATAAAATATGTGCCAAGATTATCTGTTGATGTCTTAGCAGGTCCAATAGTTTTCCAGTTTGCAAACCAAACTATTGCCTTGGAAAGTATCCTTTGGAGAAACTCCAGCCTATTCCACATTGGTCCCATTCCGTCCATCCCTTTATTTCTCATAATTCTTATATATTCACTATTGTCACACCTTCAACATCATTCACCAATATCTATCTTCTATTGAATGGAATGGAGCCACATGGGCGCATTCATTCTCTCTCTGAATCTGTGGGAACTTATTAAATCAAAAGTTCTGCTCTGGTTGGGACAAATAATTGGCTATTGCTACCACTCTTCAGTAGTAGATGTCTCAAGGGTTGGGGGACAGATTCTTGTTTTCCTCATGAAATATTTCTCCATTCCTAATTTTCAAAGCTTTTGAAAATAATCCATTTTTCCACACAGCCTGTTTACAAGCTGGATGTTTTTCTTCTGATCTTCCTTCTTTCTTTCCTATAGACTCCTAGTATTTTTTCCCCTCATTATAATGGACAACCATTCAATTCTGCATCTCCCACTGAACATTTATGTGTGTCCTTTTATGCTGCAGTCTCTCAAAAGATATATCGCAATCTTCTGTACCTCAGCTTTGTTTCTTTCTTATAAACAACTCTTTTCTGTATCTCCAAATTACCATCCTGAACAAAACCCAGAACTCATCTTTTGAAACCTTTGGCCGACTTCATAAAGGCACTCTTGCTTGCGTGAACCTCAGCTCTATTGCAGGAAATGTAATATGGATGTTTACTTGGAAAATAATTCCACTCAATTCTGTAGTGCTTAGGTCTCCTCCTTTACATATTTATTCCAAAATTAAGTCTGATTGTCCTCAGTGAGGCTTCCTTTCAGGTAGGTAACACAAACTAAGGCTATAGTCCCTTACATAAAATTGGTCTACCGGTACAGTAGAGTCTTGATTATCCGTCCTTCGGTAATCCGACATTCCGGATTATCCGACGTCGCGGCTGCTTGGGGGCGTGGCTGCAAAGAAACGGCAATCTTCGGAAAAGCAGAAAAGGATGACTGATTTCTTTAAATTTTCAGAGGACTGAACGTTTTATACACTACAATGTTGTTGCTGGAACGTTACTGCAATGTTACTTTTACTGTTACTGCAATAAAACTTCAATAAAACTTCAATCTGTTTGCAATTCGTAGTGATTTCAAGGCTTTTCTTAGACCCTCCGGATTATCCGACATTTTCAGCTATCCGACTATCGGTCCGCCCGTTTATGTCGGATAATCGAGACTCTACTGTATTTGAGAAAGAGGATGTGATCCAAAGAGGCAGGCACTTCATCATGCAAATCAGAACATTTGCCGTTTTCTTCTATAGTGCACAATTTAGATAAAGATAAACTCATTTAAGCTGGAAAAAAAAGGTGATTTAAATGTTTAATTAATGTTGCTTCCAAAAGTATCTAAATGCACTCACCTAGTCTGGGATGCACTGAACTGTGAAATGATATGGGCTTCAGTTCTTTTAATTCAGGAGTGCAAATTCTGCACCCATGGGCCACTTGAGGCATTGCCTTGACCCTGTAGATTGTTCCAGAGATTAGTCACTACTGCTGGAGGCTTCTAGGAATGGTAGATCAGACCCAAACATCCCCCAATCTGCCCACCCACATCTCCCAAACTTTTGGACAAACCAGGAAGTTGCTATCAGAACTATGTGGGCTTCTGGTTCTCATCAAGAAAAAGTATTTGCTCATAATTGTACCATTTCCTTGTAGGAAATGCCTTTTACTCAAATAACTGGTTTCCATTGTACCTATCTGTTCTAGTTATTTGAATCATGAGGTTGTATTGTTTTGTAAAAATGACTGTGTTCTGTGTATTCTTTATAGGTATAGGAGTGTATTAAAATTAATTCGTGCCAAGGAAGAAGACAGTGGGTACTATACTCTTGTAGCACAGAATGAAGATGAAGTTCAAAGATATACTTTCTCTCTGCTCATACAAGGTAAACTTGTAAAATGGGTATAGTTTATATCAAACTATAATAGTGAAATAGGAGTGGAAGAGACACTATGGAGATGGATATCAGTTTAATGTGTTGGGAATCCATGAGGCAACAAGAGAACTTGAATTATTTAGGACTGTATGCAGAAAGTCTAAAATATATAGATTTACACTAGGGATAACTGGGTTCAAATCTCTGTTCAGCTGTGAAGACCACTGGGTAGCTTTGAGCTAATCATTGTCTTAACAACCACTTACCTTACAAGATTGATTTAAAACTAAGATTGGAAATGGCCATGTATACATTTATAGCTGATGCATGCAGAAACTAGTCTCCCTGGTTTAGCTACAACGCTGAATCTCAGTGGCATTTAACAGTCTTGGAGCTTTTCACCCTACACAGATATAGTGCTATGATCCCACTTTAACTGCCAAAGTAACAAAATCATAGAATCACATCACTATAATTATGGCTGTCTAGAAGTCTTGGGGCTATAGCTCCCATTAGCCCTAGACTGTATACTCATAGGGAGGGCATATACAAGAACATCTTGCTTAATCTACATAGTCACAGATAAAAGAAGTAAACTTGTTTCCAGACTGTTCCATTCCAAGTGTAGATTGTAGGGTCTTTTTTTTTTTTTAATTTAACTGCATTTTTCACAATTATTTCTGTACTGGCTTTGAGGCAAAGCCTCCCCAATTAATTGTGAACATGTTGACATGACAAACTATCAATATACATAGGATAAAAACATATCTTTGACATCTAGTGTTTTTTATATGTAGGAAGTATTTTCTATGCCCATGGTTACCTATGGAAACATTCAGTTATGTAATTGCCACTCTCCATTTGAAAAAGATACACCCCAAGAACAATTTTACCACCTCCTCTACTATCTTCATGATAGGCCAAACTCAACTAATCTGCAATCTAAATGATTCATTTGTTCCATGGCTTTTAGCTCTGTTATAAACCCTTTGTACAAATAGCAATAAGTATTTTAAGTCTCACCCCCTAGAAAGTAAATTTATCTGTCACAGCATATTCAGCATTTGCATTCTCTCAAGAAACACCATATGGTATGAATAATACTTCTCAAAATCAGAGTCAATAACATGGCAGATTACCTAGGAACAAACTTGCCTGCTTGCTGTTGTCTGTGGAAGATACTTTGGAGATTATTTTAGTCCCAGATGTTGATACATTTAAACATCTGTTTTGCCTGGCTCACTGTCAGAAATGGTCCCTTTCGCATGGATTTAATTTGAAGAGGAAGGGGTACATAAAAGGGATAAGAAATCACAAGGCAAAATGAACATTTAGTGGTGAACTTATCTTGGTGACCATTGTTCTGTGATGTTTTTATAGAAGAATTTGGAAAGTGTTCATACAGATGTCTCCTCCTTTCTTGCCCACCAATACTGTTGCTTGCTTATTTTACTGTATTTACTGTACTTATATACTGTTTTAACTTTGAATTGCTTACATATGGTTCCCAAAGCAGTCTTGTTTCTAGACCTTCTTCATTTCCGTAATAAAAATGGCTGTTGTGTCATTTGCGTTGATACCATCCTCTTATACTATTATACTTGCAATTGTAGCTCAAATTAAGCTTTGCACACAGAAGCTTCAATCCAACTTCCCTGCCATGCAGTGTAAATGTGTATATGAGAATGTATGCTGTGCTGAGCCATATACACTTTCCCCAGCTTACTGAAAAAAAACCCTGTAACCCTGCATTGCCATTCCATGTTCCATGGTGAATAGGCTGGATTGAAGAAGCATCTAGATATGTTCTCATAACTAGATATTAAATGCAAACAGCAGCATGGACAGCCCCTGGAGGAGTCCAGCAGTGCTGTCATCATTTTTTGTTTGACTATGGGGATGTAGCCAGATACTTCTCTGATAACAGCCTGCTTGCTACAAAGCACTGAATGATCGTGTGACTTCAGGGTCTTTTCAGTAAATTGGGGGCAGGAGTGAGCTTGTTTACTACACTTGTAGGAAGAGAAGACCAACCCTTGCTGCACCCAAAAGGGGATGTCTGTATGTTAAAAAGAAACTTATGTCTCTGTTTGCCCCTAACAGAATTTTAGTCAGAAAGTTGTAGGTTCAATCACTGGCACATTAAGTTAAAAAGATCAGTTTTCAGGTGACAAAAAAGACCTTTGCTCAACATCCTAGAAAGTCTTTGCCAGTCAAAGTAGTCAGTGCTGGGTCATGAAATGAATACTATAACCTAGATGGGGCATATAGAATAAGATTCCCCCCCCCCATACTGTGAAGCCAGTCAACGATTCTCTTAAGAGTCACAGACAGTCTGGTTCTTGGGTTTTACTGTGCCATTGGTACAAAATAGTTGAATCATGACAGTTTTGACATCAAGCTCTAAAAACTAGAATATCTGTCAGGAAAAAAAAGTGGGTAAACCTGAATACATGACTGAGTATACAGGGAGCTAAGTATTCAAAACTCCCTTTAGTTTTGCTTTCTCCCACAGTCTTTTTTGTTTTTAAAGAAAGGATTCAAATTATTTTGTCTCCTGGTGAAATTTTCTCTCTCAGTAAGAAATTTGCAGGGTTTTTTGTAAGCTGCTATCAAAAAGTAAACCAAATTAAATTCTTATCCATCTCTAGCCCTAACTGAGTAGTGCTCCAGGAGAAATACTCACTACAGGAGAAACTGTTACATTTTTGCACTATAGCTTCTTGAATCCTTGAGCTAACATGGCCATTGTCCATGTTGGCTGGGGAATCTGGGAGCTGTAAAACAAAAAAATAATTTTTCCAAGCTGGTTCACATACCGTTGGGTCAGAAGTCAACTCATACAGATTAACTTCATCAGAATAGATCCCCTCCTTTCTCTCGTGTCCGACCCCTTCAAGAATGGGCAAACCCATCGGCTGGGTGCCACTGAAGAAACTACTTGATTTGCTCAGCCCCAGTGGAGTTCAAGGGCAGAAGAAGCTGCCTAATACTGACCAGAGTTGGAGCTGATGGCAGCCCATCAACAGAGCAGCCCTGTTTTTTTAAAAAACTGGAGATGCTATGAATTGAAGCTAGGGCTGCATTAGGTGATTAATACTTTGGATTAGCAACACTTTTGATCAAATACAAAGTGCTCAAGATTAATCCAACAGCAGATCAGGAAGTCTTAATACCAGTGGAGATAGCAAGCAGTATCTTTGGAGAGGCGTTGTCTCTTCTCATTGACATTCCTGCTTGTATCATGATGCCTGTTACAAGACACTTTCATGCCTTATCTAAAAACAAAGTGTGCCATTTGCTTCAGAAATCCTGCTTTTACTGATTTACTCATATCTTGATTGATAAGATAGGTAAAATTCATGAAACTGACTTAGATTTCAGCAATGAGTTTTACCATCTCAGTTGAAAACTAGAAACTTCTACAAGCAGATCCTGAGCACTGATTAATTATAGTGATTGTCTAGCTATCATTTTGTGACTTTAAAATATGACAGTTTAGAAGGGTGGGAATCTAGATGCACAGTGCACCAAGAATTTATTCCATTAAAGTTCGGTGGGATCTATTCTCAGACATGTGTATATAGGACTTGTAGCCCAAAATAATATTAAAATTATTCGGTGTAGGCAATTTTTGCGTAGTGGAACTGAGAAGTACTAGCACATTTAGATTCTTTTAGAGCATTTTGAGATATTTTGGTTAATATGACAGGGAATGATGAACACTTCTGTGGTTTAGATGGAAATAACTTTTTCTTCTAACAGTCATGGATATATATTGTTTATTTCCTTTTAAGTTCTCATAAAAAAGGCAATTCTATTGAGGTTTTGATAATTTGCCTTTTAAAAAAAATATTTCACTATAGTTTAAGAAAAGAGGGAGGACTAATCAACTAAAAATTACTGAATCTGTTGGCAACCTTAATCCAAGGATGAGTTATGTTTCATTCAAGTTTTCATCTGAAATGGCTGACTCAAAGATTTCATTCATTTCAGTCATTGATTAGAATCAGACCAGCTGTATTGCTGACTTGCTGTGTTCACTCCTCTCTGGCACCCCATATCCCGTTTCTGAGCCTGACATTGCCAAATTACTCCCATATGTTCTTCACCTGAAGCCAGAGCCCTGCTGACTCTCTAGTAGGGCTGGAAAAAATATTAAAAAATATTTGATTTTTTCCCCCCTTCTCAAGTGTCAATAAGTCTTAGACTGATGAGCATCTTTGCCATTTGGGACTAATTCACACTTTTTCTGAAGAAAACAATGTCTGCATAAAAAACCCAGCATTTTCTGTGCAGAAAGTAATATTTCTGCACATAACTTTCTGTGCAAAATGTGCAAATTCTGCACAGAATAAGTTCCCAAAACTCACAGCTAGCATGACAAAATAAAATAAAGTTCTAGGTGCAAGTCACACTGACAGTTCTTATTCCCAAGCAAATGTTCATAGATCTACAGCGAGTCCCACTCAGTGTTCATCCCTGGACCAGGACCAGTCTGTGAGCCATCAGCTTCTGGTCCCTGGTCCCTGAGTTTCCAGGAAAGAAAGAAAATTGTAAACCATGAACACAAGTATGCTACTGGTTCTTGGAATGTTGAGGGGGGGTGTTTTTTCCTCACAGCAGATAGCCTGAAAAGCACTGCAGTAGAGGCTCAAATGGCTCAAATGGTAGGGAAAACAAACAAACAAGGCACTCCTTATGCTCTGGATTGGATGTCCTGAAGGAAAGAGTCTGCCCATTAGACATGATCTTTTAAGACATACTTGACTTCTTCTTCATATATTGGTATGCAGTGAGTCTGATAGGATCTTCCCAATTTATTCTTTTGTTTCAGTACCAGCTTTAATTCGAGACCTGGTAGATAATCATCACGGCTCTGCTGGGCAGACAGTGAGATGCTTGGCAGAAGGGACACCACTCCCTGATGTGGAATGGCTGGTTTGCAAGGACATTAAAAGGTAAGAACAAATGGTTCTTACTCAATTTGAATAGTATTGATTTGACAGTGTGATTTTAAGTTTATAGTCTTATAAATGTTTGAGTAACATATGTGGAATTAAATGTTGGGAGGTACAGTGTGTGTATATGTGTTCACAAGAATCTAATTTCAGTTGATAAAATTGTTCTTGATTTCAGTTAGACTAAACCAGTGGCAGCTATTGTACTTTTTCTTCTTAATGTTATCTTGTGAAGACCAAGTAGATACAACGCTAAGTGTGTGAGACACTTTTAATTTCTTTTGACTTTCAAAAAGCTGAGTATAGATTTACTCAATCAAGATTGAACCTTGGCATGTCAAAAGGATGCAGTGAATCTCCTCCCACCAAAGTCAATTGTTCACTCCTGTCAAGTAAGTCTACAGCCATTTCCACACTACACTGTTATAGTGCTATTATTCCACTTTCAGCATCCTGTGAGTTTGCAGTTTAGGGAGGGGCATTTAGAATTCTCAGCCAGAGAGCTCTTTGGCCTTGATAACCTACAAGCCCTAGAATTCCACAGGATGTTGAAAGTGGAATAATAGCACTATAATAGTGTAGTGCAGAAATAGCCTAGGATACTGCCAAACTAGTGTATTTATGATTCTCTAGAGCCAGTGTGGTGTAGTGACTTGAGCATTGGGCTGCGACTCGGGAAACAAGGGTTTGAATTCTTGCTTGGCCATGGAAACCCACTGGGTGGGCAGGTCACAGTCTCTCACTCTCAGAGGAAGGCAAAGGCAAACCCCTTCCGAAGTAATCTTGTCAAGAAAATTCAGTGATAGGTTTGCCTTAGGGTCACCATAAGTCAGAAATGACTTGAAGGTAAACAACAACAGTAGCAACAAGAGTTGAAATATAATAGTTTCTTAATGATCTGGCCCTATAAGATTTTTCTGCTTGACAGTCAGTTCTTCCAAATTGGTCTAAAGAAGTGCAAGTTCTCCAAATATAAAAAATCTCTGGTTCTGCACGGCTTTGCCAATTGTTTGCACTGCTGCATTCACCCATCCTATTTTTTTTTGGGGGGGGGTGGATTGGAGGAGGCTGGTTGTAGCAATTTCTTGGATCTGCATCAGACATCTTCCATTTTTTCCCCAAACTCGGCATGGTTTGCTGAGATGGTCCTATGGTTTAAAGGCCAAATTTTTACAAAATATTTTTCTTAGAGTTTCAGTACAGAAACACTATTCCCTGAGGCACTACAGTGCTATAACTGTTAATAATGGTGTTTTTGTGTGTGTGTGTATATATTTCACACTGATCACTATAATTTATATATATGATTTATATCATTAAGACAGATAGATAGATAGATAGATTACACACACACACACATCATATATCCCATATATATCATAAATATCTGAAAGGGAAAGGAGAGGAAGGGGAGGATACATTCCTTTATGTCTCAGAATTAAAAACAAACCCAGTGGAGGATGGGAATAAAATGTTGCAGTTCGTGTCAGGAATTGTCAGAAAATAGCCCAGGACATCAGAAATATTATTTGAATATTTTTAAAATACCTCAAAACTACTGCAATAAATAGCAACCTCTCAATATACTTGTTCAGTCAGGAAGAATTCAATATTATGTAAACTGAACAGCAAACCTAAGAGCAGGCACAGCTGAGGTAAGAACAGTGTTTGGAATGAAAGGATAAAACTCTGGAGCTGTATTTACCTGAGCCAGCATGGGATAATGGTTTGAGTGTTGGACTATGACGCTGGAGACCAGGATTTGATTCTCTGTTCAGCTATGGAAACCCACTGGATGACCTTGGGTACACGACACACTCCCATCTCCAGAAAACCCTGTGATAGGGTCATCTTAGGGTTGCCATGAGTTGGAAATGACTTGAAGGCACAGAATAGCAACAATAACAGAAATACTCCTCTAACCACTGACTGCCATCACTGAAGTTTCCAAGATGATAGCTATAGTAAGGAGAAGAAGCTTGTAAAGTCTTCAAAGACTGGTGTGAGATATATTAGGAAATATATTCTTCTGCACATATTTTTTTTTCCTTCTATAAACAATTCTTAATAAAAACCAAATGTTTGGCTTGATCACCTAATTTACTATCTCCACTTATTCCTAGGTGCAGCAATGATACTTCATGGACTCTTCTGACTAACAATATCTCTGATATTACTATGGAGACCTATCTGGATCAGAGGAACATGGTGGAGAGCCAGGTGACTTTTCAGAAGGTGGAAGAAACTTTGGCTGTTCGATGCATGGCAAGGAATGACCTTGGAACTGTAGCACGGGAACTGAAGCTTGTGGCCCCAAGTGAGTTAACTTTGTATAGCCTTAGTTTAGATAATTTTGTCTCTACCTCCTTAAAGAGGTCCAAAGAAATATGAAAACTTTTATGCAAAGATAATATAATATCTACTCTTTAAAAAACAAATGTGACCCCTTGCAGGAATATATGGTGCCCCCAATATCCATTTAGAACAAGAGTGGTTAACTGTGAAGGGGGTAGAGGTCCATGTTTTGCCCCAGTGGTCTGTATTTTTGCACTTCGGTGCGCCAGAAATGATGTCATATCAATTTTAGCTATGGGGCCTAAATATCCTAAAGCCACAAGATCCTGCCTGATCTTGGAAGCTAAAAAGAGTCAGTCCTGGTAAGTATGGAAAAGCACTAATGAATATCAGGTTCAGAGGAAGGAACTGGCACAGCCACATTTTCTTGCTGCCATTTGGGGAGATGTTTGGCCAATTGAAAAAAATCCCTAATGTTGTGGGGGACCCCAAGGGAGTGGGGAGGAAAAACTTAGCATTTACTGCCACTTTTTAGTTGATTTGGCCAGGTTTTTTTTTCCGGGAGGGGGGAGGTTGCTCAGAAATCACAAGGATTTTTTTAATTAAAAGGGTTGGGGGCTTTGGTGGGGTCTCCTGGGCATTCTTCTGGGGCTGCAGGATTGAGGCTCAGGGATGCATACTTTGTCCCTCCCAATTTAGAAGGCATACATGAAGTTTCCAAGAGTGCAGTGTAACATTATTGTTTGGACCAAGGCTAAATCATTGAATACATTGATAAATACTATTCATATTATAAGTATAAATATACCTTGATGTATCATGTATATTGATATTAATGTCTGTTCATATACTTGTTATTAATGTTGCCATAAAGAATAGTTCCACCTCTTTCCCAAGCAAGATTCCCACAGGGCTCTTCAGTCTTTCTGCTGTAAGACTGACAAAGATCCCCTTTCAGAAAATGAGAGCTTCTTCTCCCTACCTCACTACAACTTTAGCCATATTTGAGTGCACAGGGATATTTTTTTAACAGAGGAAGTATTGATTGGTATCATATGAGTCTTTAATTTTAACAAAGACAGGAAACAGCAACTGGTAATTAAGAAACAGCTGCATTTAAACAATAAGGGAAGGGCTATTCAGCCAGAATTAAGAACTTTTAAGTCCTGATTTCAATAGGGAGAAATTAAAGCACAATGGTATGTGTATCTAACCAGAAGTAAGTCTGGTTGAGTTCAGTCAGATCTGCTTGTGAGGCAGAAGTATATAAGAAAACCCCTTTGAGCACAGTGGGATAACTCACGTAGCTCATGCTTAATTCTCCACACAAAATCAGTAAGACTAAACCTGCAGTCTTGAAAGTGGAACATACATAGGATTACACTGATAAAGTTCTTAACTTTGTCTGGATCTTGATCCCTCCCTCGGTAAAAAATGAAGATGATGATGGTTAAAGAGGTAAAAGAAGACAGAAAAGAGAAATAGCAAGTTATGTGCATAATTGTTCCAAGGTGTTCATCCTAGAGAAACTATTTGTTATTTCTTCTTATGGACCCAAGACACACATTCTAGGATTTTCTGCTGTAGGAGATTTCACACCACTTTGGAAGGCTAATTTAAATATTATATTACTATCGGTACTCATGGGACCATGGTACAAAAGCTATTTTGGGTTTTTTGGGTTTTTAAAAAAACAAAATTAATAAGTTATTCCCTGTTTCCAGTGAAGCAATATCCTGACCCATCCATGTGCTAAAAGTAAATGAATCATGGTGTCTTTTTTTCCCCCCTGCAGCTTTAAGATCAGAACTGACTGTGGCTGCTGCAATCCTAGTGTTGCTAGTGATTGTAATAATTTCACTGATCGTCCTGGTTATCATATGGAAACAGGTAATTTGTAAACACAATGCTCTAGTAGATTCATCATTCAGTTACTGGTAGAGGTGAGGCTAACATGCTGTATTTCCTCTTTTGCACATTGCAGAAACCAAGATACGAGATTAGATGGAGAGTCATTGAGTCTATCAGCCCAGATGGCCATGAATATATATATGTGGATCCCATGCAGCTGCCCTATGATTCAAGATGGGAATTCCCTAGAGATGGATTAGTGCTGGGTAAGGATCACAAGTATGCCTGCTGCTGCTGCTACACAGAAAAGGTTATCATTTCATGAAGAATAGCAGTATCCTTATCAGTATTTCATTACTTAGCTTCTGAGAAAAGATTCAGTTGGAAAAGGCCTCTCCTTGTTATCTGCTCAAAACAAAACACCAGAAACATATCTCAAGGTGCCCAACTGACAAATGTTTTTATTGGAAGAAAAACCCAATCAGTTTTGTCCTGTATACATTCTCAAAGACCTTCTTCAGGGGCTATTTGAAATTTAATTTCAGAGACTGCTAGAGCTGAAATTCTTACATCATTTACTGAACACAGAGAAACATGTGAATAAAGACTGAAGCTTTTTAAAAATGTTTTCTCAAGGCTTGTTGCTAATGTGATAAGGAACCATAGAACATTTCTGCACTACACTGTTATAGTGCTATTATTCCATTTTCAACATCCTATGGAATCCTGGGGTTTGCAGTTTAGTGGCCCTTCTCTAAACTGCAAACCCCAGAATTCCATAGGATGTTGAAAGTGGAATAATAGTGCTATAACAGTCTGGTGCGGAAATGGCCATAATTTGGGCTCCTCCTGCATTTGTCTAGGGCCTCTCACATTACCATTGATATGTAGGAAGAAGTGGCAATGTACAGCCTCCATGTCATCAGAGTTACCTAAGAACCCACCCTAAGACTTGTTCTAAATATTGTGCAAAATGAGGTAGTACTCTGAGGTTGTAGAATTCTGTTTGATGCCACTAGAGACTACAGGTAGGTAGTCTTCCTATAGCTCTAAACTGTATCCTTATGTATCTTGAAAACACACACAAAAGGGGAGTATTACAGCCTTGGGTCCAGTAAAGGAGGGATTTACAGCAACATTTTGGATGTATAGTAATGGCTGGGTCTTTATTTCAAGTTAATTTACAAACTATGACACCAAAATTCACCATGTATATACTTTAGATTTTCTGTTCATTGTTGACTGACGATGGGCTCCTCTCACATTCCTGGAGGTAATGAGAGATGTCCAAACTACACAGAAGGAGAACATGATTCTCTGCAGAACTTGAAAAAGTTCCTTTTTTAAACTACAGTTCCCAATATATACTAGCCAGCATATCTAATTAATTTCTTTCAATCTGGTAACTTCTTTCAACATGTCATTTGTGGGGATGGAAAGAATATTTTTTTAAAAATTAAAAATGGTGGGAAAACATGTTTTTTGCATGTTGAGAAATCTTGATAAAATGAATCTTAGACTGATGAGAATCTTTGCAATTTGGAAGTTATTCTACACAAAATTCAGATGTTGTGGGCATGCGGTCTTCAGTTTACACCCAGCATAAAGATGGAGGTTTCAAACTGAATAAATTAGTCACTGGAATGTGTTGCAGGTTTAAGACTAACCCCGGCTTTCTGTGACAGAGAAGCAATGAGGCTGACACCTATTATAAAGGCCAGATATAACTCTGATCTACATAACTATCAGTTCCTCCTTTTACATTTTCAAGGAGGCATGGCCAAATCACAGTCAGGCCTCAGAAGAGCCAAGCCCTAGTACCTCCCTTCAATGCATAGGGCCAAATTCTAGAAGATGTGAAGAAGGACACTCTACACTAACTAGATACAGCCTGTAAAAACAAGCTGTGGTTTCATCTGATTCCAGGCATTCATGTTGTAAACACCCAGTAAATAAACCTTTTATCCAAAGCAATCTACATCAGGAGGGTGAACAGATGACCTAATGACAAAGCCTTAACACTCAGGAAGTTCGCCCACCCTTTTCTGCACATGTTTAGCAGAGGTGTGGGCAGAATAGGAAGTATTTCTCATGTTGTATACATACAGCCATGTCACTGAATGGAATGGGTGCTGGAGGATGATGAGATCGATCCATAGCAGCACATCCTTAAAAGAGATCTACATCCTGCCATGTGGTTCACAGATCTTCTGTCACCAAAAGGTCTTCAGGGCTTCAGTTTAAGCTAAGCATGGTTGTGTGGGCTTGAAATGTTATCCTGGTTGTGACATAAGAAACCAGATCAAAGTTTTATTCAGGAGACAGACTGTGATAACTTCCTAGTGGGGTTTTTGATAAGGGATCTAACTGCACTTCCTTTTGTAATCACTTTAATGGCGGACATGTTATGTCAAGTTAAAATTCCCTTAGGACCACCTTTGAATCATCACATGGGTCCTGAGGGTTGCATTACAGACAATGAAAAGCAATGGAAGAAATATCAGGTCATGTTCCTCCTGGGATTAGCTAAATTGTCAGGAAGTTTCTGAAGCTGCATTGGAATCTCTAAATAGTGACAACAGGGTTTGAGTCCCTTGATTTTGTCCCGAAGTAGGAAATGAATATTTCTATCCTTTTTTTTTAATTTTAAAAAAAAATCAGGACCTGAACTGGTTGGTGATGTTAAACTGGTATTAAGACTACAGGGAGTTGTGTTAAAACACAGAAGAAGAAAGGGAAAATAGCTGTTTAAATGCAGGGGGAACAGTAACTGGCAACATTAGAAAAGACAGCAACCTGTGCCAAATGGAAGAAAAGAAATAAAGATGAATGAAAAGCCCCCTGTGCTTTTTCAGCAAGAACTATCCATGTATTTTCACAGGTTTCTTTGTAATCATGATGTCTAGAGACATGCCCTTACAAATGGAAGCTGTGCTGCTTAGAGCTCTTAGAAATGGCTAGGGCAGATCTTCACTGGGAAGTAAGTTTAACTATCGTGGTTTCAGCCAAATAATTCTGGGAACAACAACAACAACAACAATTTTTTACCTGCCTTAACTCATTGCTCAAGGCAGGGTGCAACATAAATTAAAATATGATTAAAAACACATCATAAGTTAAAATACACTAAAACACATAAAACCATTAAAAATACAAATATAATTAAAACAAAATTAAAAATACATCATAATTAAAAATAGACTAGGTAGGCCTGCTGGAAGAAATAGGTCTTTAGTCCTTTTTTGAATCCAGACAACATATTTTGCTGCTGAATTTCTTCCGTCAGGTCATTTCACAGTCTAGGGGCAGCCGACAAGAAGTTCTCTGAGTAACCATTGCCGGTCTAGTCCTGGCTTGTTAAAGTAAATGGCCCCCAGAGTACCCAAGTGTACCAGGCATATTGTATAGGAGGAGGCAATCCTGCAGATAACTTGGATCCAAACCATGTATGGCTTTAAAGGTAATAACAAACACTTTGTGCTTTGCCTGGAAACGAATTGGCAGCTAGTGGAGTGATTTTAATATCGATGTGATATTATCACTCCTCGCTGTACCTGTAACCAATCTGGCTGCCATATATTGAACCAGCTGGAGTTTCCAAATTTGGTACAAAGGTAGCCCAATGTAGAGTGCATTGCAGAAGTCCAACCTTGAGACAGGGTATTGGTGCAAGTGTATAGTCTCTGTATTTGCCCTTAGTTTCTGCAAACATAATTCTGAGATTAGCAGGTTGTAGACTGACTACAGAGATTCCTATGCCTCTACAATTGCCAGAATTTAAACTGGGCCCCTATAGCTTTTTTTTTAACAGCAGGTTGATCTGCAGAAATTGGCAGAGGATAACGTTTAGTTCATGCAGTTTAGGTCTGTGTCATTTGCTGATTTCTTCATATCAGATATCTGTTAAAGGTACCAAAGTAACACATAGCTTTTATTTCCTGAGAACATTTGCAACTCTGTGTATTTTCCTTGTGCAAACATTCAGATCAAATAGAGACTTTTTAAGGAGAAAGTAGAAGGGTCAATTCACAACCAGTGACTTTACCTCTACTTTTAAAGGTGCAGATTCATTCTAGATCAGCATACTATGATTTTAGTTGAAGACAGGATATGGTAATATCCTCATTTTGGCCAGTTGTTGCTAAAAAGTAAAGAGAGGGCTCTTTCTGGTCACCTGAGTTGGACTTTCTCCCATAGCATAAGCTGTAGCCTTTCTCTTGACAAAAGTGAACACAAGGTGATGGGATAGGGACAGAACATCCTTCATGATGCTTCCTCCTTGGCACTCACACTGCACTTACATGGAATATATAAAAATTGATATGATGTAGAAGTGATGTAGATTTCTGTAGTGGACAGCTGCCACAGGTTCCTGGCTTATTATAGAAGAGTTTACTGCATGTTCTAAAATAGACTGAAATAGCAGACCAGTTAGAGTAAACTGTTTAATGCAATGTTATTGGGATGAATTTAACCAAACTGCAGTAGATTTCCTGAATTTGTTGCTTATAACATCAGTGAGAATGCCCTGTGATTGAGAGTTTTAGACTATAGGGAGCAGTCCGGTCAAATGCTGGCTTAGAGCTCTGATAGGTACCCAGATATCCCATGTGAGAAGAAATCCCTCGTTACTCCATGGGAGAAATTAAATTGTAATGGGCAAAGGGATGTTTTACTTTGATTAGAACAAATGAGCTCATTCAGTTAACTCTCAAATGCATACTACCAGCATGACATAAAGAGTACTAGAGGCAGTGAGATAAGATAGGAGCTTATTTTTTCAATTAATAACACACTCTGTTTTCTACAGGGCGAATTCTTGGCTCTGGAGCTTTTGGGAAAGTTGTTGAAGGAACTGCATATGGATTAAGTCGATCACAGCCTGTGATGAAGGTGGCTGTGAAAATGTTGAAGCGTAAGTGTTTCTCGGGTTACAGATAATCCACATCATCACTCTCATTAATGCCAAATATTAGAATGATTGAATTAAAACTTGAAAGAAAAATTAATTGGCATGGTATTTTTGTCATGGCAGGAGAGGTTATTTTGGATTCCATCCAAATGTAAAATGAATGTGAGACAGGGTTCATTTCTCAAATATCTTCAGATATTCTCAGTATTTTGTTTATCCTTTGATCAGTGTATCAATTGTTGAAAACAACTCTTTTGCTTCTGTTGTGAGCACCATTGTTTGGTAATGAATTCCATAGGTTTCAATAGAAACTACTCACAGATACGGATGGACAGATCAGTCTCTCTTTCCCTCTCTTGTTTGGCATTCTTTGGCATGTATCTGTGAGTTAATTCGATCTACTTCTAGACAGACAGGAACCATGTGACTTCTTCTTCTCTGGCCATTTCTGCACTAGGCTGTTATAGTGCCATGATTCCACTTTCAACATTCTGTGGGATCCTGGGGTTTGCAGTTTCAGGAGGGACCAGCTGGCCCCTCCCAAAACTGCAAACCCCAGGATTCCATAGGATGTTGAAAGGGAATCATAGCACTATAACAATCTAGTGTGGAAATGGATTGTATTATCCTCTACCTGGTAGGCAACTCTTCCTCTTCACTTTGTTCCTGATTTTCTTCAGAGCAGACTATAGTTTCTCCTTTCCTCCTCTCTGCTTAGGCCAGACCCTTTTAGTGCCATTTTCTGCCAGCAAGATGAAAAGGGATAATGGACCAGCCACTGAGGGTACAAGCTTTCCCACTTATCTGACAGGTTAGGGACCAGAGCAGTGTCAGAAAACTGAATTGGTTGAAAAGCGGAACCCATGTACTGTGTGAATGACTTATGAAGGCTCACTGGGGACCTATGTAAATGCTCTGCCTCCAAAGTCTTGGCATTTTTCCTCTCTCTCAGCTCACTTTGCAAGCAGCTTGCATGTGCAAGTGGTCCCAAGCAAACCTCCATAGGTAAGAAGAACTGATGAAAGAGGAGAACCCCCACTAAACTAATGGGACTTTTCCTACTGATGAGTGAGTCGTCAGAAAGGCAGAGGCTTTCTTTACAAAGTGAAAACTTTGATCTACCTAAATCTCTTTTTTCCTACTATAGAAGAAGCCTTTGATGAGCTTCATCATACTTCATCATACTTCTCAGGCTCAGGGGAACCTAGACCTTCTAGTTTGCTTCTTCGAAAATATTTTTTTCAGATTAAGCAAGCAAATAGTATTATTGATTTTTCTGGAGAAACAGGGAAAAGCTTAGTTCTCTTATGAACAAAACAAGCATGTTTCCTTTTCCTCAAAGAGTGGCCTTTATAAACAGTGTTTCATAGGGATGCATATCCTTGCCTTTTTATGTGCAATTATGTTCATACAAGCTAGGATGATTTTTTTTAAAAAAAATATGTGCAAGCTTCAGTTGCTACTTTCTTGTTGCATGGGTTTCCTATCCTTCTGTGTTTGCTGTGTGTGCATGTTTGTTGCTTAATGAAGAGGAACTCATTTTGTTCAGAGGCTTCTTCTGCAAAATGTTGAGATTTTGACACTGCCCTCCCACAAAAAAACAACACACTCATCCCTTTTGCTTTCATCCAGAGCACTGTAAAATCTCACAGCAGTTGATAGTTTTTCCGTGACATGCCAAAACAACATTTCTCATCAGGGATAAGAAAATTTGCTAAAATCCGTACCTTTTTAGTGTTTCAGCACACTCTCCACCCTACCTACAATAGCTACCCAGTGCTTTCAGGATACTACCTATACTTATATATGCTTATTTCTCATTCAACTGCTGGATACCTGCTGTGTCAAAGAAGAGAGATAAACACTGGTACTTAGCCTTTTTGTTTGGCATATGGAGGGATCTGACACCACATGACAACCAGCAGTCTTCAGCACCACATCTATGAAATCTGTATCTTTTCTATTCTAAGTTCTGGAATGAAATCCATATCTTCTTATCTATTCCCAATTTCTGATCACTTATTTGTTTTCGAATCACATGAAAATTTTGCTGCTCCAAGTTGCCGTGAAATGGAACTGAGAAGTTACAGTCTACTAGGAGAGGATGGTGCTGCTGGGGAACTAGTCACACAGTTCCTGCCCTCTGCACATTTGTAAGAGTTAACTCTCTGTTGGATGCCTCTGTCTGCCAAAAGAGTGTCCCATAAATAAATCCAAAAATCCATAAACCTCTTCCATCTCACATTAATGTGCATCTTTTTAATCCACATAAAATAATGTATTAGTTAATGTGTTTTTGAAGGATTTTCTTACTGTATATGCCTTCACAAATTCAATTTCATAAATGTACCTAGTTATAAATGTATTTTATGTTAAAATGTTCATTTTTAAATGATCATATGCGAGCATGCCCAAAATCTGAGTTTCTCAACGGAGGCCTTGTTTCATGTCTCAGTACCACTAAAGATGAGTACATGTGACAGGACCTTCTCTGCAGTGGCATCTCAGGTGTGAAACTGTCCCAGGGGAAGTCAGGATGGCAGTCAGTGGGCAGCCAAGACTGTATTGTTTGGTACGTCCTTCAGTCCTATTAATCAGGAGTGGCTGCTCTGGTTGTTTTCACTGTGTGTAGTTTTAAAACTATTTGTTGTTGGGTTTTTTTGTTTTTAAAGTGTTCTGGTCTGTTTTTAAATAATGTTTTTCTGTCTTATCTGTTTATCTTTAATGTTTTAACTTTTTAAAAATTTGTTGTATACTGCTGGGGGCCCTGATGGGCTGAGAATTGATAAATAAATTCCTTAAATAAAATAATTACATAAATAAATTTAAAATGGATTTTGGTACATTTTTTTGAGTTGGGAACCACATTGTTGAATTCAAAGAAATAAGAAATACAGACGATAATCCTGTTCCAATCCACAGATAAGTCTGGGAATACAGGTCAGTTTAGAGACCCAGTGTAGTGTAGTAGTTTGCGCATTGGACCACAATTCTGGAGACCAAGGTTCATTTCCCTGCTCAGCCATGGACATATCACAGATAATCAGCCCCAAAAAACCCCAGCCTTAGCGTAAAAAATGACTTGGAGACACACAACAACTCAACAGGTCAATTTGCACTGAAATCCATAATGATCAAATTTGGGGAGTATACATATTCCTCAGTAAAAGGAAATAAATAATCCCATTAAGGGTGAACTGGTAGAATTGGCTGCATTGTTTTCAATTTTCTATAGGTGACAAACAAGCATTTTAAAAATCCACTAGAAGTTCCTTTTGGTTGTGAAAGGTGGAGTAAATGACTTGTACCTAAAGCAGGGATGATCATGTGCTGAGGGCCATTTTTATCTTTTCTTAGACTGAAAGGATCACGCCATGACCACCATTTGGAGAGACTGTAACGAATGCTTCATTACCTGTGGTCACTTTTGGGGGCTAGGGGGAGATTGGCTGTTATTGCAGTGGTAGCCCTCAAAGCAGCTTTTTTGTGTGGTTTTGAATCTTCCTTTTTTTTTTTTCCAGCTGAAAAATGGGGGATTGGGGCCAAGTTGTGGGCGTGTGCTGTGGTTTGGGAATTCAAGGATCTCTGAAAAGGCAGCATGCAGGCTACGGGCCACACAATTACCAATCCTGATTTAGAATCACACTAAATGGTATCTGTTAAGTTTTCTTCTTTTCTTCCCTCATAGCCCTTCATGCTGCCCCAAGACCATCTCTGAGAAGCTTCACAGCCTTGCAGAAATGGTTTTGGAGGTGCCCAGGAGACTTCAGAGGAGAGGAAAGGAAAGAACATATGGTTTCCTTCCCACTTTGGCTGACAGAAACAGTTCCATCATGGAACCATCCTATTTGATCCTGGCCAGGGTGAAAACAGCCCCGTCTCTTTGGCTCTTGTCCAACATACTTAGATTTTTCAAAATTGTTAACCATATAATCCTCACAGAGAGCTTAATTCTGAAACCAATGATGCAGACAGAAACAGAGTATAAGATCTTAGCTTGATTAATACTTTGGAATCCAAAATCCAATTCCTTGTATTGTTAATCTATGCCCAGGTATTCTGTCAGTGAATCTTATATATAAATGTATGCAGGTTTGTAGATTGCTGCTGAAGAATAGGTGGGAACTTCAACAGAAATGGAAACAGAATTAATTTTCATTGTGATTTTACGGTTTTATCCTCCTTGTCCCTAAAGAAAGAAATAGGAACCATATCATTCAATAGGTTTTATTGAATTAGTAGCAAGACGGGAGAAAATTGGTAACTCTTATAAATTGGTAGTCCTGTAATAACATGGAACAGGGTGTCAATTAAGCCAAGCAGTTCAAAATGACCTTTTAAATATTAGATTCATGTTAACACAAACTCATTGAGACATTGACCCCATTTAGAAGCATTTAAAATGAATCTCCATCATACAAATGTATCATGGTTTATTTGTTATATCAAACATGTTTCCTAGTTGAGAAAACAGTGATCAAAAATATCTTTTTTCCCAGAAGCTTTGCTCACTTCAAGGGCCTTCACTCCCAGGGGCATCTCTAGAGGGTTTCAGAGGGTTTGAATTACCCCTCCTTATATCCCCTACTCCACAAAAGCCCATATAGCTTCATGTAGGATGAATGCCCCCTTTTTATTATGATGTCTAGACAAGATCCCCAGTGCCTTTTTGCACATGGAGCCAGGCAGATAGATCAGGACACCCAGAAGGGAGGGGGTTCCCATGGCAGTAGACTAGAACCCCTAGAATTCTGGCTTCTGGACAGAAAGGGCTCTATAGGGATGACACTGACCCTCATGATGCCACTGTTCACTCCAGCACATTATCACAAGGAAGTAAGGGACATATATGTAACATGATCATAACAAAACCCTTTTTCTCTCTATTCAATATAATGAGTGTTGTTAAAACACCCATATAATTCTAATTAGCTGTCCTCCTTATGTTCCCTACAGCCACTGCACGAACCAGTGAAAAGCAGGCTCTCATGTCTGAATTAAAGATAATGACCCATCTTGGACCCCACTTGAACATAGTCAACCTGTTAGGAGCATGTACAAAATCAGGTAGGTTTGTTTAGCAGTTCTCTCTCGCTATTGAAAAACAGGAAATGAAAGGTTCCTCAATGTCCTACTTGATTCAACTATAATTTGCCACATCAAAAAGTGATGGTTCTAGATATTCACTGCATCATACTTATTCTAGAATTATTTATCTAAGTAAAAACACTTACTTACTGTAGCTTGCATTGCATGTAATTTTCAGTCTTGCAGAATAGGCCAAAACAGAGCCTGGTTAGCCACAGATGGAAAGTCACCCAGAACTCAAAACCCTTGAGGATTGTCCAGCATCTAGCACATTAAGTTTGAGTCAGATTTTCCAATAACCCTACAGGGTAGGGTTTGTTGGCACTTGTTTAATGCAGTGAAGTTCCTCACCGTAGCTAAGGATTGCTTAAATTATATCTCCTAACACCTTGATTCAAAGGGCTGTCAGATTAAGATTTTCTGTGGCCTGATTTAACCTGAAAAGATGGAACATGTTGTTACTTCTTGGCCATGGGTGGGCAGACTTGAAGCCTGTCAGATCTATTTTGCTTTATAAAGAAATTGCTTTTCTAGATAGTCTCCGTTGAGATTCATCAGCTGGAGCAAGTATTTGCATATTAGCTCAGTCAGGGTAAACAGACACTTAGAAATAAAGAAGGTGAAAGAGTACTTCTGAGTACATCGTGAGTTCAGAAATTAGAAAAAATGACCTCTTACACTTTCATACAAGAATCTCTTTCTGGTCCCCATCTCCCCCTAATTTGTTTTTGCATTTTAGCAGAAACCAAGATGAAGAAACACACTTAAATAACTGGAGGTTAACCTTTGTTGATTTATCATAAATCACTCAGATATCTATCAATAGAGCTAAAGTATGGCAAAGTTACTTGTTTTTTGGAGTATACTTTGCAGAATCTCCAGCTAATCTGGCCTTTGGAAGTGGTAGTCCAACAAGTAATGTTATTAAGCTCTAAGTACATTTCTAACTTATGGGCTCTTTTTTTGCTTATCCTGTTCATGGGTATTCATATAGAGCAGCGGTTCTCAACCTGTGGGTCGCAACCCCTTTGGGGGGGGGTCAAACAACCCTTTCACAGGGGTCGCCTAGGATCATTGGAAAATACATATTTCCGATGGTCTTAGGCTCCATTCCCTCCTCAGTGGTGGTGCGCAAGCACGAGCCATGCGCTCGCATCCTCCTGCCCCCTTTGGCGGGAGCACATGTGGCCGCCTGGTCTTCTTGGCTTCCTGGTCGCGCAACCGCCCCGCCCCTTCCTTAGGCTGCGCTGGTGGGGGGAGAAGCAGGACGGTCGTGCGACCAGGAAGCCAGCTGCAGGACGAAGGAGCAGCAAAGAGAGCGCCTTGCGCAAGAACCTGCTTGCATGAATGGCACCCCCACCTCCTTGATAAGATAATGTGCGGAAAAGGCCCAGGAATGGTGGTGTGCAAGTGCGAGCCACGCACTCGTATCCTCCTGTCCCCTTTGGCGGGAGCGCATGCAGCCACAGTGTTGCCACAGCAGGAGTGGTGGTGTGCAAGCGCGAGCCACGTGCTCACGTCCTCCTGCCCCCTGTTCAGAAGGGACTGAAATTGCTCCCCTTCTCCGCTGCTGGGAGAACCTCCCGTCTGACAGGCCAGCTTGGGGGGGGCGGTGGCAGCACGGGTGGCAGGCCCCCTCCTCGCCACGACCCCTGCCCCACTCGCCACGGAGGGGGCACTGCGGAAGAGCCGGGGGACCACAAGGTGGCACTTTTCTGAGAGGGCGAGCTGCGCCTGGTGCAAAAGACAAAGGCGCTGGGATTCCTCCCCCCAGCCAGGGTCAACACTCTGGAAACTTTTCCCACACTGCCCCCCCCAGCGGAAAAGAGAGCGAAGCAGAAGCAGAGCCCGGCGGGGTTCTCGGAGTTTTTTCCCAGGGAAGACGCATGGCTCCTCTTACCCTCCCTGCCCTCCCGTCTCCTGTTCCTGGCTGGTGAGGCGGCCTTTGCTGGGGGGGCATTGTAAATAATAAATAATTTTATGGTTGGGGGTCACCACAACATGAGGAACTGTATTAAAGGGTCACGGTATTAGGAAGATTGAGAACCACTGATATAGAGGCAGTGCTAGTACTATCAGAACTTCTTGGTTATTTTAGGCCTAACTTTACCCATTCTCTAGACACGGCCATGGTAAAAACCTAAATATTATTTTGCCTTTTCCTCCCCTAGGTCCAATTTACATCATAACAGAATACTGCTTTTATGGAGACTTGGTGAACTACCTGCATAAAAACAGGGACAACTTTCTGAGCCGATACCCTGAAAAGACAAAGAAAGATTTGGACATCTTTGGGATGAACTCAGCTGATGAAAGCACTAGGAGGTAGAATTTATTTTTAATATCTTTAAAGCTGTTATTCTATATATTCTTATTTGAGCGGAAATAAGTCCAGTTGAACTCTGGATTAAACTAGACACAAAGTAATACGTATTCCTTACAATTAACCCATTTTCTCACAACAGGATTTTTTAAGAGATACAGTGCCTCAGCACTCAGAATTTCCAATTAAGCCCAGATTAATTCTTTACTGACTAATCAGCTCTCCCCTCACTACCCCCAAAAACCAAAGGCAAGATGTACAGTTGGGAACAACCATGTATTCTGATAGATACATTCTTGACCACTCAAAGGAATACCTCATGACCAAGAGTGGAACTTACTCCTAAATAGACACCCATAGGATCCTACTGTAAATGGAATCAAAAAGTTTCATGCTACCAATTATTTTACTCACAACATATAAACCCAGCTATTTGCATGAATGGACTAGGTCCTACAGAGAATACTCACAGTGTTGCAGTGTTTTGTACTTATATTGTTACAGGGCCACCTTGTAGATGGGGGTGCTCATTCAGAAAGACCACTGAGGATTAGGTCTCATGGCTATGTTATTCAAAGGAACACTGATGATATTTTGTCAATAAGTAGTCATGGAAGGCTGTCATCATCCTGTGTCGTCTAGCTGAACTGTTTTTTTAAGCACTGTACTTTTTCATATCCTCCAGCATTTTAAAGATGAAAACAAAGACACAAGTGGCCAAGCAATATCAGAATGTGCCCAAGATGTTAGAAGCTATTAATGAGAAAGAACACACAAACTAGAAGAGTCTACAACAGTTTGCTTTTGCCTGCAGGGAAAGATTCTCTTACCTGTTTATTGAGTTAAATGAGTGCAAACAACTTTTGTACTTTGAACTCAGTTTGTAGCAATGAAAGGAAGCTGAAGATAAAGAGGGAAAGTGGGAGGAAGATAAAGAGACTAGGACATTTTAAAAGCAGCTGATAATGAGGAATGACAGATGATTAACTAGGATTGTCCCTGCCAATAAAGACAGTTGGAGGATATTATTTCCCCTCCCTTGGACCTCAGAGGGCTATATTCTGGTGTTATGTACTAGCTCCCTATTTTTTTAACATTTTACTTTTGGGGGGGGGAAGAAACCCTCAAAATGCTTCTGGCTTACAGTTTATTCCTGCTTTTTAAAAAGATACACACACACACCCCTATATTCTGTGATCAACAAATAATGACATGACTGCCATATATCCCACCGTGCACTAATTTCTTTATAATGTTATTATGGTTTTATTCCAGCTATGTCATCCTGTCATTTGAAAACAATGGTGAATATATGGATATGAAGCAAGCAGAGACAACACAGTATGTGCCAATGCTAGAAAGGAGAGACAGGTCAAAATATTCAGACATTCAAAGGTCTCTGTATGATAGACCTGCTTCATATAAGAAAAAATACCTGTGTGGTAAGTTCATGTGCATGAATCCCAGGTCATTCTGAATATGTTCCTCTACTAATGATCAAATTAGCAGATTTCGTGTGAGAGTTTTCCTGGTATCTTTTCAAAAGATGTGAATCTGTACCATTTTCCAGATTAAAATCATTCAATGAAACTGCTGAAAACCTTTCATGAGAAATAATACAAGTATTTCTTGAACTGGCCCCAGCCTAGTTCACCTCTTTCTCCTGTGGCCATTGAGCTTTGAAAATATGGTGGAAGATATTACCAATGATTACCAATTATATTCTCCATCACATATAGTGTGGCCGTAATATCCACATTATATATCAATTTATTTTATGCTAAAATTCAGGGCACAAATGATGGCCCCAGTTTTCTTCTTTCAGGCTTAACAGTAATAGAAGTATTCCCATTTATGTCCAACTGCTCACTCATTCACAAGGACCACTAAGGATCAGCTCCCATGACCATTTTGCCCACAGGGCTATTTCTTTTCTCCTAGCAAAATGACCCGTGGTCAATGAGAAGTCAAAAAAAGTTTCCAGCATCCTTAATCTCACTTGGAGGTTTTTAAGCAGAGGCTTGATGGCCATCTGTCGGGATTGATTTGAGGGTGTTCCTGCATGGCAGGGGGTTGGACTGGATGGCCTGTGTGGTCTCTTCCAACTCTGAATTTCTATGATTCTATGATTCTATAGCTCAACTAGTTTTTGAAGGTTTGTACCATTGTACTCAGCAATCTCAGGAGTGAGCATGGAGCAGTGATTTTAGTTTTAGACTAGGACTCCTGGAAACCCTTGGAAACCCACTGGGAGAGCTTGGGCAAGGCACATGCTTTCAAACTCCTCGGAATAAATCTGGCCAAGAAAAATTATGATAGGATCACTATAAGTAAAAGCCAACTGGAAGGCACGTAACAACAAGAAATTTAACAATCTAAGATACAACTACTTCAGCATAGGCAATGAATATTCCAAAACTGTTTAAAATGATAACACAATACTGTTATGACAACTGACCAGGACACCAACTCCCCGATTAAATGAAATGAGAACTGGAAGACCTACATACTTTTGTACAATGTGAAATGATGATAGTATCAGCAAACTTCAGAGAGACTAGCTGTTGCAACAGCATCAGAGACTGATGAAGAGATATTTTATACTTAATAATAATTGAGGATTAGTTTTCAGTGAATGCTACAGATGTAGAAACATGTGAAATTTTAAATATAGCATTAAGGCAAAGTAAAAGCATAGGGCACTAAGAGAGCAGCCAAATCCAGACTTGAGAAAACATCTATACTGTTAAAAGTAAAATGTGCTGAAGAATCATTTTTAGGTTTAAGTGCATTTTTCTACTTCAAGGTGCAGTAAATGGAGAATTTTCATTTGCATCTCTGCTGAAAAGAAAAATAGGTCGAACTGATGCAAGTGTTCACATTGGACTCTAGAGTAAAAGGATATGTTTACTTCCTCTTTCTCATCTATAAGGCGCATGCTAATGAGAGAACTTATGAGAAGAACAGAGTTAGCCATTGATATGATACCAGCCACTATTAAGCCTATTTCTGCAGTAGACTGTTATAGCACTATTATTCCACTTTCAACATCCTATGGAATATTGGAGTTTGCAGTTTCAGGAAGGGCTGGCAGGCCCCTCCCAAAACTGCAAACCCCAAGATTCCATAGGATGTTGAAAGTGGAATAATAGCACTACAACAGTCTAGTGCACAAATGGCCCCAGTTAGAGCCACTGTCATACGTGGCACTGGTGGTTGTGTTACCTTTATGTATTTAGCAGGACTGGGACCATTTGGCTGTGGGATTTCCTCCCCCCTTAAGATTCATTCCTAGCAGCTAAAAGCCTCCAAACAGAACACTCCCAAGTGATTTGTAGAGTATTAAATTGAGGGTTAGTGTAGAGTCAAATGGCTAACTCAGCCCTTTCAGTGTCCCCTTACAGAGAAGTTTAATGGCTTCCAAAACAGGATTGGCCACCATAGTTCATTGAACAGAACCAGATTCTTTTCCAGGACCAGACCTCCTTGGCAAAGACTAGAACACTGTAGTGTTCCACTGAGCCAAAGGAGTAATCAAATAACTAGGTTTTCAGTCTATCTCCTGCTGCCAGTTTCCAGAACAAAATGAGAACTGCTCCCACAGAATCATTGGTTCCTTAATGGCACTGGATCACCCTCCAATGAATAGTTTACTGAAGAACATGACTGTGTTCAGCCCAGCTAAAAGGGACAGAAATGAATAGAAAAGTGGAATGAGAATATGCCATCTCTAAATGATTGCTTTGGGTTTAAACCACAAGCGGCATAAGTACAAGCAAGCTGTATAATATGTAGGTGGTACTTCTTTAATCCTACAATTTCTTGGAAAAAGTCTATAATCAAAGGAGAAATCAAAGCTATATTTAGTTTATGGATTTGTTTAAAAAGACACTGATTGATGCAAATGCACAAAGGAGTCACTTGTTTTGCAAGAATGTCTTGGATGGACATGTTGTAAAACTATAAATCCAGTGCCATGGAAAGCTGAGAGGAATGAATGACCCTTGAGCTGCTGTAGGAAAACAACAGCAGCAGCTGTGTGGTCAAAGACAGTATCTGTTCATTCCTAATGTGCTTTGAAAGAAACTCTTCCTCATGGGAAGTGGCCTTTGCAGTTAAGTCAGGACATTGGGCTGGCTCACTATCTCAGTACTCACTGCCCAAACCCTCCTTTATGTTGACAAGTGCACCTGTTGAAAGAGTAAAACAGACGGATGGAATGTTGCATCTTTATATGACAAATGCTTTCTTTCATTTCCTCTGCTCTCAACAGAACAAGATGTTATGAATCTCCTTTCAGATGACAATTCAGAAGGCCTCACTTTGCTGGACCTATTGAGCTTTACCTACCAAGTTGCCCGGGGAATGGAGTTCTTAGCATCTAAAAATGTGAGTGTCTTAACTGTGAACTCCTGCACATGTCTACTGGCAATTTTAGTCCAGTTGAGTCCAATGTGGCTTGCTTCCAGGTAAATGGAAAATAAATTGTAGGCCATTTCCACACTAGCCTGTTCCAGTGCTATTATTCCACTTTCAACATCCTATGGAATCCTGGAGCTTTGTATGTTTTTCCGTATATGTGGTTTATTTGTAGTCCTTTTATTCTGTAAGCTGCCTTGAGTGACATTCTTAGGGAAAAAGCAGAATATAAATAATGTGGTTGGTTGAAGGACACCCATTCGGAACAGGTAGCATTTGGAACAGGTCAATCTCCAACAGTCTAGGTGTTCTGTACGTACTGCTTTCTTCATATGCATGTTTACATCTGCTTATTTAGCAGACAAATAATAATGTACCATGCTTTTCTCCCCCCACCCACTGACACTGGCCTAAATGCAATTTCACACTAGAGGGCTGAAAATCCCTACTAGTACAGATCTGCTGGATTACATCTTTGCAGAATCAGTTCTGCAAAGCAATAGGACAAAATATTGTGCAACCAGTTGTCAAAGATAGACAATCAAATTATGCTGCAGAAATGATTGCAATTGTCACACAGAGTCATAGCATCATTGAGCTGGAAAGGGCCTCATGGGGCCATTGAGTCCAACCCCTTGCTCAGTGCAGGATCTCTAGCTAAACCATCCCCTGCAGGGAGTTCTTCAGCTTCTTTTTGAATATAAGTATAAGCAACTGATTGCATTGTGAAACTACTCTTACTCTCAAGAAGTTCCTTCTAATGATCAATCAAAATCTACTCTCCTGTAGCTTCAAACCATCAGACCTGGTCCTACCTTCTGGGGCAGCAGACAGCAAACACGCACCCTCCTGTCTGTAACAGCCTTTGAGCTATTTAAAGAGTACAGTCATGTCACCCCTCATTCTTTTCTTCTCTAAGCTGAACATGCCCAAGCTTCTTCAACCTTTCCTTGTATGTTTGTTCTGCATACCTCTTATCATCCTTGTAGCCTTTGTCTGAACCTGTTTCAGCTTATCTATATCTTTCTTAAAAATGAGGTGCCCAGAACTGAATGCAATACTCTAGATGAGGCCTGATCAGTGCAGAATATAGTGGGACAATTGCTTCTCACAATTGGGAAACTGTGCTTCTATTAATGTAGGCTAAGCATTCATCACACTGCTGGCTCATGCTCAACTTATGATCAACAATGACCTCAAGGTCCTTTTTGCATGTATTACTGATGAGCCATGTATCCTCCATCCCATATCTGTGCGTTTGGTTTTTGTGTCGTATTCTGCATTTGTCTCTGTTGTTTCATTTCATTAATTTCTGCCCAATTTTCTAATTGATCCAGGTCCCTTTGAATTCTGTCTCTAATGTGTTAGCTACCCCTCCCAGTTTTGTGTCATCTGCAAACTTGATAAAGATTCCCTCTATCCTCAGCTAAGTCATTGATAAATATGTTGAAGATTAGTGGCTCTAGGACAGAACCCTGAAGCACCCCTCTCAAGCCTTCTTCCAGTTTCAAGCGTAGCCATTGATAACAACTCTTCAAGCATAATTTTCCAGCCAGTTATGGATCAATTTGACAATGTTCCTGTCTGTTCCAAATTTAATCAGTTTGCAAATTAAAACATTATGGAGAACCTTACAGTGGCAGAGCTTGGAGTATGTGGAGGGGGCGGGGCTATGGCCACTGTGTTGGGGGCATGACTGTGGAGTGTGGGGTGTGACTGAGGAACATGGGGGAGTGGCTACAGGCCAGGATGCCCTAAAACATTGCCAACCAGGGCGAACCACCCTCCACCCCTATGTGGCTGGGACCTTATCAAATGCTTCGTTGAAATCCAGATAAATGGCATCCATTAGATGGCATTCCCATCACTATTAAACTAAATTTTAAAAAAAGACACAAGATTAGTTTGGCAAGGATTTGTTCTTGATAGGTCCATGCGCTCCTACTGATTACTCAGTTGTCATCAAGACACTTGTAGACAAACTCCTGTATAATCCATTCTAATATTTTTCCTAGTATTCAGATTAAGCTGACTTGTCTGTTGTTTTCTAGATCTTCTTCTTTTTTACCTTTTTTGGAAGAGGGGGCAATGTTTGTCTGTCTTGTTCTTTGCCACCTCATCTGTTCTCCAAGATTTCTCAAATATGATAGCAGGGGGTTCAGATAGTCCATCAGCAAGTTCCTGCAGTACTTTGAGATGCAGATCGTCTGTCTCTGTCTCTTTTTATATTAATTTTAGGTATATATCAATTTACAAAACAAAAGTGTAATGAGAATGCATGCTGTTATATAGTCTTACTCAAAAGTAAGCTCTACAAAGGTCATTCCAAAAAGGTAGAAGAGCAAGGGAAAGAGGTGGGCAGAACACAGGCCTTAAGTCTCTTTTTTAATGCAGTTTAAAAAGAAAAAGCAGTAGATATGTTTTTACTTGATAAGTCTTCGCAAATCACAATTTTGGTGCAGGGGAAAGAAAAAAAAATCCTTCATTCACTCCCAAAGATAAGTAAGTAACAGCTCCAGCCGGCCCCTCCCAGAACTGCAAACCCCAAGATTCCATAGGATGTTGAATGTGGAATCAAAGCACTATAACAGTCTAGTGTGGAAATGGCCTCAGTTGGTCAGTCAGCCAACTGAGCCATACTAAAAACTGAGGTGGAATGGTGGAACCCCCCCTCCCTCACCCCATATATTGGTCAGCAGTTAAATAGCAGGAAGAGATGGTGTAAGGTCCAGCCTCCACAGTTTATGAGTTGTACTGACTGATTGGCAGTGATCAGTCGTTCCTTTTAGTCCTCCCTGCCAATGAAGACATGGCACAGAAAGTACAGCACCCACAACTTTGCACACTTTAGCAAGCCGCACTCTATAGGGGCCACTTCTGGATAAGGATCTAGGCAACCCCATTGCTCAGTGTGGTCAGCAAAGCAAAGAATGGACAGTGTGTATGCAAGAATGCATCCAGTTTTAGATTTATTTCTGGAGGAATACGAGAAACCAAAAGCCACCACATGGGATATGAAAGGGATTGCAGACAAATAAGCAATGTATGATCTCTCACATGCTATGGAAAATGGCTGCATTTTATTTGTGGGTTCTACACATCCGTCTCTGTCTCTCTGTCTTTGTGCTTTGGTATGGCTTGTATAAGTTTTCCCAGAAACATGTCTACAAGCTGAAATGTATGTCCAGCTGAAGTACAAGCTGAAGTGAATCTTTCAGACTGAGAACATCATGCCATGTCCTTCACGTTCATTTTGATGATTTTTCCATTTTCCAAATTATCACTGTTAGCCCTTTATGATAGGGATCATTATTGTTTGCTTATTAATACCTATACTGTTGAAGGTCATAAACAGTGAAAGCATTTTATTATGTAAGTTCTATTAATGTAAATAATCTCTTCTGCAGTGTGTGCACCGCGATTTGGCAGCAAGGAATGTCCTCCTGGCTCAAGGAAAAATTGTGAAGATCTGTGACTTTGGTCTGGCTAGAGACATCATGCACGATTCAAACTATGTCTCCAAAGGCAGCGTACGTATTTTTGCATTTCTTTACTGTAAAGAACAATCCTATGGGGCAGGAGAAGGAGAGTCAGAGGCAGACAAAACATCTTTTCTCAATAAGGCAAAAAAGGGAATAACAGCTATGTCCCTTCACCACCACTGTTATCATCATATTGAGAGCTTCTTGTTACAAAGAAAAAAGTCAGTTTCCTTTCTATAGTGAAAAGGTGGGAAAATAAGCAATACAGCTCCCTAATGGGCAAAGCTCAGATCTATTTCTTGCGTATAACAGGAGGATTGGGGACAGCTTTAGATCTTGCAGATCTACAGCGTCTTTTTCACTTCTCTTTTCTGCCCTGTGTAAAATAAAGTTTGGAAATGTTACTTTTTGGGTGCAGCTCCCAGAACCCACATCCTCAGGGATAGAGATCCAAGAAACCCTCTGGCCCAGGATGTTTTATCATGCACCATTGGATTGTAGCCTAGGCCTTTTGTAGCATGCAGAAATCTGTTGGTGCCAGAATTGTACCAAGATTTCTTTTTTCCCCTGAGGAATTTTGAATGAAATAAATTGAACATTTGGATAATACATATGTAATACATCAGGAGCTCTTTTTCCATCAACATACCAGTTCTCAATATTTTATAAACAGGCTTTCCAACTGGCATACAACACATACTTCACACATTATAGTTAAGTTGTATTTTGCTATGCAAGACTATCCTGTCTCACCTTTAGAAGATTCTGGTACTATGCAATGTGTTTCTCAGGCTGCAGTTAACAGCGAACAAGATTTCTACTGGACTTAACAATTTAAGAACATTTCTTCCGATATAATAGATTGTATCAATTGATTTTGATTCAGTTACTTCATCACTTTGTACAAGCTTTTCTCTCCCTTACAACCTCTGTACCATTTTTCAGTTCTTGTGAATTCATCTATCAATCAGATGTTTCTGGATTAGCTTTTGTGCAGACAGTGTTGAAATGTCTTTCAGTGGGAAACAATGACTACATTTCCATTGGTTTTCATATTTTGCATTTTTTAATGCAAAAATACATGCTGACATGTTACCTGGACAAACCAGAAATGGGGTGGCATCACATCTTCAGATGTTACTGATCTTCAGTACTCTTAAGACTGTTAAAATCTTCAGTTGTCTTTCGGTGTAGATGGAGATTTCATATCCGTGGCTATTGTTTTGTTTTTTTAACATTCCCCTTCCCAAGCTTTTGGAACCGGCCACAATTCTTATTTTAAAATAGTTTGATGATGAATATCTGCTTTGTGATTCCGTTTGAATATACTCTATCTTCTTGAATTATTTCAGACCTTCCTTCCAGTGAAGTGGATGGCACCTGAGAGCATTTTTGACAATCTGTATACAACATTAAGTGATGTTTGGTCTTACGGGATTTTGCTCTGGGAAATATTTTCTCTTGGTAGGTACTTCAATTCTTTTGACACACAAAAGAACTTAGTTTGTAAACAACTAGCAAACTATGCTGTTAGGTAGAGAGTAATCTAGGCCAGTGATGGGGAGTTGTGTGGACTTCCAGATTATTATTGGGATCCAGTCTCCATCATCCCCAAGAAATGTCTATTTTGGCTGTGGTTGTGGGTACTGGGAGGGAGTAGAAGAGCCACCTATTTTCACTTGACATCTTACGTTTATTGAATTATTTATTTTAATGCAGAAATTCACATCCAGCAAGAAGTTAAGAGTGGTTGTTGAGACCACTACTCCTGAGGGTCTGGCTGTCAGATTTGGCCTCCTTGCACTAATTTAGAGGAGAGCCTTCCTGGACAAGCAGGCAACTCAGATGGATGCTGGGTGTTCTGATGTAATACTACTACTTCTGCAAATTGTACAAAATTGAACATGCCAATTTACAATGATAATGTAAACTTTGCCTCAATAAGATCTTGATATTAGTATGGCTTTTATAGTAATAAGTTTGCTTGTAATGGCTTCTAAGGATTTTTTACTGTACTATATTCCCCTTTTAAAAGAAGATTGTGTGTACCACAATGATTGTGTGTACCACAATGTGTGTACCTACATGTCACATTAGCCATAGGAGTCTGTAAAGGAAAGGGAAAGGGTGTAGTTCTCCTCTTGGTGTTACCCCAAAATGTTTGGTACTCCATGAGGTCCTCTAGCAGAACCCACAAGTAAATGTAAAAGTGGAGAATTAATGGATTGCAAAATATAAACTAACAAGAGTGGGGTAATTTAGCGAGACCTTTCGCCAGTGTCTACTGGGTCACTGCTAAGGAGACCAGCCAGAATGACTGCAAGTTCAGTTTAAATGTATTTTATTGGGGGAAAATATACATGTACACATGCAAAAATCATCACACACACACAATAACACAAGGCTAACTGAAAAAGAAAGGGAGGAAAATGGATAGCAGAGATAGAAGGGATCAGGTGATAATTACCATCTGAAGAGAAGCAGAGAAGAGTGAGATGGCTTGGGTTTGCTCCAAAGGACAGTACCAGTCAAAAGTCAGAGTGACAGAGTGGGTCCCTGAAATTGAAGTACTGCCAGGAGGTACCCAAAATCAGAGTTTCTTATACCCAAAAACCTGCCCTGAAGGCATGAGGTGTTGACTCTCTGCCTGAGCAAACAATGGATTTTGCAGGGTAGACAAAAAGTGGCCAGAATGTGTTGACGTTTTTCATGTGTCAAGTAAATATATTGATGATATTGGCATGTAGGTGACAAAAGCTTTGATGACCATCTGTGTTTGAGGACAGGATGAAGGGGTGGAAGGTATTTACTAAAAAAGGAGGACAGGAGTGTTTCCATAAGACATGCACACAGCAGGGATCTTGCCTCTGCCTCTGCACTTGACTATTGTTTTTGTTGAGAGGATGAGCTTAGAGCCATTAAGTCAGGCTTTCTAGGCTAATTCTTCAGTGAACCTATGACCTGGCCATGTTGAGGCTTCTGGCCTGCTATCCAGTCAGTTTCCCTTTTTCACATGGATTTCCAGCCATGTGTGTATAATTTATATTTTATGCCAATGGAACATATCTGCCAATTAATATATTTTGCCAATTGGACCATATCAAAGCATGGAGGTGGACAGCTGCTAACACTGGTTAAGCCATAATTCTAAGATTTGCTTGGATTTCTTTTTAAAAGCAAGTCTCTAGCCCCACAGAGGTTGAGATATGCGGCAAGATGTGCACCCACTGTTCTGATTACTTGTTTTGTAAGCAGCTAACTTACTCCTACAATATTTAATATTTTTTTAATCCAGTGATAGCAACTAATGGCAATCTAAAAGAGACGAGACAAGAAGTTTCACAATGTTTAAAAATGGGTTTCATGCATCCTAAGACTCTGGCCGTCTTTTACATTGGCCCTTTTCACATGGGGTAATTAAATCGTGGCAGGTCAACCTCTAACGGGGGTCTTTTACACCTTGGAGAGTACTGGGTCGCATATAATTTTAAAGATTCACACCTCATTCCGCGCAGAGACGCCACCATCTTGCACTCGCGCGCGCTTTTCAAAAACGGGAAAAAATGTGGTTTTTTCCCCTCCAATCCACGCTACCGGTTTCTTGAGAAAGCGACGGTATGCACTGATTCGTGCCTGGGATCGACAGAGGGCGGGATGTGGGCGTGGCCAGCTTAAGTGGTACGTCCGCCCCCAAAACCCCAGCAATGTTCGTCAGCAGCTCTTCCTCCATACCCAAACCAGCAGAAAGCAAGCAAAAAGACAGGCAGGGAAAAATGCTCACTGTCTCTCCACAGCGGCTCCAAAGGAAGGCAGAGGCTGAGCGGGGGGGGGAGCGTCATGGGAGGACGTAAGTTGACGCTTGTGCGTACTGACGTCCGTGATGATGCACCGCGCGATTTTTAAAAAATAAGCCAATCACAGCCAGAGAGGGCGGGGAAAGGTTACTAACGGGAGTGGCCATGATAATATTGTGTGAATGCATTAACACACGCTAAACAACTTTGCTCTAGAGCCGTGAGAAAGCTCCTAATTTAATCTCTGCGTTAGCAGGGATTAAGAAAAACCCGCCTGAATCGTAGCAGCGCGATTTCCTAACCATGTGTGAAAAGGGCCATTGATTTCCATTGGATATTTCCAGTTTCTTTTGCTTTCATAGCAACAGTTGATACACCTTTCTTGACAACAAGGAGAACAAACATCCTGGTTCATTTTTTCTGATTCAGTTTTGTGTTTTAATATAATTTATGTTTAAATATTATTTATTAATATAGTTTATTTTAATTTTTTTGTATTTTTATTTCTATCCGTTAAAAAAAATCGTGTTGTGAACTTCCTCAGATCCCAGTTTGGGAAGAAGAATGAGACCTAAGCATGATATTTTTCACTGGCAACTAGAATACCAAATTGCATGTAGTGTTAACCCATGTTTGAATCTCAGTCAAGCTACATTTAGCATCCAGTGCAACAGTCCCAATACCCTCTGATATCTCCAGTATTTCCCCAACCTTTGGCAAGCACAGAAATCAAGAGGGGTTGTCTTATTCAGAAAGTTTGGGTGGGATAGCTATGAGGGTGCTTCAAGGATGTGGCCAGATTATAATTTGGCTGGTCCTAGCTCAATCTGTTTCCTAAACCTTCTGGGGGCACACTGACATACCTGTCTTTGTCAGACCTTGAGGTCCTCACATTACATCATGAGATCAATCTAACATTCATGAAGAAAGTTTTGTTATAGCTTCTTGAATATTTAATAACATTTTATCTCACTTGGCTTTCAGGTGGCACCCCGTATCCTGGCATGATGGTTGATTCTACATTCTATAATAAAATCAAAAGTGGCTATCGAATGGCAAAACCTGATCACGCTACCAGTGAAGTGTAAGTATCGTCTTTGCCTCTTCATTCCACAACATTTCTGATTGTCACTGATTCAAGAAATATGGAAATAATATGTTTAGGACTCAGTCAATCCCATCTAAAACCATTTGATTCAAACATACCACATCCTCTCTAGCACTGAAGTTGGGGGGTTCAGCAAGAAGAAGAAAAACCCACAACCCAGCTTTGAATGATGTGGTTCGGTTCCCTTCACAATCTTTTCACCGTTTTGCTCTTTAAGAAAAATTACATTTTTTTTTTAAAGAATAAGATGACAAATGAAATTCATGTAGCTCTTACAAGAATTAAATGGGTGGGTATCCTATCTAAGTCATAGGGAATGGAGCAAGACTTATGAATGAACCACTTGTTCAGCTCACTGTAATTTATTTTTGGAATTGCAAAGCTGAGCTTACTAGCTTTTGCTATTAGATCTATCTTCTCATCCTGTATTCTGTTGTTAGTTCATCTGTGAAATCATCAGATGATTAAGTTATTTTCCTCAATATTCACAGGTATGACATCATGGTGAAATGCTGGAATAGCGAACCTGAGAAGAGACCCTCTTTTTACCATTTGAGTGAAATAGTTGAGAATCTTTTACCTGGAGAATACAAGAAGGTTTGTCTTTGGGGAAATTAGGCTTTCTAAGATCTCAGAAGAGCTTGTTCATTTATACTTAAGATTCACAGACCCTAAATAGGGCAAGGAGAGCCAACATAGTGTATCTGAACCAAGTCCTGGAAACCAGGGTTCAGATCCCTGCTCAGCCATGGAAACCACTGAGTGACCTTGAGCAAGTCACATTCTCTCAGCTTTGGAGGGGAAGGCACAGGCAAACCCCGTCTGAACAAATCTTGCCAAGAAAGCCTCATGATAGCTTCACCTTAGGGTTGCTGTAAGTTGGAAACAACCTGAAGGCACACAACAACAATAGGGTGAATTAAAGTGTTTTAAAATAGGGGTGGGGAGACTGCTGTCCACGTGCCACATAGATCCCTGTTTTGCAGATCCTGAAGCCCCCTAGAAGACTTCCAAAGCCCCCACCATTTTTTTTTAAATTGGCCAATTTTACAAAGAAAATATGTCCCCCAAACACCCCAACTGCCACAAAAAACATGGCATTTGGGGAGCTCCTTCCCCTGAACTGGTTTAAAGTGGTCTTTTTTTTTTTCAGCTGAAAAGCAGAAGGAAGAGTGATATTATATCACTTTCAGTTGGTCTGAGAGCACTCCTGCAAGCTGTAGGTGAACACTGGTAGGGCAAATGGAGTGGGAATACCTGCACAGAAGTCTACCAATCCATGTGGGTGCTGAGTTGCTCACCACTAGTTAATACAGTTTGAGACCAGCTGGGCCACAACTGGAGCATCAATGAGTGAGATATCTGCAGGGAGTTCAGCTAATGTGCTATGTGATACAGGGAAAGGACACAACTGAGGACCAATTTAGATACAATGACCGTTCAAGATGGAATTCACACAATCATTTAGAACAGAGGTGGGCAACTGCAGCAAGGTCCAGTTTTTGCTGCATGGCAGGCTATGTGGCACATGCATGATTGCATTTTGGCTAAAAAATTGTACAAAATGTCAAAATCAAGTTTGCACTTCCAGCTGGCTTGGAAGCATTTTTCCCCTCCAGTTTGGGGATTGTGAATATTAAAAGGCAATATGCCCTATTTGTGGTGATTCTAAGGGCCATTTTAGGGTGTTTTAAACATCTAAAGTTTTAAATTTGAGTTGTGGGATTCGTATGATCCACAGGCTATACATTTCTCATCTTTGATGTAGAATAAAAAATGAGACAAATTGATTTTTGAAGTACAGGGCATACAGACAAGTGGTGAAGTCTTCCCTCTTTCTCACAATTTCTTTCTCAAGTAGGTCATTTCTAGTACCAGAGTCCACTTGGAGAATCCAATTGGGGAAAAAATGCCCAGAGAAAGGGGTTGAACCAAACGTCGAATGTCAGCTGGCTATTATTCTTCAGGCAAAATGACATATAATCTAATTAATGATGTAGAAGTAGCTCTCCTGCTTTTCCTCTGTGGTGCTTGTGGACAGAAGGGATTCTAGGCAAGATACCACCTTGCTGTCCTCCATGCTCTACTGCTCATGTTTACTGTAGGTTATTTCCACTACTGTTTTGGTTGTTCACTCCCCGCAGGCCTTATGAGGTGGTGGAAAGAACAAACAGGCCAGTTCATTTAAGAAAATAAAAATATTTCCACTCAGATGTTCTAGCATACTAGGCAGTCCATTGTTTTCTTCTTTGCCCTTCTCCAGTGACTCATGTCTTCTCATGATATGCCCCAAGTATGATAGCCTCAGTTTAGTCATATTGGCTTCTAGGGAAGGATGAGACTTGTTTTGCTCTGAGGCCCATTTATTGGGTTTTTAGGCCATGGTATGTGCAAAACTCTCCCCCACTACCACATTCCAGATGAATTGATTTTTCTCCTGTCAGCATTCTTTACTGTCCAGCTTTCTACCCACACATAGAAATCAGAAATACCATGGTTGCAGATGCAGGGATTCAACACCAGATTTTGAAGAGATAAGCTCTCAATGCTCTGAACCTAAAGGGGCAAATCTGTCAGTTTTGGTTTCTCTTGCATTCAAATTTGTGGTTTCTTGTCTTCAAGTTCTCTCTGTTCTGGTTAGGCAGAATTTGTGGATTTGCATAAATTCTTACTAAAAACAAACTAAGACAAAGTTCTCATCCTTTCTTGCTCTCTACCCACCACAAGGCCACCACCTCCTTACAGGTGATGGCAGCAAAATACCAGCTATGAAGCATGTCCTCTGCACCTCAGAGGAACCTTATACAGTGGCACATTATTAAGCTTTATAAAGAACAGAGATACAGGACAATGGGATGAGGTTATAAACAAGTAAAATAAATGTTTTTCAGAGTTATGAGAGAATTCACCTGGATTTCTTGAAGAGTGACCATCCTGCTGTCACACGCATGAGAGCAGACTGTGACAACACTTACATTGGTGTCACTTACAAAAATGAAGACAAACTGAAGGACAGGGAGAGTGGCTTTGATGAACAAAGACTAAGTGCTGACAGTGGCTACATCATCCCCCTCCCGGATATTGATCCTGTCTCGGAAGATGAACTTGGCAAAAGGAACAGGCATAGGTAAACTCTGGGGGAAAAAACTCATTGTGATCTCAGTTTTGATGTCATAACGCACAGAAAGAAGCACATCTGGAATAGTTATGCAAATAGAGTTCACTAATTCTTGATTAATCCTATATATTGGCAGCTGTTTATCATTATCGTTTACCACAGTATTGATTAAGCGACTGACTGACCGACTGATTTATTTATTTATATGAACAATATGCATGAAATCAATTGGCAGCCTTGTCTTCTGTACCACCCAGCAAGTGAGGAGAGCTTATAGAGATTTGCCATTTCCTGAATTTCCTGTATATGCAGGTTATATTCACCCCTTGCTTTCCTAGATTTCTTATTGGGAGTAGAAATGTGCTGGAATGCTTGTTTAGGCTTAGAAGGCCTGGTCTGGGCCCTATGTGAGAGCCTTGGAATTATTCACCATTGCATAAGAATCTTCTGTGGTAAACACAAGTTCTGAGGACTCATTGCTAGATTAGTTGGAAGTAGATTCAGATGTCTAGGAGAAGGCCTGCAAAAGGGGTAGGCAATTGTGGCCCCTCATTGGAACTGTAACTCCAGCCTAGCTTGTAGTGAGGGATGATGGGAACAACCCAAGGGCCACATGCTGCCTGTCCCTGACTGATAAATTCAGCAGTTCTGGAAGCATTTTTTGTATTACGTGACTATACAAATATATCTTCTGGTAAATTCTTAAGAAGGACTTCTGTTGCCTCTTTAATTGAATGATGTGTTCTTCAGAGTGCATTTTATCATCCTAACTTCTTTGGTGGTTTTCTTTCACAGTTCCCAGACCTCTGAAGAAAGTGCTATTGAAACTGGATCCAGCAGTTCTACGTTTGTCAAGCGAGAGGATGAAACCATTGATGACATCGACATTATTGACGACATTGGCATGGATTCCTCAGAATTGGTTGAGGACAGCTTCCTGTAATTCTGAAGGAAGAGGTGGACATCATTTGAGCTATGTGAAATGGAAAATGAAAGCTCACTATGTAACTCATGGACTTTTGACTCCATAAGGGAAACCACTTTAAAACAAATGGTGGAGGCTCGTAGTGCCAAGTGACCTCACATGGGACACAAAATCTCGTCTGGTTCATGGAACAAGGCCAGGCATTTGGAAACTGATTTTGAACTATGTTAGTAGCACCTCAGTATTGTTTGCAGTTTCAATAGACAGGTGGATAAAGGAAAAGGCCATGGACAATCCAGTTTGTGTTTCAAGGGCATTCATGACTCAGATGGATAATATTCCCACTATGGTGAAACACCACCAATGAAACAATGCAAACACCCCATCTTTACCAGAATATTTTTGCAGAATATGCCTTTTTTCAAAGACCACTCAAGATGTTTTTTTCTTCCTTCAGTCTCATTATAAGCTGCTGTTGAACTATCACATGAGATGGAGTACATGTTAAAAAATGAAACCACTTTTGAAACTCAAAGGGATTGGTACTAGATAATGTTTTATCTTTCACAGATAATGCAAACAAAAGGGAATGAGATTAATTTCCAGACCTTATACAATAGCTTAGTAAATGAAGTGAGATTCTTTGTAATCATAAAGGAATAGCTGTTACCTATTACTACTGTTCTCAGTATCACTAAGTATAGTTTATAACTACTCCTTGTCGTACATTAAAAACACAGTACGTAAAAACTTTACTAACAAACTAAAGTATTTAGATTTAATGATTTACAACAAGGAACTCTTCTATTTGACTTTTAATGGTTTTGGTAAATTAAAAGTAGTTTAGGAAGTAGAAGAAGCTAACTTATTCTAAGGATTCCAGATGTATTTTTCCATCTTTAGTGGAAAGGCTTTCTTAATACCATGGATTGATATACTAGTGATTCCTCCTTTGATTCAGCAGAACTCTTAGAAATCTAAAGTTTATTTTTAGACTTCCATTTGCAACCAGGTTTCTCAAGTTATTGTATAAGAGATGTGTGTGGCTAATCAATCAATAGCAAGGCTGCTTGAAGCATTTAAGAAATACACTGCACATCTGAAAGTTTGTTTTGGGTTTACGTGTGGCAAATTGATTTGATACACCAAATAGTCTTTCTGAAAAAGCTTCTCTCTGAGCCTGAGATTTCTAATTTTGTATGTAGCCACTTTGTGTGCGTGCTTGCACATATAAAAGTTCTAGTTTTAGCATTGAATTTTAACAGAAGCGTAACTGGATCCTGTTGTCTCAGTTAAGTTCCCCTAGTTGTCAAAATGGAGAAGTCTTTTCAACTGCTCCAATGGGCATTGACTGAAGAGTAAAGAGTAAACACATAGGTCTTCCTATGTGTTACACTTTGTGTAATATACACTATGCAGACTTAAAACATAGGACTGGCTGTACCTGTCTTCTGTGCTTAGTACAAACCTGTCTTTGGAATTTGAAGAATGGTCCTGGGCACCATTTTAGCCATTTTCAAGCAAAAGTCTGATAGCTATCTTTCCTTAATCTGCATTACTTATGATATTGCATCTTTGGCATAGTTATTTTATGCTCTATAGTGCAATCCTGGTTACATTTACTTAGAAGCAAGTCCCATCTGGTTTACTGGAACTTATTCCCAGTCAAACAAGCATAGGGTTGCAGGCCTAGAGTGTGCTTTTGTCATAGACCCTTTGGAAATCGTCAGCAGGATCAGTCTTTGAAAAAAGAGAAACTTGGACAGCATGGTGCACAAAAGGAGATTCTATGATGTTCTTTAACATAAATTCACTGCTTAATTACTATAGAGACATGTCAGAGTGCAAACCTGTTTAGGAGCTTAGCATCAAAGCATTTTCCTTAATTTTAAATATGTTGGTGCTTCACTATAGAGGAACTTAGCTCATCCTCAGAGGCCTTTTTTTCCCCTTGGCACTACATGCATGTTGAGATGCAGACCTGGTACTGAAGCCATAAACCAGAGCTAACTCCTTGCATTAATTTGGTATTGCCTAAACCTGGTCCAGTGTGGAGGGAAATCCTGCTGGATTTCCTGTGAAATCTGTGGTTTCTAGTCACTTCTTTAGTGTAGCAGATGTGATCAGTTGGCCAGGGTGAGTAACCACTTGGAACAATATGATATTTTATGTGACAAACTCATTTACCAATAATTACAGCTGTGGCTGAATAATTTACTAATGTGATGGTTAAATAATTAACATACAAATATAGCATGTGCTAGAGACAGTATTGGTGCTGAGCTCTGTGGCAGCTGATGAGCCTCTGAGAGAACTAAATGGTGCAATAGAAATTAATGCTTTGGGCTGGATCAATGGTGACTCAATGAAATTAATCACAGCTTAACATGAACCTCCAAGGGATGCTTCAAGGGATGCAGATATTTAAGGATGTGTTTAATTGTCTTCCATCAAAATCAGTGGGATTTAAATGTGCATCTTTTTAACTGATTTGTGCACACAGGGCTATCTGTGGTGGACAATTCACTGTGGTTCTGAATGTTGAAACACAATGTGCCCAAAATGTGCAAATGCTTGGTAAACTGGCTAATCCAGCCCTTCTAGATACCTAGTAGTGGCATTATCTCTACTAAACCAAGTCCCATTCACTGCAAATGTGTTACTGCAGTGGTTGAAAAGAAGCTACAAAAGCCCTCCTTGCAAGTGTGTTTATCAAATACTTTCTCATGCTTTCCTGAACATGGTCTAGGTTGTCACTTGTTTTGCAGACCTTCATGTTTTATAGACCACTGAATTAGATGTGATATTCTTGCATTGTTTCCTTTTCTTGTTACTGTCTTTATTCTGTGCTTGTACTAATCCAAAATGTGCATAGCTTGCTTTCTATATCCATTGATCCCATATCCCACTTTGCAATACTCATCTCTTCATCCTATATGCCATCAACTGCATACACATTTCTTTCCTTTTTGAATCACAGTGAGGAAGGGATTACATATCACTGTGCTCTCTCATGCCAGTCATGTCCAACATTTTTTGGAATGTAACTATTGCTGGATTGGGACCAAGCTTTAGGTGTGGACCAAAATCATTCTTAGATTTACTGTCTTATGGAAATTACATTTCTTACAATACTGCAATGGACTGCACTTTGGAAAACTTGATAAAAACAAGAAGATAATGCAGGAAGTACATTTTGGGCTAAGGCTGCAATCCTACATCCATTCACTTTTCAGCAGATGTATAGGACTGCAGACTTAGTTGTTCAATACTAGTCTGGAAAACAACAACAGCAATCCTGGGTTCTATTACTTTAGTGACTGTTTGATGTTAATCTTACCTACCGTCTTCTCTGTTGTGGCTTAGTTTGGAGAAAACCCCCCGACCCACCTCCTGTCTGTTCCACATTCATATGATGACAATCGAATTTTGCCTGTGAAACGTTACTTTCCCATTTTGAATGGTCAACTTTAATCCTTTCAATGTGGTCTGCAAATGTATAAAAACAGTCCTATGATATAATGAGGGACATAAGATGAGATGATGTTATACATCAATATGTATATATGTATTTTTATATCGACTTTGAGGAGTACTGCCAAAACATTTATGACAAGCTGTATCACTGCCTTTGTTTTTGTTTTTGTTTTTTTACTGTGATATACTCCACAGGCACGCTGTTGCACTTTTAAATGTCCCAAATTTATATTTTAGAATGAGAAAAGTGAGTAAGAGAGTCCAAGGTGATGATATTGTGAAATATTTGAGAAGAACAAGCTAGAATGAGTTACTATAGGTACAAAACGTAATGCAAATGCCCCCATTCTTATTTTTGTCTTTAAAAAAACATGTAAATTAAGATCTTTATATTTCAATAAATGATATATAATTTAAAGATACTTGAAAGGTTTTTACTCTGATCAAAGAAGACTACTTTATTTCATGCAGCCCTATCTTTGGCATGGTTCAGTTCAGTTTACTTGCTTTAAAAGAAATGGTTATTGCTAATGGAACACATTTTCAATCAGAGGGTCCATAAGCATAAATGAACTTCATGATTCACAATTGTCTGTGAACATTAACACGTAAATAAATCCTAGTCAGGCTGGTGCAGCATTCTCTAATAAATGTATATAGGATTTCACTGTTAGTATTTACTTAATTTAAAAGTGAGTTTCTCAGCTTTCAGTGTTGTTCCTCCTAGGGCGGTGAACAAATCAAATAAAACGGATTTTTTTAAAATAAAATTTTCTATGAACAATAAAAACAAACAAACAAATAAAAAACAATAAAAACTGAGACACAGAGCATAAAATTATAGCAGTAGGATAAAATCAGGTTTGTAAAATGTCTGAGGAAATAAAGTTTTTACAGGCCCCTATCAAAACAGAAACAAAAATAAAATGATCCAAGCTTGCATGGAAAACATGCCAAAACTAGGATGCCAGAACTATATCTCTGAAAGGCCTCTCCCTAACAGCCACAGCCCTGAGCCTCAGAAACCATGAACATCCTGAAAAAGATCTTAAAGATGGTTGTAATGTATAGGCAGATCAGAGTTCAGAAACAATTCCAGGAACCTTCAGGGCCACTGACAATATTTGTGGGGTGATTCTGGAAGTTACTGTTGAAAAAAGTAACTTTTCCAAACTGCATCAGATTTATGTTGAGGGAGGAGACCAGTTATTCAGGTCGCAAAACGCATTGGGCTTTAAAGATAAGCAACAGAACTTTGAATTGTGATTAGAAATGGCACAGGAACCAGTGAAGGTAGTTAAGAATCAGTGAGATGGTTCCCCCATCAAGCAGATACCAGAAAAAAGTTTATCAGCTTTATTTTGGACTATAGCTTTTGAGCAGTACTGAAACACAGCTCCACTCATGCAACATACTGCAGCTGTATAATCTGGAGGCTACCTGAGACCAAGGTATTGGTAGCCAGGATGTGTTACAGGTGATCTATCAGCCATTGCTGGCAGGAGGTGCTCTGGGCTACTTGGGCCTCCAGTGACAAGCCTGGATCTTTCCACAACCCCCCAGGCATAAACCTGATCCTTTCAGGAATTGCAGTCCATCTTCAACCAAACGTACCACTATCAGGACTGAATTTCAGGTTACTGGTTCTCAACCTCACTATTACTGATCTCAGGCAGTACTTCAACATTACCACTACCTTCAAGAGCTGAATAAAACTAAATTGAGAAGTATAGCTGGGCATTGCCAACATCCTGATGGCACCCTACTCCAAATCTGTGAATGAGCTAATTCAGAAACTCCTTGATAGTTTTGGTTATATGGAGAAATAATTTCCAGGAAGGGTAATCTTGTCTGTAATATCAAAAACAAAAACCTTGCGGCATCTTTAAGACTAATATATTTACCATGGCAAACATGCATGCAGTACAGCACACTGCACTATAGTCAATAAAAAGTCATGCTGTAATACAGTTGGCCCTCCACATTCGTGGATCTGACTTTCACAGATTTGTGAGTTTTTCCCCTGCTCCCCCTGACCTCAGGCACTTATATTCCGGGGGAACCTTCCTTCTTGGTGGCTCTAATTAGGCCATGCAGTCCTTTATAAACTTGCCTCTGGTCTTCCTCCTCCTCCTCCGCCACCAGTCCCTCCCTGGCCAGCTAAGGATGGCTCACAGCTCAATTTCTCAGTACCACAAGCCCTCTCCCAATGCCCCCCCAACCCAAGGAAGGCGATGGAGGAGAGAGAGGAAGTATAGGGCCATCGTGCTGACCCACTCTATTTCCCTCTCCTTTTCCTGACCTGAGTCATTTCTGCGCTAGACTGTTATAGTGCTTTCATTCCACTTGCAACATCTATGGAATCCTGGGGTTTGCAGTTTCGGGAGAGGCCGGCTGGCCCCTCCCTAAACTGCAAACCCCAGGATTCCATAGGATATTGAAAGTGGAATAATCGCGCTATAAGAGCGTGGTGCGGAAATGGCCCTGGTTTGGACCCTGAGTGCCTGTGCCTTTGCCCTATTCCCACAGACATACACACATTTTGATATTTGTGATTTTTCCACTTTTGTGAAGTCCCTGTGGCCCTAACCCTAGTGAATGTGGAAGGCCACTTGTAATATGTTTGCAGAGTCTGGAATATTACTCTTGGTAATTAGGTGCTTATTATTTTTGAAGAGTGACATTTTGACATTACTCAGTATTGAGAGTAATATGTTGCATTACCTGCTACTAACCAGTTACTTTTAGTTACTTTTAAGTAGTTTTTTTAATGCTTAAATACAAACATGGCTAAAAATGTCCCCCTCTAAAAGCAATGCAATTAGGTCGCCAAATCAGTAGCCATGTTACTTTTTAAAAGCTGTTACCAAAGTAACATTGCTAATTTGCTGTTGCTGCTATGTGCCTTCAGTTCAGCTCTGACTTACGGTAACTTTATTGCAGTATTTTCTTGGGAAGATTTATTCAGTAGAAATTTGCCATTGGCTTCCTCTGAATATAGCCAACAGTGCCTGGTATTCCCTGGCAATCTCCCTTCCAAATACTATTGTTACTCAAAAAACAGTATGCTGCAGGTAACATTGGCCCTTTTTGCATCTTACCTTTTTCCGCGATGGGGGAGGGTGTCTCGCGCGAGAAGCCTCCTTCACGACGCTGCTGCTTCCCCCTCCTTCCTTCCGCAGGGCGCTTCCTGATTACGCGACCGTCGCATGAGCGCCCTGCCCCTTCCTTCCGTAGGGCACTGTGGGAGCTGTAGGCTGTGCGGGGAAAGGAAGCGCTTCCCGCCTGGCTCGCCGACGCACCGCACGAAGGTAAGTGCACGAGGGCGGTGCGAGCGGTGCGCGAGCACGGGGCATTTTTGCCTTCAAGCCGAAAATAAAAAAAATACGCCCGGGGCCCGCGTCAGCCTCATGAGCGCCACGTAAGTGGGAGTGCGTCGTGCGCAGCGGCGCTCCCATTTGTGCGGCGCTCAAGAGGCACTCGCGCAAAAAAAAAACGTGCAAAAAGGGCCATTGTTACTTGCTGTGCATTACTTCCAAAAACCAGCATGTACTCATTTACAGTATCACAAGATTCTATCTTGTTTACATCAGGAAATGCTAAACACCAAGTACAACACACTGCCCAGGGATAGGAGCAGGCATCTTCATGGGGTCTTGATTAGGTCATCCCAAATGTCACTGTTTCTCTGCTTGAACTCTCAATGCATGAGAAGCATTCAGTGAGTCCAGGAATTCACAGATTGGTGTTATTCATTCAAGCAACACAACTAGTATGGAAATGACATACAAATCATAGAGTTGGAAGGGGGCTTATGAGCCATCAGGTCCAATCCCCTACTCAATGCAGGATCTCCAGCTACATCATCCCCAGCAGGTAGCTGTTCAGTCGCTTTTTAAAGCCATCCAGAAAAGGAGACCTCACCACCTCCCTAAGCAATTGGTTCCAAAACATCCTTCTATCTGAAAAAACAGTGACTGTGCAATTTTTTTATTCTGCCCATATATCTGGTTTTCAGCATTACGCCATTTACCCATAGTGTTCCATTAAACTAGTTAGAGTCACTGCCATCTTTCCATCTTCTTACCACACATTTTGCAAGGTCTGTTTTTTCTTTAGCCTATGATGCCGACATGCCCTACTCTGTGGTGCTTTCTTGCTGTTTCTCAAACCACAGCTGACCTAGAATTTTTGGACTCTTATCTAGAGGGATTCTGAGAATTATAGTCCCCAAAGTAACACTTCTAAGCTCTCAGATGGATTCCAAGACATAAGATACTCTGGACCTCACAAAACCATGGCAGTTTGAGGCCTGGATGCAGCACACACAGAAACAGAATGACTTTACTATTTTACCCAGTGGATGGTTACATGTTTTTGAAAGACCCCTACACTTATCAAAAGAACACTCAAAGCCAGCAACGAATGAAACACAAGGAAATTTAATTAATTTAATATATCAGGATACAGAATGAGGTATTATTTCCTTGTGATGTGTTTTCAACTGTCAGAAACTGAAAGTGGAAAAGAATTCAGAAATAGCAACTCCCCTCCACAGACTGAGTAATGTCTATGAAGATTCAACCACCACATTCTTTTGCAAATCCGTAGTCTTCAGATCACATAGACAGCCCTATTGCCTGACATAATCTACATGACAGCATGTTCTGAACCTCTCCTGAACCTACTTCAGTTTATTCTTGATCCAGGCCAGCCACAGGTGCTACACTGTGTAAAACTGGAGTAAAGGTGCATGCCACCAGTGTGTACCTGGGTCGGTCATTAGCATGAAATCCAGTACTGACTTGGATACACAGACTGGGATAAGCAGTAGTCAGCATTTTTGTTTTTCTGTATTTTAATCCCACATACATAGAGATGTGCATTTTTGTAGGAAATATTTTTTATTTTTATTCATTTTTATATATGCACAGGCTTTGGCCTTTCCATATGACATCACCATCCCGCCACAGCAACAGGTTGCTCCCAGTCCAGGAACCGTGCTATCACATGATCCATCACCATCCAGCTGCTATCCCATTCCCAAGCGTTGAAAATCAGGCATATATCATTTCCAGAAAAAAAATCATTAAGAGCCTCCTTTAGCACTACAATCCCATCAGCCCTGCCAGGGCAGTTCCATAATAATGATTGATAGGGCTTCCTGTTGTCACGGATCCAGGAGTATAGAATCATAGAATCATAGAAATGTAGAGTTGCAAGAGACCACACAGGCCATCCAGTCCAACCCCTGCCATGCAGGAACACCCTCAAATCAATCCCGACAGATGGCCGTCAAACCTCTGCTTAAAAACCTCCAAGGAAGGAGACCACTACACTCCGAGGCAGCAGATTCCATTGTCGGACAGCCCTGACTGTCAGGAAGTTCTTCCTGAGGTTCAGGTGGAATCTCCTTTCCTGCAGCTTGAATCCATTGCTCCTTGTCCTGGTCTCTGGAGCAGCAGAAAACAAGCCCCCTCCTTCCTCTACGTGGCATCCCTTCAAATATTTAAACATGGCTATCATGTCCCCTCTTAACCTTCTCTTCTGCAGACTAAACATACCCAGCTCTCTAAGTCTATCCTCATAGGGCATGGCTTCCAGGCCTCTCACCATTTTGGTTGCCCTCCTCTGGACTTGCTCCAGCTTGTCAATATCCTTCTTGAATTGGGGTGCCCAGAACTGGACACAGTATTCAAGATGGGGTCTAACCAAAGCAGAGTAGAGTGGTACCAGTACCTCCCTCGATCTAGACACCATACTCCTATTGATGCAGCCGAGAATTGCATTGGCTTTCTTGGCTGCCGCATCACACTGCTGACTCATGTTCAGCTTGTTGTCTATGAAGACTCCTAGATCTCTTTCACACGTACTGCTATCCAGCCACGTGTCCCCCATCCTATATTTCTGTATTCAATTTTTTCTACCTAAGTATAGGACCTTACATTTCTCTCTGTTGAATTTCATTTTGTTCACCCTGGCCCAGCAATCCAATCTATCCAGGTCATTTTGAATTTTGATCCTGTCCTCTGGCGTATTAGCAACCCCTCCCAATTTGGTGTCATTTGCAAATTTGATGAGCATGACCTCTATTCCTTCATCCAAGTCGTTGATAAAAATATTGAACAGCACTGGGCCTAGGACAGAACCCTGTGGCACTCCACTAGTCACTTCTCTCCAGGATGAAAAGCAGCCATTCGTGATCACCCTTTGGGTTCGGTCGGTCAACCAATTACAAATCCAAATAACAGTAGCCCTGTCCAGCCCGCATTTTACTAGTTTCTTTGCAAGAATGTCATGGGGAACTTTGTCGAAGGCCTTACTGAAATCAAGGTATGCTACACCCACAGCATTCTCTTCATCTATCAAGCTAGTAACTCTATCATAAAAAGAGATAAGATTAGTCTGGCATGACTTATTTTTGAGAAATCCATGTTGACTTCTCGTGATTACCGCGTTGCTTTCTAAGTGATTAGAAACTGACTGCTTAATGATCTGCTCCAGGATCTTTCCAGATACTGATGTCAGGCTGACTGGGCGATAATTATTTGGGTCCTCTATTTTTCCCTTCTTGAAGATGGGGATAACATTTGCTCTCTTCCAGTCTGCTGGAACTTCTCCTGTCCTCCAAGATTTCTCAAAAATTATAGCAAGCGGTTCCGAAATGACCTCTGCCAGCTCTTTTAATATCCTAGGATGCAATTCATCTGGCCCTGGAGACTTGAATTCATCCAGTGTGGCCAGGTATTCCTGTACCACCTCTCTACTTATTATGTGCCTCATTTCCTCTGCTTCCTCCCCTGCTCCCCAACCGCCAGGTTGAGTGCTTGTATCCTTCTGGGAAAAAACTGAGGCAAAGAAGGTGTTAAGTAGTTCTGCCTTTTCTCTCCCCCCTGTGAGTAATTCACCATCTTCTCTGCGCAGCGACCCTACTGTCTCCTTCTTTTTTCTTTTGCTGTGGACATATTTAAAAAAGCCCTTTTTATTGTTTTTAATGTCTCTGGCCAGCCTAAGTTCATTCTGTGCTTTAGCCTTTCTGACTTCCTCCCTACATCTCCTGGCTACTTGCTTAAATTCTTCTTTGGTGGTTTCCCCCTTCTTCCATTTTCCATACATGTTTCTCTTAACTCTTAGCTCAGCTGAGAGTTCTTTAGTCAACCATTCTGGTTTCTTCAGAGGCCTTCCATTTTTCCTCCTTATTGGCACAGTTTAGACTGTGCCTTCAGTATCTCCTTTTTAAGGAACTCCCATGCCTCCTGAACTCCTTTCCCTTTCACTATTCCTGTCCATGGAATTCCAGCCAGCAGCTCCCTAAGTTTACAGAAGTCCGCTTTTTTAAAATCTAAGATGAGTGTCTCGCTACACTTCTCTTCTCCTTCCCACTGAATGCTAAATTCCAACAGGGCATGGTCACTCCCCCCTAAAGATCCAACCACTTCTACCTCATTCACAAGGTCATCCCTGTTGGTCAAGACCAGATCTAGAATATTTGATCCCCTTGTGGCCTCTTCCATCTTCTGGACCATGAAGTTGTCTGCAAGACAAGCTAGAAACTTGCTGGACCTTGCTGTCTTGGCAGAGTTTGACTGCCAGCATATATCCGGGTAATTGAAATCTCCTATTATTACTGTATCTCTCCTCTTTGAATGTGCAGTCATTTGGTTGAGGAAGGCGTCATCGAAGTCCTCAGCCTGGGTTGGAGGTCTGTAGTAAATCCCCACCAGAATATCCCTATTGTTTCTCGCTGCCTTAATTCTTACCCAAATGCTCTCGACCTGGCTTTCTGGGTTTAAGTCCTGGATCTCTTCACAGGTGAAAACATCCTTGACATACAAGGCTACTCCTCCTCCTTTCTTGTTTGGTCTATTTTTACAAAATAGGCTATACCCCTCTATCCCTATATTCCAATCATGAGACTCATACCACCAGGTATCAGTGATGCCTATCAAATCGTATTTATTTTCTTGTACTAGGAGTACAAGCTCATCCTGCTTGTTTCCCATACTCCTTGCATTAGTGTAGAGACACTTAAGTCCCCGGGCCCTTCCTGCAAGTCCTGTACTATTGTTTCTACTCTCCCGCCATTGGCCGCTTGTACTACTTGTCTAGTATCATTTGGGCCTTTTCCCCCTGTGTTCTCTGAGTCCTTGCCCTGAATAATATTGTCTCCCTCCCCAGTGGAACTTAGTTTAAAGACCTCTTAATCTTCCTTACAAGACTGTTTGCAAAAACATTCCTGCCAAGTTTTGTGAGGTGCAGCCCATCCCTCGCCAGAAGCCCATGGTCATGGAAATTCAGGCCATGTTCCAAAACCCCAAACCGTTGTTGGCGGCACCATGTGCGGAGCCAGTTGTTGACCTCTACTATTGCCCTTTCCCTATGTGCGCCGTATCCTTGAACAGGGAGGAGAGACGAAATGACCACCTGCGCACCAAGGTCCTTCAGCTTTGTCCCCATACGCTCGTAGTCCTTTGCAATGTGGTAAAAGGGTAAAAGGAGTAGGCAGGGTATGGGCTTGCCCAGCTTGTCCCTCCCTCAGCTACTCCCATAGCACAACAAGTTTGAAATCTACCACCTCTCTGTGTTTATTTTAAATTTCTCCTTTGAATTAATTTTTTTTTTTAAATACGTTTAATGTTGTAGCACACAAAGCAATAGTGTACTGGTGTGTCATGATGTTACAATGTGGCTGCGATAGTACAGCTTACAAACAAAAAACCCCAAACCCCCAACTAATCAGGGGCTGTGTGGAGAGGTGAAGGTGGGGAAAGGGAGTGGCCAATCACACTGTAGTGTGGAAGGAACACCAGTGACAATAACGCTACTCATCCGCTTAAGGCATAAGGGTGTGGAAGAGAGCATTCCTAACCTGACAGCACTGTGAAAATGCCAATGCTGTGATTATAATGGAACAATCCGCTACTAAGGTATGGTGTGGAAAGTGCCTTTAATCTTCTGTGTGATTGTGCAGTTGTAATGTGCTTATTTATATTTTAAATACCATGTTGCCTCTGCCTTACTTGCATACTCCTCTCTGTATTACCTCTGTTTCTCAGAGTACAATCCTAGATGTTTTTAATCAAAGTAATTTTGGTGAGACTTACTCCCAAGTAAAAACTCTCTTTCCTCAGCTCTCCTTTCACTGTGGCAAGAAAAGCGGGGAAGGAAGTCTTCCAACGGCCAAATGGTGTGAGGGAGCTTGCTGAGATTCCATATCTGTCACTCACCCTCCAAGCACTAGATGTGGGAAATGGTTTTGGTGAAGAGCTCTGGATTCTCACAAAATGTTACATGGAAACTTTGGGTCTGACTCCCCAGAAGCAGTGATAACAGCAAAGTATCTCCCCAAGCCAGTCAGTATTCAGCCCCTCTGGATCATCCAAAGGCAGCAGAACCTTTGTCCCTTTCCCTCACTTGTCCTTGTGGGGGAAGGCATACACCTTCCCCCCACCAGCAGCTGAGACAGGGGTGCAAATGTGTGCATGCTCCCAGAATAGAAAGAAAAAGGCCAACAACACAGTCTCTGCCAGCTGTCTAGTGTAGGATCAAAGGTAAGACTACACCAGAGTACAGTCCAAATGGGAAAAAAGGACACCCTGTTAGCAACAGTACACCCCCACCTTTTGATATGGTCTAATTGGCAAATGTTAAGTGGCATGAAATTAAATTATATACACTTATGGCTGAAAGGCCATGTGGAGAAGGGACACTGGCTGGGAAGATGTTCAAGAGTAGGTCAGAGGTGACTTCAGCATGGCATGTGGATCAGCATGGCATGTGGATTAGCTGAGAAAGCCTGACTTAATAGCTGTAAATTAATCCTCTCAACTGTCCACAGAAAACAATAGTCAGCCCAGATGCAGCAGGCAAGCACCCCTGCTGTGTGCATTTCCTACCAAAGCTTTCCCCAATTACGTTACCCAACCAAGACATTGAAACAATCAGTCCATTCCAGCCCCTTTTTGTTTAGTCTGCCAGAAAGCAATTAATCACACCCCTTCAGGGAGGGAAATCTACTGTATAAAAGTCAAGGTTTATGAGTGATCTTGTCTATTTGTCCGCATCAGGCAGGTGCAGACATATGATTGGCTGTGTGAGGCAAGAAGTCTTCATATGATTGGTTCACTGTGAAGATTGTATGGAATCTTGGGGAAGGCAGTTCAGAAGGGGCCTTTAGAATTCTCAGCCAGAGAGCTCTGAATAGGCCAGTTGCTATGGAGATGAGGACTAGCAGCAAGTCCCCTCACAAACCCAACTTCTGTATGTTAACAACTCTGAATACAGACTGGATTGGGGAATATGGGGAAAAGTTACCAATGAGAAAATAAAATCCCAAAAAATCCCAGGCAATGCCAGGTAAATACAGTAGTAGAGTATAAAAACCCTTGGTTTTGAGCAGTCAGATGCAGTACCTGTAATGCTGGACACCACTATGCCGTTCTGAATTCCGATTTAGTCTGCCCTTAGACACAAGTCTAAGCCACTTCACTGCTTCTTCACTACTATTCCGGATTAGTAATTATAATCCAAAACTCAGCCTCACTATCCATAATTTTTCCTCCCTTTACCCTTCAGTTAGCTCTTGGATGGATGTGTCACTCTTTTTATCTTGTGTGCATGTGTGAGTGAATTCCCCTCAATAAAACACATTTGTAATTTACTTTTGAGTCTCTAGCTGGTTCTTTCCAGTGAGGACTCCATAAACATTGGTGGAAGAGCTTGCTAGGTTACTTCCCTCTTGCAGGCCTCCTAATTTTAGCTAATTAATTCCCCATTGTCACATGGAGGTACTGGCATCATGAATGGACCCCCTGGGTTACAGGGGGAAAAGCCTGAACAAAAAGTGATCCTTTTTATCTTAAGTTTAACTCAGAAGAGCAGGAAGAAGTATAAGTCTGACTTCAGAGTCAGTGAATCTTGTGTGTCAACACAGTGATAGAAATGGTCTATTTCGATTGGCCCTATATTGACCTGGTTTTATCAAGATTCTAGTTATGCCACCCACTGTTTGTTTATACCATTGGCTGGCCAGGATTCCCAGCTTTCACCTTTTTTTTTTTAAAGCAAGTCTTTAAGTCCTTGTAGAACTTCATATGGAAGCAAAATTTGCAGTCACTATTGTTCTGTAAGAAATAAGCCTGCTCCTGCCTTTCATTGATTTTAGCAAATAATGGAAGTAATATCTGAGGTCATTTCCACATGAGGGGGAGGAGCGGTTCACTGTGTGTCAAGAGTGGTGCTTTTATACTCTGAGTCAGAAACTGAATTCAGAAATTCAGAAATTGTGCTGACTGTATCCCCCCCTTTACATCATACTACTGCAGAGTACAGTGGTTGCTGCATCCACAACAGCAAGTCCCTGCCACTCCCATTCCCCTTTCTCACCCCGCCCCACCATCGCTGATTGGTCTGTTTTTTATAAAAAACACACACATTTTTAACACGTTTCTGTGTTGCTACGTTTGTGCATAGGAATGTATATTCATTGATATGTGGAAAAAAACATGTTTTAACAGTCCATTACCAGATCCACTCTCTTCTCGCTGTCCATTTAACACAGGAAGACAATAATGATGGCAGCCTGTCTTTTGATGGGCAGAGAGAGAGAGGGACAGAAATGACGGAGGGGACAGCCTGGGAATGCCCATAGCTGGCTACTGCTGCAATGTGAATCGATGCTATGCTTCTGCATGAAGGTGAAAACCAAAGCAGAACCAGTTTGGTTTCACATGCAGCAGTTTCACACCACAGTGAACCATTATAGGAGCTGAAAACCTGCAGAACCATGAGAAAAATTGTGAAGTTAAAATGGTTCAACGTGCAGATAGGAAGGTAAGAATTTGATGCTGCTGTGATGTATCAATCTTGTGCAGAAATGGCCTGAAAGTGGCATAGGGTATCAGTGCTATCTACAAAAATATCAGCAGGTTAAAGTGACACAGCCATCTAGAGAAGACTAGTTCATTTCAAAACTTTTTGAGGAGGAACCGTATTTTCTGGCAGATAAAACGCACTAGTGTATAAGATACACCCCTTTTATACACTGGCAAATACCACTTGCTGACATATAAGACACCCCAGTGTATAAGGTGCATAAGGTGCACCCCATTTTCAAACAGTACTTTTTTGGAAAAAAAATAAGACTTATATGCTAGCAAATACAGTTACCCCTAGTGGACAAGAGATGATCCCTATAAAATATATGAATGAAAACCAGAATATTTTCATTCATATCTGTAATTTGAGAACAACATACCCACCCTAACAAAAGATCATAGAAAAGATAAAGAGTTCAAAATTGTTCCAACCCAAGACTTACTTCATCTCATCCCCAAACTAATTTTAAATTCCTGAGCTGTCCTGTTGATAAAATGAAATGCATCATTCTTATAGGTATCTTAAGGCCCCTTCAGAATTTTATGATGGCACAGTTTTAATGAATGAAAGGATGAGGATGAAATATTTTCTCGGGTTTGGAATGGAGCGGTCATTAGAAGAAAAGTAAAATCCACCAATATCCAGGGGAAAAAGGCTTCTGGATTCTCATAGTTTGCCTAGCTCTGATTTAAAGCAATTGATATATATGTCTAACAACCCATACACGTGTGTAACAAATATTTTTCCTATCTCTCATTGAGTACTTCATGTTGGTATCACAGTAGATTATCCTATCCTATCCTATCCTATCCTATCCTATCCTGTTTATTTAATTTATACCCCACCCTGGTCCTAACATGGGACCCAAGGCTGCTAATAGCATATTTCAGTCATTAAGATGTGAATGTCAACTTTCCAAAATACTTTTAATGCATATTCCTAAAATTCTTGAAACTCAAGCTGGAGCAAAACTTAGCTAGTCAGACAATAATAATTAGTTTTTTTCCTGAATCAGCCACAAGATGGAAGTATTGTTCAAGAATCCATGCAATACCCTTTTTCCTTCACCCCACTCCCCAAATCTTCCACAGGGAAATATTTCACTGCCAACCAATGAGCAGTCTTCAAGTTCATAGCAGAGTTTTTTTTTCCTTCTGAAAAGTATCCTAGCTTTCCCAGTTCTTCTCAAAGGTACTGAGGGAGCATGCAGGTTCAGAAATTTGATGTCCAAAGAGATTTCTTTTTGCTCAAGAGGGATACAAGGTATAATTAATGGAATCATTAACTGCAAAAATGATTTATTACTATATTATTCAGTTTTAGCTACAGATTTTCTCACAGGAACATACATTGAGATTGTAGTTTAACCCACACAATCTGCTATCATGGCATTGATCTAGTCAATCTGGATCCTAGCACCACATGTCATGTTCATGCTCTTTTCCTACATTTGTATGGTTCTACCTCACTGTTTTTGGTTGATCTTCTGGGTCTTGACTTCAGACAATTCATCTGGCATGGGTCTGGTTAATTCACCCTTTCATCTCACTGGTCTCTGCTCTCACTCCACCCCATATAGCTTGTCATGTCATTACTCTCAGGTGGCAAGTGTTGAAGTGTAGGCACTGGTCCCAAGGAGGGTCCAAAAAAGCAGGCAGCTGTGTTGACCTGTATCAGTAAGGCCATTTTCCATACTAGACTGTTATGGTGCTAAAGGCCCCTCCCTAAACCTCAAACCTCAGGATTCCATAGGATGTTGAAAGTGGAATAATAGCACTATAACAGTCTAGTGTGCAAGTGACCTAAATCTCTTCTGGTTCCTTCCATCTCCACCAGGAGTCATTCTTTTTCTGAAATGAATGTGTCTTAATCTTATGTTCAAAACCAACCTATCTCAATAAACATCATATTCTACCAGTGGCATCTCACAACAATGTTATGTATTCTTTTTCCCTTGGGAATTTCGTCCCTCACTCAGTACTATAAGCTCAGGCGGAAAAAAAAAGCGGGGGGTCTGGGACAAAGTGGCAACTAATGTTATTATTAAACAATTGACTTGCCCTTAGGGGATGTCCTGGATATCCCCTGAAAGGCCAAGCAAATTGTTTCAGGATCAGGGTCAATTCTGAAATCCCTGGCCTAAATTTTGAAATAATGTCATTATCTCTGCAAATCAAAAAGTACCAATGTTCTGAACCTGTGAGCTTTAGCTCTACTAAACCACTAACATACCTCCAACATTTTGCAGGTGAAAACTGGGAAACATGTGTGGCCAAACAACATCAAATTGCAGTCATGATGGTAAAAGTTACTAATAAGGAAGAACAGACAAGCTAGGGGTTTGCTTTTGCCTGAGCCTACTGCGAAGGGCAAGTTGCCATTCCCCCTTCTCTCTGTCAAAGAATCATAGAATTGTAAGAGACCACAATGGCCACTGAATCCAACCCCTGCCATGCAGGAATACACTATCAAAGCACCCCAAGCAAATGGCCATCCAGCCTCTGTTTAAAAACCTCCAAAAAAGGTGACCGAGGCAGCATATTCCACTGTTGAATGGGTCATAAAATCAGGAAGTTCTTCCTGAGGTTTAGTGAAATCTCCCTTCCTGTAGTTTGAATCCATTGCTCCATGTCCAAGTCTCTGGAGCAGCAGAAAACAAACTTGCTCCATCTTTAACATGACATCTTTTCAAATATTTAAACATGGCTATCATGCCACCTCTTAATCTTCTTTTCATCTGGCTAAACATACCTAGATCCTCCTGCTGAGTTAACTGAGTGTAAACTACTTTTGCACTTCGTATTCAGTTTACAACAACTAAAGTAAGTTGAGGGGAAAGTGGAAGGAGAAGACAGAAGCTGGGACATTTAGAAGAAATGGAAAAAGTTGGATGACAGAGGATTAATTAGGACTGTCCTTCCCTGATCAGGACATCTGTAGGGTACATCTGCTGTAACTGTCTCCAACAACAGCTTTTGACAATAGCATTATGTGCAAAGATAAACTCTTGCAAAGTTCGATCCTTTTTAGGAACTGAGGGCTCTTACTTTTCTACTGCATTCTGTTGACATGGTATTTGTTGCCATTTTATTTCACAGTTCTTTAAATCCCACCCATTTTTGAGAACTTCTCCTCAACAGTGACTCGGCCGTTATTGATCCTTTTGCAAAAAATCTGTGGTCATTCTGTCCTCTCTTTCGATGTCCCTTCATATACCTTTGGCCCTTCAAAAGGATGTTTATAAACTCATAACTTGAAAGCATTACTTTTTGGGGCCCAAACTCCCACCAGTATCCATGCTGGCTGAATTCCAGGAACTGTAGCCCAAAACACAGGCACACAGCAACCTGAGTAAACGTGCCAATGTTGCTTATCACTGCTATAATAATTTGTGAAGTTAACTCTGTGTTCTTGAGCCAATCACTGTTTGAGCTTAGCTTCCTAACATAGGACTCCCACAACAAGCCAGACCTGCCTTCTAGCCACTCAAGCTTCTGGCAGATATCCACTCTGGCAGATGATGTCCTTCCTCCTGCTGTGAGAAAAACTATGGGAGCCACATTTCTCTACATTCCTGTACCACTACACCATTGATCAGAGCAGAATTTTTTAACACTCTCAGTAAATCAACAAGCTTTTGGGAGGAACAAACCATGACAGTTAAAACTGGTGTAAAATTGATATACATATTTAACACAGATGTGTCCTCAAATTTAATTTAAACAACACCAAATAAGGAAAGACCTGCAGTCTTTCAAGTGTTGACACTCAACGCTTCATTTCTGAGGTGTATCCTTGTCTGTTACCAGGGGGACTATTTTTGGAAAACTTTGTCCTTAAGTCACTGATGAAGACTCATTGAAATGGCTCCACTTTCCTAAAAGTAGTTGTATTTTAGCTATTTGTTTCAGTTCTTCAGTGGCACACAGCTCTTGGACTATATTTAGCTCATTTGTCCTATTCACATGGATGTTTGAAGAGACTTGGATACTTATATGGCCCCAGGTTTCATTGTGGAATACCATAACTGGCTTTAGGACAGTTTACCAGTATTGAAGCTGCTCTTGTTTTATTATTGTTTATCTGGCAGTATACAGTGGGCCCTTGGCATCTGTTACAGATTGGTTCCAGGACCTTCCTATGGATACCAAATTCATGAATGCTCAAGTCCTATTACGTGCAGTGGTATAGTAAAATGACAACCCTCACATAAAATGGCAAAATCAAAGTTTGTTTTTTCGACTTTTTTAAAAAATATTTTCAAGCTGTGGTTGGTTGAATCAGTACAGAACCCATGGATATGGAGGGCGAATGGTTTATTCTTGCAAGAGTTACACATTGTCAGTATAGATATTTGCTTGTATGAGGCTTTAGAAACTGTGAATTTTAGTTATATTGATTTTCCTATTGGCTTCTATCCTTTGTTTCCCTGTGCTTCTCATAGTATCATTTACTGTCCTGCTAACACTTTCTAAGTTATCTTTTTGGAGGTTTCTCACTCTGGTTTTCTGTTGTGGTTTTGCAGTGAATTAATTCCTGAAGGTAAAAACACCAGCAGAATCCTGGGATGATGATATCTTTCATTACTGTCACATGTATTTAGCATTTTATAGGCAACTCCCTATTCCATTAAGGGTAACTGCTTAATGACTGCAGGTCCTCAAACACAGTTGACTGTTCCCAACTGGCATCATCTTCAAGGCTCTAGTTATAATTCCCTACCTCCATCCTCATGATCCATAATCATCTCTGTAGTGAAAAATATCAACAAAGACTCTTGTAGAAACTTAGCACATTTTAGTTGGCGTAAATTTCCATGGGCTATAACCCAATTCTTTTCACTTCATAAGGCTGTGCCACAGGACTTTTGTTTTTAATAGAGAAGACTAACACAACTACTCCAGTTTGGCACTATACAATCATAGCATTATCATTCCATTTTAACTGCCATGGCTGCATCCTATGGAATTCTGGGGCTTGCTGTTTGGGAAGGCACTCTGGCAACGAATCTGAAATACACTCATACTGCAGATCCCATAGGATATGGCCATGGCAGCTAAAATGAAAATTTAGCATTATAACTGGTGTACTGTGAAGGAGTCTTCTTCCATCTCCTCTGAAAGTTCTGCTGGGATAATCTTAATTCACCACAATGCTTAACTGTGCTTTTTTTTTTTTTAAAAAAATGCAAATTAAACCCATGTGCATTATGTCTATGACTTCTGTGATTCACTGAGAAAAAAACCAAAAGGCTGATCTTCTGTCCCCTGCCTGCTAGATATCCTACACAGAACACCCATCTAATTTCTGAGATTTAACTAGGCACTGACCATGATTCAGGATTTTCCTAAGGGCTGGAAACTTGATTTAAACAAACATGATTTCAATACAAATATCAGAGTTTTTCAGGATGGAGATTCCAGATCCCAAACTTGTGGAATGCAGTATGATTATGGCTGATATCTCGTTTGCTCCACATTCTGTTTTGATACAAAAGAAGGACTCTACTATTGTATTAAAGACCACTGGGACATGCTTATCTTAATATCTATCGTTTTCCCACTTTCAAAAAAACTCCCTATTGCATTTTAGTTCTACATACATTAATCTCATATAGCAATGACTGATAAGTATCCTTACTGGAAATGGACAGTTTGAAGGGCGTAGCAAGTCTACTTCTCTGTAACTTGACACAATTGCCAATAATTAATGGACCTAATAGCAATATGTTGCTGTCCCTTGATGGAAAAAAAATGTGGTCACTTGTCTCGTGTTTTCCAATCACAAAGGAAATTAATAATTAGAGATGCTCAGAAGCTGCCCACAGAGTCACAGGCAGCTTGTCTGTCTCCCAGCAGGCATTTTTTATAGTTGAAGATTGAGTTCCAAATGTTTGGCAGAAAGCAAAGACATTAAATTCATGGCATGATACTCATCCTGATTCTTCTTTTCAATCCTATGCATGTCTATTCACAAGGATAGCCCATTAGTTACAATGGGGTTTACTCACAGTAAGTGGGCAAGTTATCTCTTTGCCCGCTATAGACAGGTCTGTGTGTCAAGGGTCATTCAGTGCGACTTCTGTTTAAAGATCTATTAGAAAGGAGAGCAGGGGCCTTGGAACTGACTACCAACCTCTAGCTTCCAGATGGCAGACAGAGCAGTTGCACATAGATTAGTTTGTCCCACTCTTCATCACTGTCATAGAATGTGTTTATGTTTCTAGTTATATATCAGTAATTATTTCTTAAAGTTCTATCAACGCACATAAATCACTATACGAAAATCTGAGGCAAATCTGTGTCTCCAGCATTGGGAGAACACAAGAGTAACGTAAAGCTTGGACTTTGGTAAGCACATGGGAAGTAATAACTGCTGTACATTTATAGGTGTAAAGAGTGGCACTGCAAATTTTCCTTGGTATTTCTCTGGTAATTGGCTGAAATATTCACACTACCACCTACAAACTATCATAATGCAAAGAGAGAGAGAGAGAGAGACATGCTTCAGGCACCAGAGGGGGGAAAACAATGAGGTATGAGAGGACAGAATGTTGTATGGCAGGTGGACTCCCCAGCACTGGGCAAGATAGCCTGGGACAGATGGGTATGGTGGAAGATGTCACACTGCTAGCCTTGTAAAACTCTAATCTGAATAGCTGGTTTCTTTAAGAGGCCAACACCATTTTAGGCCATTTCTGCCCTACACTGTTATTCCACTTTCAACATCCTGTGGAATTCTGAGGTTTGTAGTTTACTGAGGCCAAGCTCTCTGGCTGAGAATTCTAAATCCCTCTGCCTAAGCTGCAGATCCCCGGATTCCACCGGATGTTGAAAGTGAAATAATAGCACTGTAACAGCATAGTGCAGAAATGGCCTTAGTTTAGAGAGCCAGTGTGGTGTAGTGGTCTTGAGTGTTGTACTGGGACTCTGGAAGATGAAGGTTCAAATCCCTGCTTTGCCATGGAAACTCACTGGTGAACTTGGGCAAGTCACACTCTCTTAGTATCAGAGGAAGGCAATGGCAAGCTCTCTCTGAGCAAATCTCGCTAAGAAAATTCTGCAGTAGGTTCACCTTCGGGTTGGAATAGATTGGGAATTACTCAGAGTCAACAACTACACAATCCAGTAGGCAGTTAAAGTGAGTTCCTGTCAAAGAATGTCCCTTACAATGCCCATTACAAACGAAACCTATGAATAATATCGCCACTCCTACCATGAGGCACAGTGAAGTAGCTGCCTCAGGTGATTAAATATTAGATTTTGGGTGGCAGATTGATGTCAGAGGATGAACTGAAAGACATTGCTAAACTCAAAACACGAAGGTCAGCCAATTGTTAGCTATTTGTTACAATAGTGTATTTTACTGCCAGGATGAAGGAGAGGCATTTGTGATATTTTCCACCTCAGGTGCCAACATATCTTGACTGCCAACATATATGCCATGACTTCAAGATAAAAAAGAGGCACCATTTGCAGCTCCACCTTAGGCAGCAAAATGCCATGGACTGGTGTTTGTAAAAAGCTCAACATATGTGTTTGTTTTTCTGATTCAGATGGCAAAAAGTCCTGGTCAGATTGTTCAGACTGGGGCAAATGGCTTGTATGGTTAACAGCCAGTTCTCACTGTTTTCTCCCATCACTGTACTATACCTGGTATTTCCTTCTTAAAGTCTTGTTTACAGTCATCAACCTCTTTGTCTACTGTTCTCTTTGAACTAGAAGACAGACCACTGGATCTGTCATAACTAGCTGGACTGGCTGTAAAATTCAAAGCAAAGTCAGCAAACAGGTAAGACTAAGGACATGTTTTAGTAAATGTATCTAGATAGAACAGGTTCATCCTCCAGTCCTACCAAACCATATCATCCAGAACGTACACAGTTTCAACAAATAAGCAGTTTCCCCAGTAGCTTTGAAACCAAACAGATAAGGTTGCTAGGTCAGAATCATCCCAGACCCTGAGAATTCTGGGCCAAAGCCAGAGTGGGCCTGGTGATGTCATTAAGTATTATGCATTAATTAGCAACCACAGTTACTCGCTGTTTGTCATTCACAGAGCGAGAGAGAGAGAGAAATAATACATTTTCCTAGCTAAAATTAAGTGTCTTTGCAAATTGCAATACTTGATTTAAATCAATCAACCTTTGCAAGGTACAGCAAGCTGCACAGCAAGAAAGAATGTTCTCTGCCTGACCAGAGCTTTGTATGCAGCCTGGTCTCTTGCTCAAAATTGATCCCACAAAAACCAAAGAATTTGAGAGCAGAAGCAAATCGTTAAACCAATGTATTTTGTCTTGGATAATACTGGGTTAAAATAAACTGACCTGGGAAGCTGGTGTAAAAAGTATTTGATCGTACCAAGAGCTGAGAGGAAATATTCTGAGATGAACAAATTTTCATATGGATCTCCAAAATAAAATTGGAAAGGACCAGAACCAAATCTGGGATTTTTTGGCCGTTTTAATCAATCTGGATGGGACCTTAATCCCTTCCTGTCATTCAGAGGTGACTCACAAAAACTAGGGACTCAAAGCAGTACTCTGAGATCTGACTGGAAACGAAATTTATCCGGAAGCTATGCTCACTGGTTTGATTTATTTGTTTCATATATTCTGCCTTCCTTCGAAGCACTGTACAGGGCTCCTCCCCTCTTCTTCACTATCACAACAACCCGGTGAGGTAGGTGAGCATGAGGGACAGTGGTTGTCCAAGGTCACCCAGTGAATTTCCTGACCTAGTAAGGGGTTGAAAACCACCCGCTGTGACTCTCACACTGCTCTTCCCCATACTTGGCTTTGAACCTATTAAAGGATAGACAGTATTTTGCTGCAGTAGTTTTCCTTTTGTAATTGCTGCATCTGTTCATTCCAGGCAAGCTCAAAATTAAGGGCTACTTATGCCATAGTGAGTCATGGCTCACATTAAGGCATGGATTCATCCCATGGTTCTACGTAGAGGAAAGCAATAGAGATCCATCAGCAATAAAGGACAGGCCTAGTACCACCTGCAATCAAACTCAAAATTTGTCATTAAACCTTTGAAGACTTTACTTCCACCCCAAGTAAAAACTCCCTCTGTAGGAAGTTTAGTCTCCCACTCTGGAAGAAAATGAACATTCTTCTAATATCAATATCTATACAAACACACTCACATACATATAGGAACCATAAATCAGCCATCACCATCCAAAAATGGAACAACTTGTTGCAAAAAAAATTAATTCTGAAGGCCACATACTTTCCAACATGGCCATATTTCTTAAGCAGAAACCCCAACCATACTTGAGAGAAAAAGGAAAAAAAAACCTTGATTTACAGATGCAGTACTTAGATTCCCATACAGCCTTATTTCAGAGGACAATACTGCTCTTGCCTCCAGCACCATCCTCTGAATTCTGTACTTAGATCTTGGAAATTTTATAACTGTCAGTAGATGTTGTTTATCACCCCATTCTAATGGACATCATCAAGCAAGGTGGAATCCCAAATATCTGGTCCTTTATTAATGTAACTACCTGTTTCAATCATTATAGTAGCTTCTGTGTCAGAGGTAGAAATGGAAGCTAATAGAAAAAGCTTCACCAGTGGGTCTGAACTCCACAGTTATGGTTATCATCTTTCATTTAATCACAGGCATGTGCTGCCTTTAGAAGTTCAGTAAGAGGCAGATTATGGTTTGTTTGTTTGTTTGTTTGTTTGTTTAAGGCATTATATATTGCCTCACAGCTTACCAGGCCTTCTGACGTGATGCACAATGGATAAAAACATCTAAATACATAAGTACATAAACAAATATTTCTAGAAACAAACTAAAAATACTCCTTAGAAATAATTTAAAACCAAACAGTTAAAACTGACAGAGCAGCTTCAAAGCTCATGGGAAACCACACTCTTCTAACTGCCCATCAGAAGAGATGGAACCAAACATACTTCCCTTGTCAGGGAGTTCTGCGGTCATGGTGCTGTTACAAAGAAAGCCTTGTCATGTGTACACACCAAACTAATTTCATGAAGTGTTGGGACATGCAACAGAACTTCTACAGAAGATCTCAGATTTTGAGCAGGTTTATGTGTTGCTTTGCAAAGATACTCGGGCTTTCCCCAAAAAAGTATGTGTTGACAGGCAATGCTGGATGAACATTATTTCTGCCTATTTGGCAGCTGTGGCAATATATAGGAAAAGACGTAATTCAGTAGCAGAGGGTAAATTTTGCATGGGGAAAGTCCCCAGCCCTTCACCATGAAAACCTGCATGAGGAATCTTGTAGAATGATTGTCAGTCAATGTAAGTATTGAGCCAGATGGACCAACATTTGACTCAGTACAAGGCAGCTTAGTGTGTGGTTCTGCCTGTACGCATATGTGAATAGAAGTAAGAGAACAAGGTAACCAGAACAGCTTGTGGTAAGTTCTTCTATCCCAGGGCTTTCCAAATGGCATGCCACAACACATTAGTGTGTCACCTGTAGGTGTGTCGCCTACAATCTTAGAAATGCATGTTGTAATTTATAAATAATATATTCTTAAAATATATGAAAAGTTTTCATGAAATATGTTGTACCCCTATACATTTTGTTATTAAAATTTATGTATGTGTCTGTATTTCTTATAATGGGTTAGTTTAACCTCCGGTTTGCTAGTAAAACTGAATTACCGTGTTGCAAAATGATGCCTGTCTAAAAAAGTGTGTCACCAACATGAAAAGTTTGGAAAGCTCTGTTCTATCCTCTCTACAAGCCTTTTCACTGTTCTTTGTTCTCCAAGCTTCTCCCCACAAGCCTATAACAACTGATAATTCTTAATTTGCCAGTTGAAGCTTTACTTATTCCATTCACTGTTATACAATCACATATCTGCTCTGAAAAGAGGGATAATTTTATTTGAAATGGGAGGAGAGGCATGATAAGAGGATGCATGGTACATTAGCTGCTATGAACCAAACCTGGTTGCCAGCACAAATAACAGTAGTGAAATGGACATCCTTGACCATCTGTCAGCTGCTCAACCTGTGGAGAGTGAATCATAGTCTCCTTCAGATATTTTTAGAGCACCCACTCCCATTGTCTGTGGATACTTGCAGCTGTCTCTCTCTCAAAAAGTCCTTTTCCTACCAGGTAGGTAGTGCCTATATTTATTACTTGAGTACTAACCAGTATGTGTACAGTCGTACGGTGGAGGTGGGAGCACAGGTCTGAGACCCCCCCCCGCCCCAGAGGGACAAATGATATCATCTGCTGGAGCAGATATTTGCCAATGCTGTGAGCCTGGAGATCTGAATGATAGGGCTGGTCTAGAATGCGTTCCTTTTGTTAGGTTTGCTAACCTTAGAGAGTGACTGTCCCAGGTAATAAACAGTGAACTTCTTGGATGTGAAAACACACAGGGAGGGGGGGGAGAGAGAGAGAGAAAGAGAGAGAGAGTCACTTGCTGCCCAAATTCTTGGATTTTTCTTATAATGTGCTTATGGAGGATTGTCTTTTTGAACTCTTAACACTTCAGAATTTACCACTATTGTACATAAGTCCCACTTTTGCCTCAGCTTTATCACATGATGTCAGGCACTACTGCATTGCAGGATCATTGAAAATATGTTTATTTTTCACAATGGAAATAATTTTTCCTTTCTCTCAAAAATTCAGGAACCATTTCAGGTACAGATGTCTCATAGCACTTTCTTCCACCAGTGATCCATTAGTGAGTGTGGTGTGGGTGTGGCCAGGTTATCCCTCCTTCAAGCATCATAGCGTCATGGCACTACAGGAAGCAATCATGAATTGTGGGGCGCAGTACAGAAGTCAGTAATGATTCCTTTTTTTTTTGCCCCCTCCCCTCCCCTGCCACCCCCCCCACTCATCCAAGGAATGGTGTAGCTTATTAGTTTCCCTTTTTTCTCATGTGGAAAATCATTTTAACTGTTTCCTTTACTTTCTCATACCCTCCCTTTCCTGAATAAACTCAATCATTAATCTCCCATTACTAAACCAGACCTCCTCTTTCCTTTGACTAAAATATACCTTCCTTTTTTTGCATTATATAATCAAACATCATATATTTCGATATATACAGTAATGATGCCTTAATGTGGATGAACAAGCCAAGCAAATGATGCTTTTAAAGCGCAGACGAGGCAAGAGTATGATAGAGAGCATCAACAATCAGCTACTATCACCAGAATGGCAGGACTAGATTTCAAACGGAATAAGCAGCATAAAGAAGCAGTATAATATACAAACTTTCTTCATGATTAGGATAAGCTAATAAGAAAAAAGAAGACTCTAAATAGTGCACTCAACAGTTCCAGCAAATCAATGGTATTCTAGTCAATCTACTGAAAGAATCCTGCCCTATCTTCAGTAATTCCCAGTGCCTGAGAACCCAAAATCAGAGATTGGAAGTCCACTCCTATGCTGTCCCAATGGGTAAAACTGTGTTTACTCCCAATATGTTTGCAAAGGGATACAGTAGGCAGTACAGGTATATCTCAGTTAACAATGCTTCTGACAAAGAAGCTCCTTTTTACAAAGTCTTGTCCTCATCCACTGGCTGGCTGTTGTTGTCTTTTTAAAATCAGCTTCAGCAGGAGTGGATGATGAAAGAGGGCTGGAGAAATAGTCTTTTAGTTGGGTTGCAGCAATGTTTCTGCAGTAAACAATGCAATAAATCCTGAGCTGGGAAAGAATGGTACTCTGCTACAACTGATCCTACTGCAGCTGTACTTGCCTGCCTACTAAAGGAAAGGTAAACAGCAGCTACCCGCAGACTCCTTTACCAACTCATTGTGAGCAGCAAAGCAGAGAGAAAAAAGAAAAAAAATAAGCCTACCTGACCAACTGTCCTCAGCATTTTCAGAAAGCATAGATCTGTAAGTCTGGTCACCAAAGTAGAAACTGGTGAAATTAAAAATCACCCCAGATGCATTTTGGGAGAAGTCTTCAAGTGGTCTCTAGAACGTTCAAAATGTTTTTGTTTATCTGCACAAGGCTGATCTGATCTGTTGTGCATATGGTTAATTTTGAATAAAAAGTTTCCTGAAGCATGTTGAATTGCTCTTGTTTCTATCCCTATTCTTTCTATGTTATTTCTGCCTCTGGTATCAAATTTTCAATTAAAAAAGTAAGCCCCCACCCAAATCTCCTTCATTAAGTGAAGGACACTCATATGTCCTTGCTTTCCCAACTATTTGGTCCACGCTGAAGCACAAAGCCAAAAAATGCAGAGTTCATGCTGATACTTAGCTCTATACAAATTATTTCCAAAATGCATGCATTAAAAACATTTTCTTAAAGAATATATCATCATTCCTGTAAAAAAACAAAGTTAAAAAATCTTGAAACAACCATCTCAGGTCTTCAAACCCCATCATACATTTGTCTTAGGGTTGCCATAAGCTGGAAATAAAGTGAAAACACAAAACAACAACAACAAAATTGAGCATCTAGGACAAGAAGGAGAGTTTCTCTCTCTCTCTTAAAATCTTATTAGATTTGGTTTGTAACATAGACAACTGGATCTGAAGTTTGTCTTTCCAAGAATTAGCAGAAGAGCAAAGAGCCTCCTGTGTTCTGCAATCGGTTTTCTTTTGATCTACAAAGGTCAGCTAGTGAACACCTCAAATAACAGCAATGTTGTTTTGGAAAATGAATGTCAAACTGATTGCTCCTTTCCAGCCCTATCCTCAATATTCATGTTGGCAGATGGTGGTTTTCTTTATAGGAAGGCAATACATAGGTACAGATTCCAAAAGCTGCTTTGAAGCCATTTATATATATATATCTTCTCTGCCTTCCCAAACACCTCTTTGAAGACAGAGATGAAACATTTTAATGCAGTTTCTCCCATAGAGATACTATGTGGGCTGTGTCATTGATTTCAACAGAACGTTCACTAAAGAAAACCTTGCTTACTCTTTAAGAGTGCCACAAAGGACAGGAAGTGTGGCAAGGGAGGGAGGATGGAAGGGTGGCTGAGAGGTGTGAGTGGCAGAGGGCAAGAGGCAAGGAAGGAAGGCGTTCTGAGCGTGCAAGGTGAGGTGAGAAAGTGAGTAGAAGGGAAGGTAGAGTGAGCAAGGTGAAAGTCAAAGTGCAAAAGGTAAGGAAGGGAGCACATTTCAAAGGCACAAAGTGAGCCAGCGGAGGGAAGACTGAGTACTTTGAGAGGCTGAGTGCAAGAAGCAACCAAGGTGGGGCTGCATTGTGAGGGTGGAAAGCAAGACAAGAGAGGGAGTAGGAGGAAAGAAAAAGTGAACAGTGTGAATGGGGTGAAAGAGGTGAGGCAGAGGTACTTTGCAAGGGTGTGGAATGAAGCACAGGAGAAAGCAGGAGGAAGAATGGGCAGTGCAGTCAGTGGCATGAAACAAGCAAGTGAAGGGGACATTCCAAAGTTGCAAGTCAAGGGATGGAGAAGGAGAGAGGGGAGAGAGAGAAATGTGAGCAACAGTGCCAAAGTAGCAAGGGAGGGGTGCATTTCAAGGGCACAAGGTGAGGCAAAGAAAGAAGCAGGAGGAAAGTGAGAGAGCCGTGCAAGAAAGGGTGGTATGACCGGCACAGTGCAGGAAGCAAAGAAGGGGTACACTGCAGGAGCACAAGGTGAAGGGAGATGAGAGAGAAAATAGGACAGAAGGAGGAGTGAGCACTGTGAAAGTTGGACTGCAGGAAGCAAGGAAGGAGTGGACTACAAGGACTCAAGGAAAGTAGCAGCAGGAGCAACAGGGGAAGAATGGAGAGAGAGTAGAGAGGAAGGAAGAGGGAGCAGAATGAACTGAAGAGGACAAGTAATAGGGGCCCTCCACACTGCAAGTTGATATGTGAAAGGGAGTACGACTGAAGGAAAAATGAGCAGGGAGAGAATCGGAGTGCAGGAAGCAAGAAAGAGGCACAATTTAAGGACATGAGGCAAGACACAGTCGAAGATGGAAGGGAGAGTGAGATGTGTGGGCAGCAGAGTACAGGAAGCCAGCATGGTGCAGAAATTAAATTAAATTAAAGCTATAACTCTGGGAGCCCAGGGTTGAAAACCCTGCTTAGCCATGGAAACCCATTAGGTGACCTTAGACAAATCACACCATCTCCACCTTAGGGAAGGCAATGACAAACCCTTTCTGAACAAATCTTGCCAAGAAAAAAAAACACTATAGGTTTTCCTCAGAGTCAGACTTGCCTTGAAGACATAAAACAGCAACAAAATCCTAGATGAAGGAGGTGGCAGGAAGGAAAGGAAATTTAGCAGTGCAAGTGGAAAAGTGGAAAAAGCAAAGCAAGGTGTGATATGAGGCAAGGGAGGGCATGGGGGAAGAGAGAATGAACCTGGCAGAGGGCAAGAAGCAAGAGGGCATGTTGTGGGGGCACATTGTGAGGAGATGAGATGAGGACAGAAGTCTGACGGGGGAAAGAGTGAACAGTGCAGGCAACAGTGTGAAAGAAAAGAGGGATGCATTGTAAGGATAGAAGGTGAGACACAAGAGAGAGAAGGAGTAAACTGAGGCCTTTTTTGCACTTGATGAAGAAATTGCCCTGTTCTGGTACTCACTGGACTGGAGTGCTCCCTCGGCAGATCCAGGCTGGTCCGGAGCAGTGCATGGCAGCGCTACACACGGCTCCGAGGATGAAAATGGCAGCTTCCAGTTGGTGGAGGCTCTCCACCAACCAGTGAAACTCGCCAGCCTAAAGCCCGCCCCCAGAAGATCTGTAGGCTCGCACTGGTGCAAGCCTGCAAATTTGCACCGGAGCGCGGCCACGGAGTTGCATGCTCCATGCTGTTGAAAGACCTGTTTTAAGCGGTCTTTCAATAGCACGGAGAATGACCACTTTGGTCATTCCGGAGCGGGCTGAAGTCCGGAACAACACAAAGTAGTCCAGACCCAGTCCGCTCCCAAGTGCAGACGTCCTTGCTAGAGGACACTCTGCACCGTTCTAAAAACAAAGTGCAGAAAAGGCCTGAGAGTGAGAAGTATGACGAAGGGAGAGGCACACTGTGAAGGTGCAAAGCAAGCGTATTGCAAGGGTTCAAGTTGATAAGAGGGAGGCAGTAGGAAGGAAGGAAGAGTAAGCATAGGAAATTCACAGTTCAAGAAGCAAGGGTGAGGAGTGGAAGGAAGTGAGAGGGAAAGGAGATGAAGCTATGGAAGCAGCAGAGTGCAAGAAGCAAGGAAGGGATGTACTGTGAGGGAGGAAATTGAAGGGAAGGCAGAGTGAGCTGTGTCTATGACAGAGGCCAAAAAGGGGAGACGTGTGCATTGAGAGGAAGTAAAGTGAGATGATGGGGGGAGTCAGAGGGAAGAAAAAATGATCCAGGTGAGTGGCAGAGGGCAAAAAGCAAGGAGGTGCACTGCAAAGGTACAAAGTGTGGCAGTGGAGGGAGTGGGATGGAAGTGTGAGTGAGAAATCTGAATGGCAGAGAATAGGAAGCAAGGGATGGGCACATTTTGAGGATGCTAAATGAGATAGTGGAGCAAATAATAATGAAGGGAACGTGAGCCATACAAACAGCATGGTACATGAAGCAAGGTATAGACACATTCCAAGCAGACAAGCTACATGAACCAGGGAGTAAGAGGAAGGGGAGCTATTGGTGTGAGCAGCAGAAGCCAGCAGCATGGTAAGGGCATATTGGGAAGACACAAAGTGAGACAATGGCAGGTGTAGGAGAGAACATGTGTAAACTATGCAAGGGGAGTGTTACACTGATTGCTACGTGTTCCTTAGGGAGATTCCCAACGCCTGTCAAAATTATCACTTGTGGGGAAAATTAGCTGTGAACACTGCTTTAGCAATGCAAAGGGGGCAGGGTAATTAAGGATCTTTTACCCAATGTTTATGGGGTCAGGCTCAGTCAGAAATCACACAAAACAGTCCAATGAATGACTTTATTGAATAGTAATAGTTTGCACTAATGCAAACATGCACACACGCATCCAGGGCTAATAGAAATAAAGAGTGGAAATAAGATAGAGGGATTGTTGAGGGAATCACAGCTTGGGTGATACTGCACCTCTTTCTGAAGTCCTTGATCCGGGAAGCAGTGATCGAACAGCAGCTCAGTGAAGAGACGCTAAGGAGATCGCACAGCTGTCGGGAGGGGAGACTGGTCAGTTGGTATGACCGGGAGGCATCATACTCCTTCTCCTTGCCTTACCTTTCTCTCCTGCCTAACTAGCCCAAAAACAGGGACTATTTGTAAGAAAAAATTACTTTGAAGGCAAATCCTTTCCTGGGGAAAACAAACAGGGACAGAAAAGAAAAAACAACTCCACACCTGGCATTTCTCGGAAGATAACAAAGTGTCATCTAAATAACGGGATCTTCCTCTACTTTGAGGCTGTGGTGTGAGTTTCTGGAGATGGATTTGATAAGGTTTTATTGCTTCCAGTGCCCAACTTTCCGGGAACACTTTTACTCCCTTCAAGTGGCCTCCTTAAAGGTTAAGGATCTTTTGTCCACCTGGGTGATCACAACACGAGGTCTCCTGTGGCTACGTGACTGGGGATTTTACTGGCCTGACCTGGTTCGTTCGATTGTACAACCGTTATTGCCTACGTGCACATTTGGTGGGTTAGATTAATTTTATATCAGAGTTGTAGACCCTGGGACAGGGTTTACCAAGGGGGCAACAGAGGCATGTAAGAAGGAAGGGAGAGTCTCACTGTTAGGGTGCAAAGTGAGGCAAGCACAGGAGTATGAGGGGAAGAAGAGTGAGCAGAGTAAGTGGCAAAGTTCAGGAAACAGGAGCAATGCACTGTGAGAGAAAGGAGGAAGTGGAAGGGAAGAAAATGAAAACCATTCATGATGCAGGGTGAAAGGAGCAAGGGAGGGGTACTGTGCAAGGACAGGAATCAAGGAAAGGGATGTCATAGTAAGGAAGGGAAAATAAGAGGTGCAAGGGGCACAGTGTAATTCTCAATGGACTAGCACACTGTGAAGCTGCAAAGTGGGACAATGGAGTAAGTAGGAGGGAAGTTGGAAGCAGCACCATGAGAGCTGAAGTGCAAGCAGCAAGGGAATGGTGCATTGCAAGGTCCCCAAATATTGCAGGCTAGGGAGTATAGTGGAAAGATTGAGTGAGCTGAATGAGTGTGAGTGCTAGAAGCAAGGGAGCTATATTGTGAGGATGCAAGCTAAGGGAAGGGATAGAGTAGAAGGAGAGAGGTAGCATGAGAGAAGTACATTGTGAGGACTTGAGTTAAGGCAACAGATGGAATAGGAGGGAAGGGAGAGTGAACTGTCTTGAGAATTAGAATGACAGGCTCTTCAGACAAAAAAAAAAAGTCTGAAAGTCCCACGTTTTGTTCTTGTACAAACCAATTTTATTTTGGGGATCTACATCATGTATTCCCGAAGTATTCCCAGGGAATTCCTGGCATTGCCAAGGACTTTTCATTTCTACTCCCTAGGACAGTTTAAATTAATCCATTATTTCACAAAGTCAAATGTACCTCTCCATGGCTGTCTCTTTGTTTTATATCTGGCCAGCACCATGAAACACAATTGTTTCCAGGTCCCAGATTCAAACGAGATCAAGCATGGGGAAAAAATAGAAGAAAATGATCCTAATGCTTAACTATGCTTAACTTTGCTAATGAACTTTAACATTGTGAATGTAACTCTTGAATAATAATTTAAAAAGTGTAAATGGGTGGAAGTCAATTTCTGAAATGTTACCCTAGTCTGCACATGACATCTGATCAGTGGGAGAGAGAAGGGGAAGAACACAAGGGACAGAGAAGTGTGGGGAACCCAGGATATTTCAAGAAAAAGTTTGGACGTGAAACTATGAATATGCAGGTAAAGTCAAAACAAAAAGAACTGGAAAGATGTGTACTCATTTTTTTTTTAAAAGAAGTGAGGGAATTGAGTGGGAGGGAACAGAAGAAACGTTCCCTTGGCCCCAGGCCAATCTGAAAAGGTTGCACACATGGTAGCAAGTATTCTTCCAGAGGGAGTGCATACTAGAAGTTTTGCCTATCTGTGTTTTGCTCTTGCAAATGCTAAAACTGGACTCTTTGATGCATAATTCAATTCAGTCTGCCAGATAAAAGGTGCATCTTAGCCCTGTGAGAATCTGGAAAATCTCTTCCTCTTCTCCATCCTCTGCAGCTAATATATCTCAAAGATGGAATTCACAAAATTATGTGAATCAGGGAAACAAAAATGGCTTTGCTCCTACTCAGTTTGCTTTCCCTCAAGTTCAACCATACTTCCATGTGGCTTTCATACTGGCTCCAGTTCAGCCCAACAGAGGGTGATTATCATCAGGGTCTCTGCCCGGAGGCCAATATCATGCCATGTGTGTTCTGCGAACAATCAGCAGAAATGTCAACAAGTGCTGGGTGGGTGGTGGGGCTGGCTCTGGGTTTCTGCAATAGTTCTCACCACCTGCCTGCCATCTTGCCACCTGTTTAGTAAATAGATGGGGTTTGAAAAATTGGCCCCAGACACCATCCACATCATAAATTCTTCAAAAGACAGGTGAAAGGTAATTAGAGAAACTCTGCCATGCTCTGAAAAATTGTTGCATTGTTGTGAAGACATGTCTAAATGTATTTTTTGTTTGTTTTATTTTTTGTTCAGAGCTTGGAAATGTTATTTTGGACCACTAATACAAGAATCCTCCAGCACATGCAGTTTCAGTCCAAAATGGAACCTTTCAAGCTCTGTTTTTGTTACCACATGAGGAGCCCATTAACTGATTATTTCAGGAGGCACTGCTTCCTGCAGGGGTATCCACATGAGGACCCCCAAACACTCAGCCCATCCTCAAAGTATCTGGAAAGTATCTGACCTCTGGACTCACAAGGGTCAGTTTTTGCTCCATGACATGATTTTGACCCCTCTACCTTGAAACAGAAAAAAAATGCATACAAAAGCAGCCATGAGTGATGGACTGCCAGTTCTGCTTATTCAAAACAGAACTGTAGTTGCACAGCTTGCCATGCTCTCAAAAGCAAAAAAAAAAAAAAAAAAAGTCCCTCTGAGTTCTGGAGTGCATTCACCACAGACCTCATCTGATCTACAACAATATGTTGTAGTGTTCTCATCCACAGGCAGTAATGTTCCTGTTCAGCATTCCTGTCATCCTTCTTTAGCATACTCCATTCTTCTTACTGCTTTACCCCTCAGTTTCTGATTTTCTTTTTTCAGCAGAAACTTAACATTCCATGGCTATTGAACATGCTTAGTCTTCTTTGAGATAAGTGGCTTAAAGGACACTGCCAGGGATGAAAAGAATACAGTAGGTCCCCCATAACTACATGGCTGATATTCAATGTTTTCCGTTACCTGTGATCCTGTTACCCCACTGGAGAACCCTGTCCCGGGATCTACAATTTTGATATTAAAATATGAATTAATGTGCCTGAGAGGTCACCCGGATGGGCACGTGGGCAGCAATGGTCAAACGATCGGAAACCAGGTCAATCCAGTAAAATCCCCAGTCACATAGCCCCAGGAGACCTCAAGCTGTGCAAACCCATGATAAACAATGGGTCCTCAGCCCCTGAGAAGCCCACTTGAGGAGATTAGCATGTTTGCTCCAAGTTGAGCAAATATCCTATCAAGTGGGGACCATTTACATGAAGTCACATCACAACCAAAGGCAGCCGAAGATCCTGAGACTTTGGCAACACCTTGTAATCCCATCATGCAAAGGAAGTTACCATTGTGGAGCTTCGTTCTTGCTGCAACACCCATTATTCTCCCCGGGAAAGGATTAGTCCTCCAGGTACTTTTTCCCCTACGAATAGTCCCAGTTTTTGAGCATTTCTTCGGATCATTCCTGGTCATCCCAGCAGACCGTTGCTCCGTCCGTTGAGTAATGCCCTCAGCCCTCTCCGTGCTGAGCCCCACTTCTCCGCTGTTTTTCCCAGACCAAGGACTTCAGGAAAAGGTGCAGTTTTACCCCAGCTACAACCCCTTCAATATTCCCCCTATCACTTCTTAATAGGTCTTGAGTGAGTGTGTGAGTGATTGTGTTGGTGCGTGAGACTTTCATTCAATAAAATCATTTATTGGACATTTTTTGTTTGGTTTTTGGCTTGGCCTGACCCTGTAAAAACTGGGTAAAAGACCCCCGCTAGGTTACCCTGCCTCTCACATTGCTATTGCTCGTGCTCTGGCTAGTTTCCATTCCCCATCACATGGAGCACATTGAGGTGTCCCCCAAGGGACCCCAGAAATCAGGGTAATACTCCATGGCCATGACTGTCACTGCTGGCTGGGGTCCTTGCTCTGTGCAGCTGGGCCAAGAGGTACATGGCAAAGAATGGCTGAGCTTCCTGCACCTTTCTTGGCTGAGGAAGGAGATCGATGTTCCTTCCTTGACTGAGAGAGGCACACGGCTCTGAGTAGCCATGTCTCCCACCAGATTTGGCTCTCATGGAGGGAGCGGCTTGCCAAACCCCACCTGGAAGGAAGGCAGGAGGAGGTGGAAGGTAGAGCTGCCTCCTTCCCCCCTGCCTTGCACAGTCTGGGGGTCAAAATATAGCATTTGCTATTATCCACTTTTTTGTGACATCCATGTTAAGTCTGGGAACATATCCCTCACATTTATGGGGGACCTACTAGTATATTTTTTTCAGCCTCAGTGAATAAGGGTGCCTCAAACACACCAAGACATCCCTTTGAAAAAAAATGGTCAATTGATAATGAGATCTTTCCTATACTGGTATTTTTTTTCCCTGCTAAAAAAGTCATTTCTGCAAGTAAGACTGTTTTTTTGTGCAAAACCCTGAGGGAAACACTTACTAATGTATCTCACAAGCAGAGTAATTGGTATGTGCAAGCAAAAAGTGAGCAACAACCAATCCCCACTCACACATGCAGGTTCAAGCAAAGAAATAAAGCAGGCTTAGTCTTCGTTCTAAAAAAAACAAAACAAAACAGGTTTCTTGCAAATGCTAAAGAATATATAACTTTCCATGACAAGAAATTCTGTAACTCAGTCTTCAAACATGAAACAAAGTGTAGAAAACAAACAGAGTAACTGCAGACTAACTGAATCACGGAAGACATTGATTGTGCCTAAGACCAGCTAACAGGAAATGGCATGAGTATATCCTGTGCCTAAACACTTAAAGAGACATACAGACTAGTAGCCACTCAATAAAGACATGGTAAGTTTGCTACCTCTAACAAAACCCCTAACCCTTTTTACTGAGAAAGCAGATTCTTTTGCTCAAATGAATCTTTTTTTTAATTTCCCCCAATCTTTTTTTTTTTAAAGAGAAGTGCAGAGAAACTCTTTTAACCTCACCCAGTGGCAGAAAACTCTTTAAATTCTTTGGTTTTGTGTGGGAAAATATAACAAGCAAACATTTGCACCTCATTGGCATATAAAACACTGGTGTACATATAAAAACACTAGTCTTCATCCAGACAAGGGGAATACTTTCCTCTTTTTCTTAGTGCCACTGTTTTAGTGCCACTGTTGGTGGTACTCACCATCTGAGTTTACTACAAGATTGGTAAAACAAGATCAATATATTTTGGTACATGTATCTTTGAGTATATCTACACTGTACAGTAATAGCAGTCTGAGATCACTTTGACTGGTAAGGGTCCATCTTATGGAATCCTGGGATTTGTAGTTTTTTGAGATAGAATTCTTCACCAAAGAACTCTTAAGTGCCTGTCTGTACAGAACTGACAACTACTGTACCAAACTACATATCCCAAGATTCCATAGAATGGAGCCAGGGAAGTTAAATAGTATAAAACTGCCATAATTCTGTAGTGTGGATACATGCTTATTTGTTAGCTAGACACATAGCCATCTTGCTGTTCTTGGTTTTTGTCCCCCCCATTTCTGCGAAGTCCACAAGTCACCTTGCATGGGAAAGAGAGCCTCATTCATCAGAGCAGAAACCACTGTGCCTCAAAATCTACTTTTTACTACATAGTTCCAGCTTTTTTTCACTGCCCTGCTAGGGAAACTGTCAGCTTCTGCTGAAGGGAAGCTATTATGGCTGCCAATCTCTTGATGGTTATCAGGAGAAGAGAGCGGAAAACTAAGAATGTTACACTTTGAGGTGAAGAAATCCAGTGCCGGTGAGACTGGATACATCAGACTCAAATGGTTATAGGATAAGGGTATAGTTTCAGACAAATGGAGAATAGTGGGCTTGGATGGCAGTGTTGCCAACTGTCTGGGGAAAAAATAGTTGGTCCTGTTCCTGTCCTTTAGCAATTGTTTTGTATGTATAAATCAGCAGAAAACATTTCTCTTAGCAGTTTCACTTTATAATGCCTAAACATGAAGCTGCTGTTAAGGGCAGAGTGAAAGTGACTACTGAAAAAGTTGGCAATGCTAGCTGGCAGGAAATATTGAACTGGAAGAGTTATTTTGAGTTGAGTAAAACAAAAACCCACTAGTACTCAGGTACAAAAAAGAGTGTGGCTAAATGGAAGGTTGTTTGGCAGGATTTTTTTAAAAATGAAAACAATTTTAAAGGACTTTCGATGCAGTTTTCAAGGCAATGGATACCTCCTAATTGTGGTGGTGTGCCTTTGAGTCGTTTCTGACTCTAAGGCGGCCCGATCACAGGCTTTCTGGGGCTGAGAGTGTGTGACACACCCAAGGTCACTCAGTGGGTTTCCATGACCAAATAGGGAATTGAACCCTCCTCACTAGGGTCAAAGTCTGATGCTCAAATCATTACATCATCCTCGCTCTCTGAATACCTCTCCCCTTCCTGCCGCTGGTGCAATTAAGGCTTGAGGAAGGCTACCAAGGGAATGGTGGAGGTAGGAAAGGATACATATTAAGGGGAGGGGTGGATTTTCAAAAATGCTTTATAGTACTGTCCAGTGTCTGCTCAGAAGTAAGCCTGATTGAAATCATAGAACAGAGGGGAAGGAAACCTGCCACCCATTTCTTTTCTGATTCCTTAGGCAACCTGTTGAGATGCATGGAGAGAAAGTTCCCACCCTGCATCTGTCCATAAATTCATCTACCCTTTTTATTAAATGCATCGGCACTACTAGGGTCAGCTCAAGACACTGTGCTGCATGAGGTGAGTCAAGATGGTGCTGTTACCAGGCTGTACACCCCCACATTTTGATATTTTGTCTAATTGGCAAAGTATATTAATTGGCAGATGTGTTGGCATAAAATATAAATTATACTTATGGCTGGCAAGGTCATGTGGAAGAAAGGGACACTGGCTGGGAATAGGTCAGAGATGGGCAGGTCAAAAGTTCTCTGAAATTAGCCAAGAAAGCCTGACTTAATGGCTCTGATCTAATCCTATCAACTGCTAACATCAGAAAACAATAAGGTGCCCAAGACCCCTACTGTGTGCATAGCCTACCACAGATAGACTAGAAACCCCCCTCTCAACCAAGATACTGAAACCAATCAGTCCATTCCAGACCCATTGTCCACAACAGGTTCCCTTTGTCTTGCATCTGGAACCCTCATTGCCACAGGCTATTTTCAGGGTACAAATACCCCTGATTTCAGGATGCCCAGTGCAGTCTCTCAAAGGTCTACCTGTCGCTCTGGCTGGCTGACTGGCTCCTGAATGAGAACTCTCCTTGGGTGGTACCTAAACCAAAACACATTTCAGCTCTTCACTACTCTTCTGGAGTGGTAATTATAAATCCCTCAGACCCCTCAGCCTCTCTATAATTTTTCTTCCCTTTCTCTTTCAGTTAGCTCTTGTGTGAATGCTTGACTGTAAGTATCTTGTGTGCATGCATGAGTGAATTCCCCCAATAAAATGCATTTTTATCTTACTTTTTAATCTTTGGCTGGTTCTTTTCCTGCATATGTCTTTAAACACTGGTAGGAAAGATCTCGCTAAGTTGCCTCCCTCTCCCAAGCCTCCTCTTTTTTTTTTAAATATTATTTATTAATTTGTACATATAAAATAATGACAAATACAAATACTTTCACAGAGAAAAAATATTAAGGAAAGAACAAAAAAGGAAGAAAGGAAAAATCATTATCAGGAAAGAGAGAAGAAAAAGACAAAGGAAGAAAAAGAAAAAAAGGATAAACAAAAAAAAAACGCAAAACAGGACACTTGGGCAACCCACAGAGAAAAAAAGAAGAAGAAAAGAAAAGAAAGAAAAAGGGGAGAAAGAAAAGAAAAGAAAAAGAAAAAACAAGTAAGATGCTTCCAGGTTTCTTCATCTGTTGGTTGTAACTTCACTTGTTTTCAACACCTGTCTCTAAAATAACTATAATCACAATGTACATATAACTATTTAAGTACTGTATATAAATTCTATGTATAATTTTATATATAAATTCATGTATACTACCTCATACCCTTATTCATCTCTTCTCTATATACAGTTCTACAATTCCCATATCCATTTTAAATTACTTTTATAGAACTTCCTACAATCTATCTCTCATTGCTCTTCTTGTCAAATTAAAACCCATTCTTATATTTACCTTTTATATCTATTATACAACAAAACCACCAACCATTAAATCTCCTTTCTTTTCCCTTACATGTTCCGTGAAAGGTTTCCATCTTCTTTAATATGATTCTATTGAGTTCCCCTGTAATATAGTTGTAAGTTTATCCATTTCTGCAAGTTCCATTAATTTATTCATCCATTCACCGAGACTAGGTATTCTCTTACTTTTCCAACATTTAGCATAAATTATCCTTGCTGCTGTTACCATATTTCTTATCAAATCTTTGCATTGCCTTTCTCTCTCGTCTAATAAATCTACCATATTAAGAAGAAACAGTTCTGGTTGGAATAAGATTTTTATCTTCAAAATCTTTTGCATAAATTTGTTAAAAAATTTTTTTCATAATTTTCTGTAGTGGCTTTTCCAGTTCCTTATAAAACATTTTATAATACAGGGCCGTCAAACCATCTGGGCCAGGTGATTTGTTTCCCTTCAACTGTTTAATTGCGTTCCTTATTTCATCTATGGAGATCTCTCTGTTTAGACTCTCTCTTTGAATTTCTGACAGTTTTAGAATCTTATGTTCCCTGGACTTCCGGTGTTGCCGTCAAGGAGACTGGTCGCACCCACGCAGAGCTGCGTGTGTGCGAACTCCCAGGGAGATAGCTCAGTTGGTGAAAGAAGAAGATCAAAAAGAGTGAAAATTACTGAGGAAGAACCCTCTTGGGTAAGGGGGGCCAAAGGCGTCTGGAGGGTAAGAGGCATTGACAACGGGTCGTGGATAATATGACGACATGAAAGGGAGATTTAATGAAGAAAATTACACCCAGACAAGCCGCTATCTCCCGAGGGCTCCGTAAGGAGATATCCTAGCGGACACCTACTTTAAGTATTCAATTTGAGTTAACTTGCTCAGAAGACATTTAAAATAATTATAGCACCAATATCCTGTATTGCTTGATTTTCGTCATTTCCCCATTAAGGGGGACCGCTTCTTTAAGAAGGAGGCGTGGTTGTTGAAGGAGCAGCTGTGGGCGGATGAGAATATGATCGACATTGGGAATGTAGTAGAACCTCGTGATTTCAAGCGGCAGGGGGAATGTTTTAACCGACGCTGAGTTGGAAAGTTGGAAAAGAGCTTACAGAAGGAAACCCTGCAAGCAGTTAATTGATTCCCAGACAGTTTTTTTTTCTAAAGGGTTTAGTAAAACGATGTAAAAGAGAAAAGGAAAAGACAAGGAGAATAGAGGCTGGGAGGAATTTATTCCCCATTTTGAATTTTGTTTGTCAGTCCTCTGGGAATACGGTGCTACGAAAGACAGATCTGTTTGCTTGACTTCTTTTACATCGTAGTCTTCTTTTGGAACAGTGAAATTTAGAAGAGAACAATTCTTTGTAACGAACGTCTTATTTAAAGGTAAATTCAATTAACTCTGTCAGGTTAGAAGCGCTGATAAAATAACAAGAATTTAAATTGTTAAGACGACGAAAAGAAGAACCAGAAGAACCAGAAAGTATGAGAAAGCTACGAGATTAAATGGTGGATTGAAAACATTGAAAGTAATAAGTGACTGGAGAACATCTTGCAAATATAGAGAAAGGGAATAGACTATCTAAGGCTAAGAAGGAAAAGTGGGGTCTCAAAGGAATGAGGGTAATAAATCCAGAGTAAAGGAATGCACAAACAATATTGGTTTAGATGTCATACTGCGTATTAGTTTCTGGTCTTCATTTTCTTTTTTTCTGGATAAACAGAGATATTATATATTAGTTATCTGAAATAGATTAAAATGTTTTCTAGGGCTTAGAAGAGAAGTAGAGTGGGTCTTGACCTCGTGAAAGATTGGGAATTTTTTGTTTTGTTTATCTGTGATAGGAAGTTATCCTTGAGTAAGTATAGAGATTATATGGGGGTTTGAGTGGAGAAAACAGGGGAAAACTATAATTTTTTGCTTCTGTTTTTAGAAGCTGGCTATAGAATATAAAATATAAAATATATCTTAAATTGGTTTTCTTTATTTACTCAAGGGTTTACTTTAGTAAAGGTTTATATATTCTAATATAATTGTCTGCTAATTGTCTATTAGTGATTTATTGTCTATTAAAGATTAGAGTATTGAAATTATAATGGCTGCTGGCACAAGAAAAGCAGTATTACTTAAACAAACAACAACAGAAGATCAATCACGGATGACTGAATTTGGGGTTTCTATTTTGGAGGAAATGAGAAGATTAGAGAGGAGCTTAAGAGAGAGATTAAAAAAGTTTCAGGAGACCTTAAAGAAGTCAAGAAAGAAATGGGTAATATTAACAGCAAATTAGAAGATATAACAAAAAACGTGAAAGAAATGAGTGCTAAGATTGAAGATCTTCAGGAAAGGACGGAGAAATTGGAAAAAACAACCCCGGAGTTTGAGAAACGCTTAATTGGAGCTGAAGATCAAGTAAGAAATGTGGAGATTAAATTAAGAGAACGTTGTCTTAAAATAAGAGGTTTGGTTGAGGAAAATGAGGAGGACTTAACATCTAGATTGATACCACCGCTTGCTAAATTTATTAATTGGAGTCCAGAACAACTTGATTTGGAGGTGGATAAATTGTTTCGAGTTAACTCCTTTGTGGCGAAAAAAAGGAAAGTACCGCGCGACATTGTGATTTACTTCCTCCGGGACAGAGTGAAGGAGTTAATACTGCAGCAGAGTTACGAGAAAAAGCTAATGGTGGAGGGACAGGAATTAATGGTTTTTAAAGATGTCCCGGCTCAGATATTAAGAAAGAGGAAGGAGTATTCTGCACTTACTACACAACTAAAATCAATAGGTGTTAAATATAGATGGGCAAAAACAGAGGGCGTGATCTTTACTTTTCAATCAAAAAAATATACAGTTAATTCTCCACTAAAAGCAAATGAGTTTATAAGGAAACACCGAGATGAGCTGAAAACTTACAAAGTAGAAAGTCCAAGAAGTAAAGGAAAAAAGAATGAAGATGGAAAATGGACGGAATTAGAGAAGGAAAAAAAGTTAAGAAGCACTCAAAACAAGAAGAATATCTAGAAGAGAAAGATTCAGAAGAGTCTGAATTATCCGACAACGAAAGTAAAAGTGAAAATCAATTGAATATAACGCAAGAGAGGAGAACACAAGGATTAAAGGATAAGTGTGATAGTGCCAAGGAAGCTCAAGTAGAGGAAGAAGATATACAAAATGAGAACCTAGAGCAAGAAGATCAACGAGGTCAGGACCCAGGAGGAGAAGAGATTATAGAAGAAGAGAAGGATATACCCGAAGAAGAAGAGGATTAGAATAAAGAGTTGTAAAGAATAATAGACTACGTTTTATAATTTAGAAAAGGTAGTAAAATTCATTGTAAGGTTAATTTGTAATTGTAATTATATTAAAAAATTTTGTCTTATTGACTGAAATTAACATTAATTAATTTCATCTTGTCTCTGATTAAATATAGTATCAGGGCCAGAATTAAAAGAAATGTTACAGGGAGTAATTAAATGTATCTCATGGAATATAAATGATATTAATGCCCCAATAAAACGTAAGCGAATATTTCATCAATTAGAAAAGTACACACCAGATGTGGTGTGTCTACAAGAAACTCATATAAGAAAGTCAGATACTAAATACCTGTTCAATAAAAGATTAGGTAAAGTTTTTTCATCATCATATGATAAGAAAAAAAGGGGAGTTACAATATACATTAATTCAAAATATGTGGCAAGTGAGATATTTAAAGACGATGAAGCTTCAATGCTAGGGGTAGAAGTACAAATACTTCAATATAAATTATTAGTTGTGGGGATATATGCACCCCAATCAAATAAGACAAAGTTTTTTGAACAACTTAATGATAAGATCGGATCCTTTGACTATCGGGATGTGTTGATTCTTGGAGATTTTAACGGGGTAATTGATCCAAGATTAGATAAACATTCTGTAGGAAAGACATACATAAAACAAGGAAAGCTTCCAAAAAGTTTTTTTGAAATGATGGATTCTTTAGTATTGGTCGACGCTTGGCGTTTTCTATATAATGATGCGAAAGATTACACTTTCTATTCAGAGGTTCATGACATGTGGTCAAGAATTGATATGATCCTGATGTCGAAAGGACTAACCAAAGAGCTTAGACGAATTGAGATTATGCCAAGACATATTTCGGATCACTCGCCAATACAAATGATTCTGGGTTTTAAGGGAAAACAATATAACTGGATTATGAAGGATAATTTGTTGAGGGATGAACAATTTGTGGAGAAATTGAGAAAGGAAATTAAACTCTTTTTTCAAGAGAACTGGGGAATGAGGTTACACCACAGATAACATGGGAGACAGCAAAAACGGTAATTAGAGGGTTGCTTATCCAACAGGAGATATACAAGAAAAGAAAGAAGGAAGAAAAAAGAGTAGAAATACTAACTAATATTGCTAGAAAGGAAGTAGAGTTAAAACAAATGCCGAATAATAAATTATTAAAACAAGAATTGGAAATTCTACAAAAACAATTAACTATATTGGACGTTGAAGAATTACAAAAGAAATTGAATCAGGCAAAGCTTAGATATTTTGAAAACTCAAACAAAATTGGAAAATGGCTGGCGTTTAAATTAAAAAAAGAGGCAGAAAGAAACGAATTTGTGAAATAAAAGAAGGCGAGATAATCCATCGAACCCAAAATAAAATTAAAGAAACCTTTCAGAAATATTATCAAGAGCTCTTTAAAGAACAGAAACATCCTAACCAGATATTGGAGAAAATTGATAGATATCTAGAGGAATTAAATCTAACTGTTTTAGAAGAAAAACAAATCCAACTGCTAAATCAACAAATTACAAAACAAGAAATTAGAAATGCTATTAAAAAGTTGAAAGTAGGGAAAGCGCCTGGGCCGGACGGCTTCACGGCATCCTTCTATAAAACTTTCCAGGAGGAATTGATAGATTATATGCATGAAATAATGAAAGATCTTGAGAAAGGGAACAGGCCCACTTCATGGGGCGAAGCATTGATTACTATAATACCGAAGGGAGATAAAGATCGATTAGAACTTGTAAATTATAGACCAATCTCGCTCCTTAATTGTGATTATAAGCTACTAGCAATAATATTGGCCGAAAGGTTGAAAAAGGTGTTGAGTGAATGGATAAATACTGATCAGAATGGTTTCCTTCCTGGGAGATCAATAAAGGATAATATAAGAGTAATTATAGATATTCTGGAATATTGCCACATACATAACGAAAAGAAGTTGGGGTTGCTGTTCCTTGACGCTGAAAAAGCGTTTGACAATATTAATTGGATATTTCTAAAGAAGATTCTGGAAAAAATAAAAGTAGGGGATAGATTTCTAAGTTGGATATCACAAATCTATAAAGATCAAAGTGCAAAAATCGTTATTAATGGAGAAAGGACAGAGCAGATAGATATAAATAAGGGAACGAGACAAGGATGCCCTCTCTCACCTTTGATTTTCTTGATAGTTACAGAGGTGCTTTGTATTAAGATTAGAGAGGCTACAGAAGTTAAAGGTATTCAAGTGAAAGACCAAACATTTAAATTAAGAGCATTTGCTGACGATTTAGTGATAATAATGCAGGAACCAACTCAGGGTATCGAGAAATTGAAACAAATCTTGGATGAATATGGATCATTAGCTGGTTTTAGGATAAACAAGGGAAAAACATTATTCCTCACTAAAAATATGACACATAGTGAGGATCAACAATTATCACAATTATCTGGATTTAAAGTGGTCAAAAAGCTGAAATATTTAGGAATACAATTCTTAAAAAATAATAATGATTTATTTCTTAATAATTACAAACATTTATGGCAAACAATCAAAAGAGATCTAGAAAAATGGGCCAAATTAGACATATCATTAATGGGGAAAATAGCCACCATTAAAATGAATGTTTTCCCGAAGATGATTTTTTTGTTCAATAGTTTACCAATATCTATAGATAATACTGTTTTCAACGCATGGAATAAAGATCTAGCACAATTCATTTGGAATGGGAAAAAGCCTCGTATTAAGATGATAAATTTAAAAGAGAAAGTAGCAAAGGGCGGTATGGGATTACCAGACTTGAAAATATACCATCAGGCATGTGCCCTTTCTTGGATAGGTGAATGGATAAAGCTAGAAAATGAAAGGTTGCTAACATTGGAAGGGGATGATCTACCATGGGGCTGGCATGCATATCTACTTTATGATAAAGTAAAGGTGAACAAAGATTTCAACAACCATATAATAAGGAAATCACTTTTAAAAATTTGGTTACAATTCAAAAAGAAATTCTATGATAAAATCCCATTATGGGCTTCTACACATGAAGCTTTTTATAGAAAAGATCGACCGAGAGCAAGGAAATGGATTATGTATAGGGATTTACTTAAGATAGAGAATGGGAATATAAGGTGTAAGACTAAAGATGAGTTAATTGAATCTGGATTGAGAACACATTGGTTTTTAATGATACAATTGCTATCTAAGACTAAGGTAGATATTAATAGCCCTGGTATAATGATGACTGACAATGAATTTGATATGATTATTAAGAAAGGAGACCATCTTATTGGAAAAATATATAAGTTACTTATAGAAAGAGATTTAGAACAGGAATCAATAAAAACAAATATGATTAAGTGGGCGCAAGATATTGGCCATCCAATTTATCTAGAGACATGGGAAAGGTCATGGCAAAAAACAAATAAATGGTTAAAAGCGTGTCAACTTAAAGAGAATTATTATAAAATATTTAACAGATGGTATTATACTCCGGTTAAAATCAGTAAGATAACTAAAAAAGCTGATTATAAATGTTGGAAATGTGAGTGCAAGGGAACACTATTCCATTTATGGTGGGGTTGCATCCAAGCTCAAAGATATTGGAGAATATTACATAAACAGTTAGAAACGGCGTTAGAGAAAAAATTTAATTTATCTCCGGAAATATATCTATTAAATATGATTGATCAAATTCCGGATTTGACTCCACCACAACAAAAATTGATATTATATAGTATAATTGCGGGAAGGATGATTTATGCGAAAGCATGGAAGCATAAGAATGCACCTTCCCTTCAGGAGTGGTTAATCAAATTATATGATATGATAGAGATTGATAAACTTTCAATATTAGTAAGGGGAAAGGACTTAAAGATAATTAGGATAACATGGGATCCTATAATGAGAATTTTGGAAAGAAAATGGGGACATATTGTAAATATCGGAAAAATAACTATTGGAGATAGTTAAACTAAGAACCATGAAAATGAGTGCAGTTAAAATGAATTTTTTTCAAATGTAGCCCGTAGCAACAATTAGAAGAGAAATAAAAGTTTGAGCTGGTAGTAAAAAAACAGGGTATCAAGAAAAAAAAAGAGGTGATGTTATTATAGTGCTATAAGTAAAATAAAAGATAGTATATAGAGATAAATGTTAAATGAGTGGTTTTGAATAGTATAAAGGAAGTCAGAGTTTTATGTTATTTGTGTTGTTTAGGTTGGTATGTTTAAGATGTTAAATTGTTGTGATATTGATTTTGGGATTATAGAAAGGGGGAAATAGGAATGTAGTATTATGTTAAGGATGTTTTGTTGTTGTAGGGATAGTATAAGGGGGGATAAGAAAAGTGTTTACTTTGTAGTTGTATGTGATTGTATGTTTATGTAAGTTATATGGAAATTCTAATAAAAATTAAATTAAAAAAAAATAGAATCTTATGTTCCCTAATATATTTTTCTATTTGAAAATCAGTCACTTCCTCTTTTTATATAACACTTGAAAATAATTATGAAATACCTTAGATATTTCTTTTTCATTGGAGATTATTCTATCTCCTTGCTTTAATTTCATAATCCATCTTTTAGCTCTTTCTTTTCTCAATCTGTATAGTAGCCATCTTCCGGGTTTATTACCATATTCAAAGTTCTTTTGTTTTACGTAATTTAATTTTTTCCTTATTTCATCCATCATTATCATTGCTATTTGTTTTTGCAATACTATTATTTTATTCTTAATCTCATCATTTACTGGATTCTTAAATAGTTCTATTTCTTTCTTTTTAATCTCCTTAGAGATTTCATATATCTTTTCCCATTTCTTTCTTTTCCATTCATTATTTAATTTCATGACCGTCCCTCTTATTACTGCTTTTCCTGCATCCCATACTATCATCTCATCTACCCCTTTGTCCATATTAAATGCAAAATATTCCAGAAGTGTTTCCTTACATTTCTATACTACTTTTTCTTTGCATAATAAGGTTTCATTCAAACTCTATTTATAACTTTGATATCTTTTTTTAAACGATACTCTAACTGGGTTATGATCTGATATTGTTTTGGGTAATATCCCTATTTTCCCTATATTTTTCCCTATAATATTTGAAACTCATACTGTATCAATTCTGGAGTATGAATTATGAACATTAGAATAAAAAGTAAATTCTCTTCTATTTCCTTTCTTTAACCTCCAGACATCAGTTACCTGCAATTCTTCAACTAACTGCATTTTTTTGGCTAATTTACCTTTATTTCTCTTGATTAACTTTATCGACAACCTAGCCATATACAGGTCTACCACCCCGTTAAAGTCTCCTAATAGACACTAATGATCATAATTAACTTTTAATAATACCTCCTCTAATTTTTTATAAAATGAATTCTTTTCTGTTACTGGAGCATATATTCCTACTACCAATATTTTACAGTTATTTATCTTAATTTCAACTCATACATATCTTCCTTTCTTATCTGTAAACACCAATTTAGGCTCCAGATGTGGTTTGGCATATAAAACTACTCCATTTTTTTTAATTTGGACCAACCAACACAAATTCTTCTCCTAGCTTCTTTTCTGTCGACAGTTTCACATACTTATCTTTAATCTTTATTTCGTGAAGACATATTCAATCTAATTTTAGTTTTTGTAAATAATGAAATATTAATTTATGCTTTTTTAGTGAATTCAAACCTTTCATGTTCCAAGTAAGACTTTCTATTTATGTGTGTGTGTGTGTGTGTGTGTGTTATATATATACACACACACACACATACACATACATAGTTATATGTATGTATGTGTGTGTGTGTGTGTGTGTGTATATATATATATATATATATATATATAAAATATTCCTAGGTAGTTTATATATAACTTTTTACAATTATCCCACTATTTCTATAAATGTAAATATAAATACAAATATAATTAATTCTCAATTCTTTCTTTGTACTTAGTTTGTGCTGAATCTTGAGCACTCCTCTTTCAACTTTCCTTTCCCCTCTTATTTCCAAACTTCCTATCCCACTAAATCACACCACCTACTTATTTAGTTTTTTATTGTTGTTGGTTTCCTTCTCCTGTCTTCTATTCCTTGTCTGAGGTTTCCAGATCAAGAAGGTTTCCTTTTTCCTGTGTCTTCCTTTCTCTATCATCTTTTTATTTTAGGTCTTTATTCAGATTTTCTTCTGCAGAATCACTGTCATTTGACTCTGGGTTATCTTCTCCTTGATTCTTTGGTACTTTTCGAAGTTCTTTCCTTAATTTTTTCAGGAATTCTGTAGCTTTCTCTATTGTATTTATTCTATATTTTTCCTTTTTATAGGTGAGATTGGCCCCCTCAAGTTTGTCCCAGCTAAAAAGAATTCCTTCCCTTTTTAGGACATCCACCAGAAAGAAGTAGTCCTTTCTCTTTTTCAGTAATCGTGCTGGTACTTCCTTCAATATTGTTATTTGGCTCCCATCAATCTGGATTCCTTTGTTATAATGTACCTCCAGGATGTCATCTCTTATTGTTTTTCCTACACACTGTACAATTAAGTCTCTTGGACGATTTTTCCTTTTTGAAGTTAGGGAACTAATTCTATAAATACGATCCACTTCCATCTCTAGGAAGTCTTCACAGCAGTCGAAACTCTTTGCCACCTCTTCTATTATTTTCTTCCTTATGTTTTCATTCTGAGTTTCCATCACATCTCTAAATCTTAGCTGAGATTCCTTCTCTCTCTGTTCCATCAATGCTTGCCAACCCAGTTGTCTTTCTAATTCTTTGTTTAAGTCTTTTGTTTCTCTCTTCAGATACTGAATTTCCTCTTTATTTTCTTTAACATCCTTCTTGACTTTACAAGTACTTGCATTGTATTAAACTTTATATTCAAATCTTCTAGTGTCTGTCTTCTTTCCTTCCTAAAATTTTGCATCTCTTCCATAAATTTTCTCGTATAGAAGGGGACACCTTCTTCTATTGAGGTTCTTCCTGGTTGTGTTTGTGAAGTTTCGGTTCCTTTGGATCTTGTTTTGACACTTGTCATCTTTCCTTTCCTCTTCTCCCAGCCTTCTTCTCTCACCTTCCCTGGACCTTCCTCCTCCTCCTCCTCCTTTGCACTTTCCTCTATCACACTCTCTCACCTCCTCCAACCTTCATCTACTTGCTTAAGCTTTCTTGATTTATCTCCTCTTTTCTATTTTCTTTTACTGTCCTTCTTTCCTTCTCTTTATTTCTCCTTTCTTCCTTTCAATTCCTTTCCTTTTTCCTTCCATTCTTCTTCTATCCTCCTTTCTTCTGTCTTCGCTCTCTCCCTTATCACTTCCTCCAATCCTTTCCCTTTTTCTTAAGAAAAGGGGGGAGATTTACTTTATCTTTATTCTTGTGCAAAAAAGCAGGGCAAAACAAAGCACAGCAGAAATAGTCTCTTTTGTTTTCCAAGCCCAGAAATCCATAGGGAAAAAAATATCCACAAATCCACAAGTCCAAAAGTCCAGGAAAATTCCTCAGTAAAAATCTTAGAGAGAGAGAAAAAAGACTTTCACAAAATCAAAAAAAAAAAAATCTTCTACGGAATGAAAAAGGGAAAAAACAACGTAGATCTCTAGTCCAAAATACCTCTGGGTTACAAAAAAACAAACAAAAACAGAGGAAAGTGAGAGAGAGAGAAGTGTATGGCCATTTATCAGCATTTTCAAGGACACAGTACTCTCTACAGACTCAACACATCTAATCCACAATTAGGAGAGAGGAGCCACTTGCTTTCAGCAAGTAAGGAATTAATTTCAGTATACAAAAGCTTATTATTTACAAGTTTAAATTCCTCTTTCTCCAGTTCTCATATCGGGGTGTTTTGTTCTTTATCAAAATGCTTTAAATTCTTTAGTAACCACAGAGAAGGGGAAAAAAACAAGTTAAAAAAAAACTCAAAAAGCCTAAGGAAAGGAAAAAAATCATTCCATTTAAATCCCTTTCAAGGATTCATAAGGGTTTTTCCAACTATATATTCCCAAAATTTAATTCTATATCTTCAAGAATGAAAAGAAAAAGAAAAAAAAGACTACAGCCACAGCAGCATCAACCGGAGAAAAAATATCCCTGCTGGTTAGGAGACTGTAAGCCTCTAGTTTGTAAAAAAAAGAACAGCAGAGGAAATCAATATCAAAAAAGAGCATTCAACAATAGAGATATTGTTCTAACAGACAGATGAAATCTTCTTGATTTTAATTGTTTAATTAGAATCACTCACTCATTAATCTCAAGAGGTTCAGCAGACTTATGCAATGAGGGCAAAGAGAAGAGTTTTCTTTGCTCTTTGGTAGAATGGCGGCTCCGCTCCCGTACTGCCACCTCCGCAATCGTCGTTCTTCCCAAACGGCGATAAGCTGGGGCTTTCACAGTCCATCTGGGGTTCTTCAGGTGCCCCTAGGTCCTGGGCACCCCCTTCACAAGCCTCCTCTTTGAGCTAATTCATTCCCCACCTTTGCAAGAAGGCACTGGCATCACAGGGTGGCCCTCGTGGCACCTACATTTTGGGGTAACAGTGTCTCCCTCCCATTCCAGAATTCCATCTACAGAATGCGGCCATGCTGGCCATTGATACCTATTTCAAGAACAGTGATTGGACAGTGCCTTTCATCTCACCTAAAAGCAAATAGGAGAACCTGGGAGTCACTAATTATAAATAATGATTTTGTTGTGTGCCATCAAGTCACCTCTGACTTATGGTGACCTCAAGGTGAACTTGTCATAGGGATTTACCTCAAAATATTTCTTTTCCCCATTAACTAAAGCATAACTATAACAAATTATAGCTATAATGTAAAAAAAGATAACATCATTCCTTTTGTGGTATTAAGTATGTTTTTGTTACTTTACAGTTGCAGGAGGTATTGGCCTCACTACTTAGCTACTACTTTTTGTGACCTAGGCAAGCAGCTTGCAGTAGTCTGATGATGTTGTTTTGTACCAACTAAAATATAGTTGTGGCATAAAGTGTTCTCAGCAGAAACAAGATTTGAACTATAGACTTGCTGAGCAACACTTGACCTATTATAAGTTGACCTCCTCAGGAAGTAGATTTTGGATATCATGAAAGGACAACAAATTCTTGTGTATTCTGTGATTATTGTATCTTTATTATCAGAGATGGGCAGAGGTTCTTGTGGAATTTTCAACCTCACATAATGTATTGACTTGGCTGGCTTTGAGTATGCAATGTTGAGTATGCAAGCAAACTGTCTTGGGATGGCCTTGTTTTTAGCTTATAAGAGAGGTTTTGGTTTTGTTTTTGTTTTGCTCAACACCTACGGTACCTTCACACTTTGAGTGACCTAAGGCACATCCATAAAACCTACAGTCAATACAATATCTCTGGAGACCCCCAACTTCAGAGTGATGAGTGAAGCTGTACATCAACATAGGGCAGCTGCATATGAGGAGCAAAGGAGGCCTTGTTAGTGTCCCACACAGAAAATGACAACCAGCCAAATGCTGGGGGTCTTGACTTCTTTCCAATCTTAGAAACTAATTATTGTCAAGCTGCAGACCTCTTCAGCTAACTTCCCAGAGTTCACTTTCCAACTAAGCTAACCAGAGGCTGTGTGTGTGGCATGCCAAATCAGTTGGAGCTCCTTCTCCATCACTGCTTGCAGGTGCAATGATTTCACTTGTCTCACAGCTCTTATTGCTGTGGAAGACACAGCTGTAGCTTACTTCATTTGACCCTATTTTCATGTGAAGCCAGAGAGTGCCTCCTTGGAGATATGGCTTCTTTTTCTTGTGTTCATTGTATGTGCCTATCTGGAACATAATCCCCCCCCTTCAGAAAGTATGGGCTGAGTTCTTAAATGAAAGGCCAAGAGAGACTAGAACTAAGCACAGGTTTTGTATTCCTTCTTGATTTCACCCCAGTCAATGTATAAATTAGGTATGTTGGCTGATAAAAAGATTTTTTTTATTGCTGATTAGAGACTTGCCCTTCATCAATGAATTAGTCAGTTTTTATAATAAACTTGATTCTTCCTTAAAACTGTGAAATACTGGCCCTTTCCACACGAGGTGAGGGAATCGCTCCATGCTATTACCTACCGCTTATTCTGGGGTCCGAAGCAACGTGGACTGTCCCTGAAGCCCTTCCACAGGCCTCCTCCTTGGTCCAGGGCGAATCGGAGCAGTGTGAGGTCTGTAGATCCGCATTGCTCTGGCTTCCAAAATGGCGGCTCCGGCTTCCAAAATGGCAGCTTCCGACTTCCAAAATGGTGGCTTCCGGTTGGTCATGGGTCCCGACCAACCACTGAAGCTTGCCACACCTAAAGCCCACCCTCGCATTGGTGTGAGCCTGCAAATCTGTACAAGGGAGCAGAAACGCAATGGCGCATTCCAGGAAAATAAAGACCTGTTTTTTCCGGTCTTTCAAAAACATGCTGGAAGACCACTCGGGGTTGTTTTGGAGCAGACTGAGGTGTGGATCTCTGGTAAGTAGTCCACTCCTAGTCCACTCCAAGGTGCAGACAACCTCTGTGAGAGGATGCACTGCTCCGTTCTAATTGCCTGGTGTGGAAAAGGCCACTGACACAAGTCAGCTAAAGATAGTTTATGATTTAATGACCTAAAAGCTACCAGCTGTTGTTAGATTGAAAAGCCATCTATCACATCTCTTTTTAAAAAGTATTGTGTTGCTATAAAAGAAGTGATATGGTCTAAAAAAATCCCCAAGCCTGTTTTCAGATTAGAGCCTACTAATTAAATTGTCCTCTCATCATTAGAATTATCCCTCCTCCAAATAATAAGCTAGAGCTGTAGTTCAGCCTTCCCTAACTACAGACCCCATCTTCTCATCTGCAAATCATAGGAACTGTAGTGTAGAGGGATCTAGAACTGAGAAGGCTTTTGCTTAGCTTGGAATTTTTTTTAAAAAAAACCCTAAGACATTAGTGTTAATTGTTACTTTGGGATTAATATGGGATACTGATGAATGGTGAAATCAAACAGTCAAGTAGAAACAGGGGGGTGATGAGGGCAGTTCATCCCTGGTGGTAATGTTTTTGGGGCATCCAGGATCGTAGCCATGTCCCCGCACACTGCAGCCCCGCCCCCACACACTGTGGTCCCACTCTGTGACCCCACCCCTGCACCCCATGACTCTGCCGCTTCTCACCCCCCTCCTCACACTCCAAGCTCCGCAACTGAAATCAAATTAACATCAGGTTTCACTACTAATGCATTGCTAACACACTAGCCAAAATCTTTGCATCTATCTAGCACAGCATAATGCTTCACTAGCACAGTTGCCTTCTGATCCTGTAGAAGGCAGTGGTGCCTCTGCCGTGGACATTTGGTGAACAGGGAATAACCTGATAGGAGGGCCTCCAATCAATGGCTTGCTGCAAATTTGACAAATTCACACACATTTCTTGGACAGCAATGTCTCCTCTCATTGTCCCTCTGCACAACTGGAACTGGCTACAGTTTTGTGCCCCCCTGCCTTACCTTGACCACTTAATGGAGTCTCACTCTCTTGCTGAGGATACCAGTTTCCTTGGGGTAGTTTGCGGAATAGGTAGTGAATACCTTCTTCAGTCACATGTGTAAAGTGGCATTTGTTGTTGTTAACTGCTGCCAAGTTGATTTTGATTTATAGATGAGAGACCGCCCTGTCACCAACAGTGGCATTATGCTGGCATAATCCCAGAAGTGCTGATAACATTGTTAAGAGGAACACAGTTCTTTCTTCTCCACTTCACCTTAAAAAACAATCACACATGTCAGTGATTTCTGTAAAACGTAACAGCATTCCTAGAAGCCTTCTGGGAGTGCTAGCAGTATTGCTAACAAGGAGCACAGGTCATCTGTACACTTTGCTTCTGCTATATGGACAATCTGTGCAATTTGGCTTTCCAGACATGATCAGATTCCAAATCCCATCAGCCAAAGATCATGCATGACTGGAGTCACAGTTTAACAACTTGTGGCCAGAGATATCCCCCCACTGATTTCCTGTGCCCTGAACACATAAGGTATGAGGAGGAAGTCAAAAAGCATCACTCTGATATCCCTCTGCATGTTTCTACATAGAATAAATATTTTTGCAAAGAGCTTACATCCTGTGGAAATCACCAGAACAAATGATTAACTTAAATCCAACTGACTTCACAGATCCTGGACATGATGAAGTCTCTCTGGATCAGAGCCAGGCTATATATTTCTCAAAATTTATGTTCATCTAGCATTTCCTGACTAGTTAGGACACTAATGTGTATCTTTTTCTGTTAAAAATAGCACACCTTTATTCCGTCCCAAATGTGTGATTTATAGATAGATGTGCTTCACACATGTATATATTTGTTTGAAAACCAGGACAGTAAAATCTTCCCAATTGCATGGGGTGAAATGCAAACAAGTGGAGGAAGTTTAGCATGTATTTTAAACATTATTCTCCAAGTTTCTTTCCACCTGGTGCTGTATCCTATAAATGCTTGTTATGACAGACTGAGCAGAATTTGATACCTTGATGGTTTGTTTTGAGAAAATAAAAACTAAGCTCTCTGCCTTTCTCTCTCACTTTCTCTCTGATAAGAGCATCACACAAACCTCTTTTGAAGGATGAGTGAATACATGTATACAGTCCAAAGTGCCGAGGTACCTATGAGCACCAATTACAAGAGCTGGTATGGTATAATAACTGAGTCTGGGGGCCTTTCCACACTACACTGTTATAGTGCTATTATTCTACTTTCAACATCCTATGGAATCCTGGGATTTGCAATTTAGGGAGGGGCATTTAGGATTCTTAGTCAGAGAGCTCTTTGGCCTTAGTTAGCTGCAAATCCCAGAGCTCCACAGGATATTGAAAGTGGAATAATAGCACTATAACAGTGTAGTGTGAAAAGGCCCTGAGCTGTGAAGTCCCCCATGTCTAATCATTCAGCCTCACCTTGCCCACTTTAGTATGAGGATAATAAGGCCTACCTTATAATGCTGTTGCAAAGGTTGTTGAGAGAATATATGTAAAGTTTTTATTTATGTACTCATGATTTAGAATAGTTATTCTCTCCCCTTCAGCCAAAAAGCGTCACAGTGTGGCTTAAAAATTGGTAATTCTGAGTGGTGAAATCCCCCATGTCAGCTTCTGAAGGATGGCAATAATAACATTGGCCTGCTTATAACGCTGCTGTAAAGTTTATTGGAAAAGTATGCAAAGCATTTATTTACAGTATTTATACCTTTCATAACTCAGACAACAAGGGGGAGGAGGCAGAATGCCAGGAAGCTGTAGCTCTCTCGGAGTCCTAGGAGACAGGTGTTGGGGCAGTAGGGGATCCTGCTCCCCATTAGGACTAGCCAGAGGCTGCAGGCACTGAAGACAACATACCCCCATCCTTCCTTGAGAGATGGAGAGAGAAACACTATGCTCAGAGCCAGCTAAATGACGAACACCGACCCAATGAGGCACTAATGAGGCAGCTGTGGTCTTGAAGGAGCTACTGATAAATAAATGGTTCCTGTTTGGACCACACTTTCCTCCTTTCCTTTTCAATAAAGTAAGTCTCTAGCCCTTGTAGGAGCAAAAAGCAAAAGCCAAGGTAAAGAAGAAGTGTAAGAAGAAACTGAGGGGAACACATTGCAAAGTACCAGGTGAGAGCAATAAGGGAGTGGGAGAGAAGAGAAAATGAGTAGTGTGAGTGGTGCATTTCAAGAAGCAAGGGAGGAGCACACTGCAAGGGCATGAGTGATGAAGGAAGGAAGAGGGAAAAGTGAATGAGCAGCGTGAACCCTGGATTGCAAGAAGCAAGATTTGAGTGGAGAAGAGGAAGGGGATAGGAATAAAGTTGAGTGATTCATGCAAGGGATGGAACACAAGAACTAAGGGGAATACACTAAATGAAGCAGAATGAAAGTATAAGTGAGTACAGCAAGAGCAGAATGTTAGATGCAAGGGAAGGGTGTATTGCAAGGAGGCAGGGTGAGGGAAGGAGAAGGAGGGAACTGAGAGTAAGCAGTTGTAGTGGGATAGATCAAGAAGAAAGTGAAAGATCCACTGTGAAGATGATGGAGGTGGACTGTGAGAGGGATTTGCAGAGGAGAGTGAGCAATGTGGGTGACAGAGGGAAAGAAGCAAGGAAGGGCTCCATTGCATTGGTACAAGGCAAGGGAGAGAGTAGGAGGAAAGGTAGGGTGAGCTGTATGAAAAGCAGACTGCAAGGAGCAAGAGAGGGGTGTATTTTGTGGGTGCAAGGTGAAGTAAGGGAGGAAGAAAGTAGAAGAAGTGAATGATGGGAACACTGAAGTGCAAGAATCAAGGGATGGCCTTCTTGCAAGACTATGAAGTAAAGCAAAGAAGAGAGTAACAGGGAATGGAGAGAGAGGACATTGAGAACATAGAGAAGAAGAAACAAGTGGGGCACATTATAAGAGCATGAAGTGAAATGGGGAAGGAGCTAGAGGGAAGGGAGATTGAGCTACATAAGTGGTGGATTGCAAGAAATAAGAGAGGAACATAATGGGAAGGCACAAGGTGATGGGAAGAAGGGAGTAGGAGGGAAAGGATAGTGAACAGTGGGTGTGGGGCAGCACAAAAAGAAAAGGAAGGATCCACTGTGAGGATGAGAGAAGTGATGTGAGAAAAGAAGGGTGAATGAACAGTGTGAAGTCATGAAGCAAAGGAAGCCCATATTCTGAGACTACAAAGTGAGGGACAGGAAGGAGTTGGAGGGAAGGCAAAGTGAATGGACTGGGATATTGGCCTCTAGGAGGAAATGGGGAAAAGAAAGAAGGCAACACTAATAGATTAATCTCTTTTTATATGTGTGTGTTCATACTACTACACTGGTAGACTGAAGAGCAAATTAAAACCACAGAATTTTAGAGAAGGAAGGGAATCCCAAAACCATCTAATCCAGTCCTTTGGAGATGCAAGAGACAGATTCCATCACTAAATCATCCCTGTGAGGGTGTTTAAAAACCCTGAAGGAGAGTTTACCACCTTCTAAGTTAATATACTCTTCTACTGAAATACAGTTAATCTCAGTTAATAAAATTGATGAGTTCCTGGACATTACTCCTTTAACAGAAAATGTGGTACCACAGGCAGAATAGGGATAGGTTCTTACATCACAAAAACAAAGAGGTTCAGTGAAGTAAGGAGAGGGAGGTAGTAGTATGAAGGAAGAGTGAGTAGCATAAGCAGTTGAATACTAGAGTGCAAGAAGCAAAGGAAAGGCATACTTCAGGGATGTAAAGTGATAAGAGGGAGGGTGCAGGGGAGAGAAGGGAAGGAGCTGTGCAAATGGCACAGTGCAAGAAGCAATGGAGTGGAACACTGAGGACATGTGGTGAAGGGGGGAGTAGGAGGGAGGAGAGAATAACTGGTGCAAGTAGTGGAGGGAGAAGTGAGGGAGAGCCACATTGCAATGTGGGGAGAAGGTGATGCAAAGGAGAGTGTCGGAGGAACGGGAGAGTGAGTAGTGCAATCTTTGGAATGCAAGAATGGAACATACTCCAAGGGTGTGAGTTAAAGGGTGGGATGGCATAGGAAGGAACAGTGAATGGCAGAGGCGGGAGACAAGGGGGGCTGCACTGTGTGTGGGTGAGGTTAGGCATGGGAAGGTGCAGGGGGATGAGAGAACGATCAGTACAAATGGTGGAATGCAAGAAGCAAGAGTGAGATGCTCTGTGAGGTTGCAAGTTCAAGTCCAGGAGGGAGTAGGAGGAAAGGAAGAATAAGCAGTATGAGCAGTAAAGGTGTGTTCTCTCTTCAAGAGAGGGAGAGAGTAGGAGAGCGAGCAGTAGGAGGAGAAAGGAGAGTATGCAAGTGAGAGGTGGAAGGGCAAGATCCATGGAGCATCTCACCTGACACCTGGGTAATGCTTCCCTCTCTCTTGCTCCTTGGAGCAAAAGGAAGGGAGGGAGGAAAGAGGGAGCAAAAAAGAAGAGAGGATGAACTGTTTAAGTGACAAAGTGTAAGAAGAAGAGGGCAAATGCAGAATATGACATGAGGGAGGGAGGAGGAAGGAAGGGAAAGTGAATGGTGCAGATAGTGGAGTGCAAGACATGAGGGACAGACCTTTAAGGTGGGTTCCCTGAAAGCTAATGGTGGCCCACAGTTAAGTGGTAAATTCCATGAGCAAGAGTTGAACTTGGTCCAGCATTTTAAGCATGACTCTATACTGGTTCACTAACTGTAAAAAATAACTGTAATTATAAACAATGATTTGACGTTTGAAACAGTGGAAGAAAAATGCAACAATTAAGATACCGATTTTTGCACAGTTTGAATGCAAATTAGAATAATAATATGCAAATATGATGCCCAGATTAAACTAAGTGGAATATGGCAACCATACTTCTAGCAAACTAAAAGCCGATGCAGTTGTTTCAAGACTAGCGATTTATGGGGTCCTTGCCACATTACACAGTTATAATGATATGGTTTTGTTTTAACTGCCCTATCTATATCGTATGGAATATGAGGGTTTGTATTTTGGAGAGGCATTAGAACTTTCTGACTGAAAGTTCTAAATGTCCCTCCACAATCTGCAAGTCTGAGAATTCCACAGGATGGAACCATAACAAAGGGGGTCATAGTACTGTAATTGTGTAGTCCAAAAGGGTTCATGGTCTCTAAAGCGGAACAGTGGCCCCTCCACTTTGTGAGAGTTTGGGATACAGAACTCTCAAAAAAGTGGAAAACCTGAAAGTAACTTCCCTCAGCGATTTCCCTCCCTTCTCTGCCTTCCTTCTCTGGCTGGCACCAGATTCAAGGGAATAGGAGGGGAAGCTATGCAGGGGAGAAGGAATGCACATGCCTCTCCCCAATTCCTGGGATTTTCCCCAGATGTGCTTGCCTTCCTTCTCCATGCCCAGCAAAATACAAAAGAATGGGAGGAGGTGAAGAGGGGGAGGCACATGCATACCTCATGAATAATCCAATTTGCAAAAGTCAAACCCACAAATGTGAAGGGAGGAGTATATTTCTCAAGCTATCTGATGTGATGGACTAGCATTCCCCCCCCCACAAATGTGCCACAGAACAATATCATAGTTGTCTCATATTATTATTTTGTATTTCTTTCCTGGAAGCTTGTAGGGGACTGGCAGCTGATTGCATGTAGATTGGCACTGGTCCACAGACCACCAGTTTGAATAGCCTGCTCTAAAACAGTTCAGTTGTCAAATTTGCACTATGTGTAACTTCTGAACATTTTTCAAAGTCAACACTTCGTATAGTAGTCAACCCCAATTACAGTAGTCAAATTGAGAGGTAATTAAGACTTAAGTTAATGTGACCCAATCAATCTTCCTAGGGAAAATATCTCCCTCCTCCCTCATATGTCTGTCTGTCTTGTCTATCTATCTATCATTTATCCCCCCCCTCCACATACACTACCTGGCATTACCTGGTGGTGATGGTGACAATTATAATTTGAATGAAACATTAAATCCAATACAATTCAGTTCCTAATTTGAATAAATGAAACTTATAATTTGAATGAAGCAAAAGTTTGAGCAGCAGCTACAACAAAATTTGTTTCACAGCAAGTTTTATGCAAACTAGGCTAAAACAAACATTTGTCTAAAGCAGCCAACATTCTTCTGTTGGTCCTACACTTGCTCAAAATTATTTGGGATGTCAGCCTATGTCTAATATCAGATTTATTCAAAATTACACAAAATTACTCTAGCTTTCTATAATAAATTATGTAGAAACCTGACTTGTTTATCTGGGAGGCAGCTGAAGTATTTGATGTATCAGGTCTACAGCCTTACTATGGTCTTCATTTGTTCTTGCTGAATAACACTCCAAGTCTGGTGACTGTGATCAAGTTTGTGGATTTGATGGGACAAACACTTCACCCTGTTTTATTCCTTTAGTATAATGTTTACTGCTTTCATATAACTCATTGACTAAGTGTTACAGTCCAGAATATTAACTCAGGCAATTACTAGAGCTAAAAGCCTGAGAGAATACCAATGTGAGTAATGTGCATTTGCGTCTGCAGTCTAATGGTGTGTGTGTGTGTATCTCCCAAATTCTGTGTAATGAGCAGTTCTGGATCCGGTGTGGGAATCTGCATGTTGATGGCAGCTTTTGCCTGCCAGTTTCCCTTTCTTGATTGCACTCTATTGTTTTTCAGCTGTCCTTCCTGCATTCCAAAGTTCTGCTTGCAAGCAGGCCTCGAACGAATCAGGAGAGTCATGTCGTATTCTCAGAAAACAAAAACAGTAAGGACAGAGAACATGTTGCAGCAGGTTAGCTGTGTATTGCAAACTCTCTACTCACCTCTCTGACCAGTAATGCCCCCAAAAACTTTGTGCATACTTAAGTGATGAAACAGAGCCACTCCTGTGGCATTCAGCAAAGCAACAATTGGTCTGCTCTGTCTACTGGTTCACTTCTTGGTGCAATATACAGTGCTAGTTATTACTCTGAACTAAACTACTGACTGATGAAGGACTGCAGTGAGATTTCGTGTCTCCATTCATTCATTCATTCATTCATTCATTCATTCATTCATTCCATCTTTCCCCTAGAGCTGGGACTCAAGGTGTCTTGCAGCAAGCTTAAAACATACCCTGACAGACGCAGATAAAAAGAAGTCGTAATAAAAACAAATAAAAAGTGCCAATGTACAAAGTATAAACAAATTATAACATTTAAGCACTATATAATTGAAAAGCAATTTAAAACTATGTATGTCTTATGTGCCTTCACATCATTTTTGAGTTATGATGACCCTAAGGTGAACCTATGATGGGGGTTTTCTTGACAAGACTTCTCAGGGAAGGGCATTGCCTATGCCTCCCTCTGATGCCGAGAATGTGTGACTTGCTCAAGGTCACCCAGTCGGTTTCCATGTTGCTGCAGGGATTTTAATTCTGTTCTCTAGAGTCTTTCTTCAGTGCTCAGACTGTTAAACCACACTGGCTCTCTATGTCAATGAAAAATACAGAAGCAATCCACTAAAAGCCTTTTCCTCAGCAGCCAGTCAGTTATCAAAATCTTCATTGAATAACAGGTCTTTGCCTGTCAGTGGAAGGATAATAGGGTGGGAGTCTGTTTGGCTTCACTTGAAAGGGAGTTCCACAGCCTGGAAGAAGTTACCTATAAGCTCCCCCCTTTTTTTAGTAGCCAGCATCAGTGGCAGAGCTTGGAGTGCATGGAGGGGGGTGGACAGAGCAGGGGCAGAGGGGCAGGGTCATGGCTAAGGCATGCAGAGTTGTGGCTACGGTGTGTGGGGGCACGGCTACAGCACATGGGGTGGGAGATGGAGCATGGGGCATGTCTACAGTGTGTGGGGGCATGGCTACAGTAGATAGGGTGGGGCTATGGCATGTGGAGGAGGGCAGGCAAGTAGTTGCAGCACCCCCCAAAAATTGCCATCGGGGTGCACCACTCCCATCGCCTCTCATCCCTGTGCGACTGGCCAGCGTATGACATAGCTTGAACCTAAAGCATGTTCCAATTCCTTTCTCAAAACTTCCATTTTGGAATAATTCTACCAGGACTTGTACCAGGACAGACAACAGGATTGTTATAAATGTTAAAACCAGGAGAGAGAGAGAGAGAGAGAGAGAGGGAGAGAGAGAGGGAGAGAGAGCGCGAGCATGACAACAATAAAAGTTCAGTTTTACTTTCAATGCAGTCATATACAACATTGTGACAGAAAAAGGGTGGGATTAGAAGAATTTAGAACTACAGTCTGCCTTCCACATCCGTGGGTTTAACATTCATGGGTTTGATTATCCACAGATTATTTGCTGCCGCCGCCGCCGCCCAACTCCTCTTTGAGGTTCTGAAAGGCATTTCTTTTAATTACCTAGCTCCCTTTCTAGGACCACCTAGGCACAACTCCACAGCCCTTTCTTGTTCTCTTGCAACCTCGATTTTGTCTCCTTTCACCCCCTCAATATGCACCCCACCCAGGAACACCAACGATGAGAGCAGCAAGGCTCCATCTTCCAGCTCCTCAACCAACAAGTACCAACCTGGTTTGCCGTTGAGGCTTCCAATCACTAGCTCCTCCATGATATTTTTTGGGATAGAGAGAGAAAAATGAAGGGTGGGAAGAAAGGAGGACTTGAGGGCGGTGCTTCGTCCCTGACAGGGCCAGTCCGAGGGCAGGGAGAAGCCCTCCTGATCTTCTTCTCATATGGCGACTGAAGATGATGATGAAGGGAAATGGGAAAGCCAGGCTTCTTTTGCAGAGTAACACAGGGAGACATGGTGTAGGGTGAGGCCAGCATGAGGTGAGGCAGGAAGAAGCAAGGTTGCCCGTGAATAAGAGACATGCCAGGGCTCAAGCTGGCCTTATGGAATTTAGGCTGTTATTCTGCAAGTCCTTCCCTGCTGCTGTGAAGATGTACAGGAGGAGGGCCAGCATGATTTTGTTTCCTTTCAGTAGGTAAGACAAAGGTGCTGGCACTCTGCACATGCTAAGGGGTGTGATTGCAGGTACCTTTTGTGTGCCAAATATGGTTTGGGGGGGGGTTGTACATATTTGTGGTTTTTCCATTTTCATGGGTGTCCCACTCTCCAACCCCTGTGAATGTGGAGGGCCAATTGTGAAGTGAAAAAAAGAGTTTATTGCCAAAATACATCTCTCTGTCTGCCCTGTTCCTCTCCCACCCACCCCCCACATATACATATATAGGCAAAAGTGTGAAACTCAGATGAAGGGCTACAGACAATTCCTCTTTTCTGCTGTATTTGCATCCTCTCTTGTTTTTCATGAATGGCAGTTGCTGGTGTCCTTTACAAGAAGAATTTCTCTCAGGAGAAATAACTGGTCTTTTGATTTTTGTCACATGATTCAACGGAAACCATCTATATCTTTAGAAGACTCTTCCACTGGGCATTCATATCTGCTGAGGCAATCATTTCTAAATACAGCAAAGAGTATAAATCAGCCTAAAGATTTAAAAAAAAAAGGTTCAGGTTCAATATCTCCAGTGTAGAAAATTCTGTTCTGATTTCCTAGAAGATTATGAACTATCTCCAAGAATCAAATGGTGTAATGATCAATGCAGGCCAAGTCTCCTTCTAGCTTTCCCATGTTACTGTTAATACAGAGACTACCTGTGGTTGATGGACACTCTTTGGTGCAAAAAAGAAGATTTACCCCCGTCAGTTTCCTTCTAATTACCTTGAAAATGGTCTTTGCTATTTTTTTAGGGTCAAATTATAAATGTAAAAAAATGCTTTATGTGTTTGTTGTGTCAAAGACCACTCCCTGATTTCAACTTATGATTCAAGCCAAGCATCAACATTTACTTATCAATGAAGATTACTTTTTGGCAGAATCAGAATTTACTGTTCATTACATTTGCATACTTCACATTTCAGTTTTCTTTAGTTTTTGGTGGTTAAAACAAAAGGGAGAGGGGCACAATTCTTCAGAAAGATTGTTTTCATTTCCTGACTATGTGGAGGAAAAATTTCCAATGCAATAAAAAAAAATGTAAACAATTGTGTGTGTGTGTGTTATGTTTTTCTGCATCTTGAGATGTGGGGGAAGATTCACTAGAATTTATTCCTAAAAAGGTATGTGACCCTAAAAAGGTATGTGACCTCAAAAAAAGTTAAGAATTACTGGCCTATAGCATATCCTTTGGGAAAGAGAAAAGGCTGGAATCCCACAAGTAACAATGCAAGGATATATTTTTGAAATATGGGTTAGGAGTGGAGGAAAGCAGAGAACATGCAATGTCAAATATCCAGGCATAAATATATTTGGATACGTGGTTAATTTTGTTTTTCATATTAGCATCTAAGATTCCCAGAAGGCATGGGGTCCACATTTGACTTGTGTTCATCTGAATGTAAGCAGTTTCCCTCCCCTTTCCCCTGACTCTCTGCAAAATGGTTGAATGCGTGTCAAGTGGAATTCAGCCTGAACAGAATGATGTTTATTTACCTCCTTCTGTGATCAAATTATTCTGTAATCCTGTAATCAAATTATTTGACTTTCCAGGACTGGGTTATTTTGCATAAGATTTTAGATAACTGTTATTATTTGTTTTCTAATTCTGTTAACTCCAAATCAAACCTTCCTTTTATACAAGGCATGTGCTTTATATTCATCTTAGATAAAACATACACTATGACAAGTCTTCTTAAGTATATCCCATAGTGAGTTTTTCAGTTCTTTCTTTCATATTTAGCAAGATCTTTTGACAGATCTAATCAAAGTTTAACTTTGACTGAATAACTGACCTGCATTCTCTTCCATGGGACAGATGCACAGTTGGTTGGTGGTGGTCTTGGATTCATCTTTGCCCAGTGGTCTCTGTGACAAGAAACACCAACTACCAGTGATGTATTTTACTTCACGTCTCAGGTCAACTCTCAAGTCTCTACCTTCAAGTCTCAAGTTAAGTCTCAGTCCTTGAAGTTATCTTCAAGTCAAGCCTCAAGTCAAGTCTCAAGTTGGGGAGCCAACTTTATACCCTGACTTATATTCCAGAATTTCTGGACAGAGTTAAATAAAGTCAGTTTTAATCATTTAAGCAGAGTCAGCTCTCCACAATTGTGATTTTGCCATCTGTAGCTTTGGAAGTGAGGAATAGGATCCTTATTTCCTATTTCCAAAGCTGGAGGCTTTTTCAGAAGTGAGAAATAAGATCCTTCTTACTCCCCATTACTGAAGCTTCAAAAGCTTTAGAAGGAAAGATCCTTTCTCCTCAAGCCCACTGCGTAACATATTTGCTGTTCCCCTCTGAGAAATACACCCTGCACTCTGGAGGTGAGTCTTGTCTTCTGCTCTTAAGAAATGTTTTAGAAGGCTTCTCCAATATGCAGCAGGGTCAGGCTGCTGAGCAGACCTCAAGCCTGCCTCAAGGCCATTGCCTAACCCATTTGCTGTTTCCCTCTGAGAAATCCACCCACACTTTAAGCTTGAGACAGATTGGCATGTGACCAGTAGGCAAAAAGAGATGGAAGCATTGTTCAGAGTCATAAGGTTTCTGGATGAATGGATTATGTTACTGAACCAAGGGCAGCAAGTCAATCCTAAAAAACATACAAGTCTCAAGTCAAGTCAAGTCAGTGCATCATTTATTGCCGAGTCAAGTCGGAGTTGAGTCACTGAAGTGACTTACATCCTACTTGAGTCTGTCCCTCGAGTTTACATCACTGCCAACTACCAGCTTCATCTGGTTTGTCAGCTAAAACCGTTCTTGCAGACAATATCCATATATTCCTATCTTCAAAGCTGGACTACTATAAAACAGTTTATATCAACTGTCTCTTTTGAAGTCACCAGCACTTGCACTGTAGGCCTCTCCCACCCCACTCTTCCTAGGTCATTTTGTGTTTTCTACTAGCAAAGGTATAGAAACATGTATCAGTGATGGATTTTTTTTTTAATGGTGGCAAAGTTCTTGCATACCTTTGCAGGGCATGGGAGAGCACAGCTAGGAAAGTCTAATCACCTAACATGACATGAGATGCCATCTCATCATGGATAGAATGGGATGACCCATCTAATTGGCTGAAAGGCATACGTCATTAATATTAGATTTAGTCAGAGTACCTCATGAGATGAGCCATGGTGATGCAACTGTTTATTGTAAAGGACATGCCCAGTTGTGAGTTTAACCTACTGTCACTTTGGAAAAAAGAGAGGAAAGACTTGAACCCTGACAAAAAGAAAGAAAAAAAAACTCACACAAGGCAAGACTAAACTACTAAAATCTGCTACAGACTGAGATGATTTCACTTTCTCTTTTAATCAATATCTATGAATAGGGAGGTTCAATGGGTGGGGGCTTTCATACACTTCAGACCAATCAGAAAACAGGCACAGAATCTGGAAAATACCATCTTAATAAACATATATAATGCATCAACCAGAACAGTGAAGCATAAAGCTATACTACCAATTTCACAGGTGAAAACCAAAACACATGTGGCCAAGCAACAGCAATATCACAGTGTGTTCCAGATGGCAAACATTATTAACAAGGAAGAATAAACGAGCTGGGAGACTGCAGCAGTGTGCTTTTGCCTGAGCCTAGTGAGAAGGGCAAGATTCTTTCCCCTTCTCTCCTCTCTCATCTACTGAGTTAACTGATGCATACTACTTTTGTGCTTTGGACTCAATTTGCAGCAAACTGAAGTAAGGTGAGTACAAAATGGGAAAGTGGGAAGAAGTGAGAAAAACTAGGACATTTTATAAATGTAGCTGAAAAAGTAGAATGCAGGAGAATTAATTGAGATAGTCCCTACCAAATCAAGACAGTTGGAGGGTATATAAAGCAAATGTTTGGGACCACAGGAGCCATTAAGCCAATACTGAAGCCAGGGGAGAACGCAGAAAGAGCATTGGTGTTCACATCTTAACATTATTATGTCAACAACAATTATGTTTTCTCTAGCTCACCTTCTACTCAGGCATAAAATCAATCTTACTGGTGTATCTTTGGGGAAAAAAATAAGTGTGCTGAAGTAGCTGTCCTAGGCCTTCTTTGTAAACTGATGGATGTGACTGCCTTGTCTAATGTGCAGAACTGCTGGATGCTTCTCTTGAAATGGAATGCCATGCATTCCCAGAGAAGCTGATGCCTCAGGCACTAGATCTTTTGTATCATGAAAAGGTAGTAAATTACTAGTTATTGATTTATTATTCATTATATTTTTACAGTCTGGAATGAGGAGAGGTGGTTGTGGCATGTCTCAGGTGTTAAGGCTGGCCTTGGGAATTATGCCCTTTGACTTTTGGGGAAAGCTCTGCCCCGGGAAGAAAAACATCTTGGATCAGCCCTGCCAGGTGTTCTTGCTGGGCAGCACTTTTGCTCCTTCCTTGATTTAGGAGACCCTTGATCTATCCAGAACAGATTTTCAATTCATTTATCTCCTGGAACCAAAAAAACAAAGGAAGTTTTTTTCCCCTTTTTCTCAATTCTAAATGGAGAAAGCCTGTCACATTGTCTCTTTTCATCAGATTCCTTTTAACATGAAAAATTATCACTGGGCAGGCATATTTTCAACTGGTCTGAATTCCAGTGCTTTGGGGGCATTATTCATTTCCATGTTCAGTGTTAATGCCTTAGAAGCTTGGATCATAAGTTCTTAAAATACCCTTCCCATCTCCTCTCGGATAGGAAAACATTATTTTTACCAATTGATCCCTCTTTATTTCGGAGACAACCCTATACTTCATTGCAACCCACAATATTCCTAAATGAACTAAGGACATCATTGGTGGGGAACTATCATCTATCCTGAACAATCTTACCACAATGCAGAGGTGACTAATTGTCTCCCACTAATGTGTTTGAACTGCAACTCCCATTATCCTAGTGATGGTGGCACAGCTCATTTGGATTACTGTGATGTACTCTATGTGGTGCTTTGGTTCAAAGAGCTGCAGACAGATTGGCAACTGGAGTTGGCTACAAGTAGCACACAACTTCCTTGTTGCAACAACTCCACTGACTACTGGTCGGCTTCCAGGCACAATTCAAAGTGCTGGTAGTGGCTCAGGTCCAGGTTATTTGAAAGACCATATTCTCTCTCATACGAACCTTCCTGTGGTTATGAGATCTTCCAGGGAGACATTTTTCTCTGGCTATTCACCTTCATAGCTACCCCTGGTTGGAACATGGGAGAGGGCCTTCTCTGTAGCTGCTCCCAGACTCTGGAATTTCCTGCCCAGAGAGGTTAGACTGGCACCTTCCTTAACTGTCTTTCCATAGGAAGATGAAGACCTTTTCATTGCAGCAAGTCTTTGAGAATGACTTTTTAGAGGAAACACACCTGTACTGGACTTTTGTTGTTTTTAAAGGTTTATTTTGTTAGTTTTGTTGATAGTTTAATTGCTTTTTAACTTTCGCATGCTGCTAATTTTTAACTATATTTGTTTTAATTGTTGTAAGATGCCTTGAGTCCCCCACTGGGAAAAAGGTGAGAGAATCATAATCATCATCATTTCTTACCATTGGTTATGCCCGCTAACCAACGGGACCTATGGAGGGGGGGAATAAGATCTAGAGGGCTGGTGTTGCTCATTCCCCACTCACCCTATAGGATGATGACTGCAGGGCAACAGTAAGTGATGGCAAACACTCAAATGATAATAACCAATTATCTGTAAAATGCAGGAAGAGTGATTGTTTTGATGTGGGCTGAATGGGGACGTTTTTTGCTCCATCTCACAATGGTAGTTAGGTATCAATCACTTGTTTGACTAAAAGCATAACTGGATTAACATCTGAAAATACATTAGATATAAAACAGAGGGCATTATCTAAACTATGCACCCTTCCTGTTCTTTCTGTAACTTAGGGTCACAAAATACAGACTTTTTTAAAAAGTAAAACAAAAAACCCTGGCTTCTTTCAGTCCTGCTCTTCTGGTTAGCTTTTTAAAAAGCCCTACAATATCAGATCCTTAAAGTCACTGAATAACGGAACAAAACAAATCCGTAGATATCCACATATGCCCTGTGTTTAGTAACGCATTTGACAGATATAGTACAGTTGTCATTTTCACATAAATATTTAAAGTTGTAAACCTCTTGTGTTAGTTTATTTTATGTTAAAACATTCTTTCCCATTGTTTTTTTTTCCCATAGAAAAAAGGCTATCAAAACTTCCTACATAACATGCATAAAATCATTGGGATGAACATCCTCTGGATATCTTCCAGCTTGTCTATATTCATCCTGAACTGTGGTGCCCAGAGCTAGACACAATATTTCAGGTGAGGTCTGATCAAAGTAGAATGGAATTGCACTGCTGCTCCCCTTGTTCATGACACTATACTTCAGTTCATGCAGCCTAGAATTGCATTGGAGTTTTTTTGTCTGTCACATCACACAGTTAACTCATGCTTAGCTCATGATCTACCAAGACTGGCAGTTCCTTTTCACATGTACTGCCAGATGTCACTCCTCCTACATTTGTGCATTTCATTTCTCCAGCCTGAACGTAGTATCCTCCATTTTATTTTGTTAGTTATGGCCCAGCTGTCTAATCTCTCAAAGTCATTTTGAATTCTGATTCTGTCCTCTGGGATATTAGCTGCACCTTCTGTTTGGTGCAAAATTGGACAATAATCTCTTCCATTCTGTCATCCACATCATTGGTGAACAATACCAGGCCCAGGACAAAACCCTAAGGTATCCTATTAATGATTTCTCTCCAGGATAAAGAGGAACTGTTGGGGAATAATCTTTGACTTTGGTGATCAGACAATTACAAATCAAGCAAGGGGGAAAGTGGAAAATTAATTATAGTCCCTACCTTTTTTCCTGAATATATTCATATTAGTTTGTGGGCAGTCAGAAAGTTAAAAATTAAGTAATGAAGTAATCAAAATAAATTATTTGTGTATTTTTATAAATCATATATATATATATATGATTGAATATTTTGCCTAATAATAGACTTAATTAATTGATAATTGATAACATATATAATTGATTTAATAGATATTTATAAGATTATTTAAAATATTCCTGCCAGCATGAGACAACCAGTGACATTGTCCTTTGTATGAGAGAATCAACAAATTCATATTATTAATGAATGAATTAAGAAAAATTGATTGAACTAGGAATTAATTATATTATACATATAGTAATATATATAGTATATATAGTATTAGTTGCTGCATTATGTATTTTGATATATATCCTGATTTAACCTTATATATAACCTGATTTAACCGTATATTGATATTTAGACATTGATAATTAGATACTCCTAAAGGGAAAAGGAGGGGGGGAAAAAGGAAAAAAAATAATTACAAATCTATTTATTAACAGTGGCACTGGCTAGCCCATGTTTTACCAGTTTGTCTGCAAGAATATGATGGGAAACCTTGTCAAAATATCTTACTGAAATCCAGTTATATTACATACACAGCACTCCTTTGATTTACCATGCTTTTAATGCCATCAGAAAAGAAATAAGATTAGTATGGCATGACTTGCTATAGAAATGCCCGTGCTAGTGATTTATAGATTTAAATGGATAAGTGATGTCAATGTTTTTTTAAAAAAAAAAAGTTAAAAGAATTAACAATAGAAATAGATTAAAGGGGATGTGAAAAATATTGAATTAAATGTGAAATTATAACAGTTGAACAGATTTATAAATTTAAGGGTAAAGGTGCAAAATAACAATGAAAGTTAGTATTGCTTAAGAGAAGAGAAAAAAAGAAAAAGAAAAAAAATTTTTTTTAATTCACTATTATGTATATCACATGGTGTTTAATTTTTTTTTCTTGTTTTGTATTTGTGATTTAGTTATATAATTAATAAAAAAAAAAAAGAAAAAAAAAGAAATGCCCGTGCTGACTGTTAGAAATCACAGCATTCCTTTCTAAGGTTGCATAGACTAACTGTTTAATGATCTGAAATTTTCCTGGTATTCATGTTAAGCTAACTGGTCAGTAGTTGATCAGATCCTCTTTTTTGTCTTCTTTGAAGATCAGGACAACATTTGGTCTCCTGCAGTCTACTAGGACTTCTCCTGTTCTCCAAGACTTCTCAAAGATTATTGGCAGTGGCTCTGAGATTACATCTGCAAGTTACTTTAGTACTCTTGGATGCAGTTTACTGGCCCTGGACATTTGAATCACCATCACCATCATCATCTTTATTTATACCCCACTTTTTCCCAGGGTGGGACTCAAAGCAGCTTCAACAGTTAAAAAGACACAGCTAAAACTATGGAATACAAAAGTTAAAACACAATTAAACAATCAAGAACAATTAAAATGAAGTTAAAATACATAATTAAAAGCATCATTTTAATTAAAGACATCACTTTAATGAAAAGCATCACTTTCTGGGTTCACCCCTCTAGGAAGGAACAAAGTCAGTGTAAAACAGTGCCCCCAAATCCCATGCTTGCAAGGTGACCTAGAAGGATACTATGATCAATGATTATTGAAAGTTGCTGAGAGGTCCAGCAGAATTCATTTAGAATAGTTAGGTGTTCCTTGACTACCTCATTTACTATCTTATTCTAATTTGCAGTCTCTTTACTGTATCATTTGTTCTATTTTCACCAGCTAGAGCACTGCTTTCTTTTTTAAGAGAGGAAGGTATGGAATAGCCCTCTCTCCTCTCTGTTAGCTTTTTACCATTTTCTCTGTGCAGTGGCATTATTATTTCCTTCTTCTTCCTCTTGCTTTGGATGTAGCCAAAAAAGTCATGTTTATTATTTTTAGCCTCTCTAGCAAACTTGAGATCATTCAGAGCTTTAGATTTTCTGATTTTCTCCCTAAAACAAATAGCCATTCATCTGTATTCATCTTTGGTAATTTCTCCCTTTTTCCATCACTTATAAATTTCTTTCTTAAATCTCAGCACATCTGAAATTTCTTTGTACATTCATCCTGGTTTGTTTAGACCTGTCCCACTTTTCTTCCTCGTTGGAATTGTTTGCAACTGTTCCTTCAATATCTCAACTTTAAGAAATTCCTAGGCATCAAGAACTCCTTTCTGTCAGAGCATTTCTAACCATGAGATCTCACCAAACAGTTCCTCTGTATAACAAATCCCAAGAGGACATGGTCACTCAAACCAAAGATCCCAGTACTTCCAATCCATTGATCAGTTCATCTTGGGTGGTTAGGATCAAATCTAAAATAGTTGATCCCTTGTTGCCTTCTCCGCTTTCTGGACAATGAAATTGTCTGCAAGGCAATTGAGGAATTAGTTAGACATTACATTCTTGGCAGACTTTGACTTCCCAACAAATATCATGTGGCTGAAATCTCCTGTTACTACTATTTCTCTCCCTTTTTCATGTTTGGTCACTTGTTCTAGGAATCTTCAGTCTGGTTTGGGGGCCCATAGTAGACTCTTCACAATGATGTAAATGTGGTTTCCCTTTTAGTTTTTACCCAAATGTTCTCAACCTGTCTTCCATGTTCTAGGCGAAGAATCTCCACACAGGTGTATACACCCTTGGTATGCAATGTTACTCCTCCTCCTTTCAGGTTTGGTCTGTTTCTTTGGAAGAATTATTATGATTATAGTTATGATTATGATTATGACTATTATTGAGGTGGGAAACAACAACACAACACATAACAGCAATTAGAAACAGAACAGTTAAAAACAGCAGTTGAAATGCATGATGTCAACAAACAAAGTTGTGCATCCACTTTCATGAGGGTTCGATGTGCAGAACCCTCATGAAAGTGGAAAAACCATGAATAATTCCCCCTGCTCCCCCTCCCATTCCCTTCTGGGGCTCCCCCCTTCCCGTTCCCATGAAAAAGGGGACAGAATGAGGGACAGGGGAAAGTTCACACCAGCCTTCCTTTCCCCCTCTGGAGCCCCTGCTGCCATTCCTATGCATTTTGCCCTGGGGCTGAAAACTTGGACAAGCCTCCCCCACCATTCCTTTCCATTTTGCCTTGGCACAAGTTCTCTGCATAAGGGCAAAATGCATAGGAACAGCAGGAGGAACTCTGGAGGAAGGAAAGGAAGGCTCACATGAGCTTTCCTCCCACTCCCTTTCCCTTCCATTTCACATGGGGAGGGAAAGGAGGGAGCTCCGGGGGGGGGAGTTTGCATGACCTTTCCCCTACCCCCTTTCCCCTTCTGTTTTGCATGGGAAGGTGAAGGAGAGAGCTCCAGAGAAGGGAAAAGAAGAGTCGTACAAGCTTTTCCCCACCCCTCATTCCCTTCCAATTTGCCTCAGTGTGAATTCTTTCTTCCCCTGACTGGGCAATTATTTCTTGTGACCTGTGATGTGCCCTGTGATACTGACTCCTAATAAAATGTAACCTAACCCAGCATCTCATTAACCCTTTGTATGCCTGGACGGAGAACTATCTCCCTTCAGCTCTGTTACCTGGATAATGGGAGCCCTCATTATCATAATGTCAAACTTGCGAATGTGGAGGAAGAAGTGTTATACAAATACCTATTAAAATAGTTATTACATATTCAAAATTGATAGATAAAATGCACAATTTAAAATCATCTGGATAGGTCTGCCAGAAGAGACTGGTCTTTAATTCTGTTTTAAATTTGGGTAGCATATTCAGCTGTCAAATCACTTCCAGCAGGTCATTCCACAGTCAAGGGGCAGCTGAAGAAAAAATCCACTGGGTTCTCTTTGCCAGTCTAGTCCTGGCCATGAATGTCCTCCAGAGGACCTGAGCCTGTGGGGTTACCTGGAGGGAAACCAAGTAGGGCTTTATTTTTTTTAAAAAATATTTTATTAGAGTTTACATTTGATAATATACAAAAAAAAAACAAAACCCCTCCCTACTTCCAAGCTTATTTTTCCCAGTTGAATCTGCTTATTTTCATTCCATTCATACATTGTTACAACTTATTCAGAGAAAGCAAAAGGTCTTACATTGTTGCATCCTACATTGTTACATTGTTGCATTACTGTATAGACAATCTGACATTGTTTCTTTTTCATTGCCTATGTTATGTCCTTATCCAAACCAGAACTTCCCTCCATTCCCTTTCAAAGTTCTGGATACGTTTCTTTTTCAAAGAAAATGTCAATTTTTCTGTCTCTATCATATCCAGGACTTTTAATTTCCATTCTTCTATAGCCACATTTTTCCTTTCTTTCCAATGTTGCGCATATGTCAACCTTGCTGCAGTTATTAAATACAATATTATCTTATTTCTCTTTGTTGCCCTAGCATGTTTAACAAATAAAACTCTGGTTTCATTTAAAAATTTAGATTATAGATTCTTTGAATCTCATCATGTATTTCCTTCCAAAATTTTTTTTGCTATCTTACAAGCCCACCACATATGAAAGAAAGACCCTACATCCAACATCTTGTATTTCCATTTTTAGTTTTTAGTTAGTTAGTTAGTTTGTTTGTTTTTTGCAATCTTTCTGGTGTCATATACCATCTATATAACATTTTATAAAAATTCTCTCTTAAGTTTAGACTTGGTGTGAATTTTATATCAGTTTTCCACATTCTCACCCAAGTCTCTAACTCAATTGAGTGTCCAATATTCTGTGCCCACCTAATCATAGTATCTTTTACAACTTTTGATTCCATTTCTCTTTGCAACAATAATTTGTAAAATTTGGAAATTCTCTTCTTCTCATCCCCCCGCATCAGTATGTCTAGTTCATTTTCTTTTCTCTCAAATCCATATAATTTTTGGTCCATTTTAAATCTCTCTTTAAGTTGTCTCCAAGGGAACCAACTCAGTTCGTGTCCTGCAGCTTTTATTTATTTAAAAAAACTTTATTATTAAAACAGAAAATAACAACGTGGTTTTGAAAGAACCACAAACATAAAATAAGATAGGCAAATACATAGTACATAAATCACAAAATAATACAAATACTAATAACATATAATAGCAAGTTATCTAAATCTGGTTATTTTAACTATATATTCTTTTAACTTCTCACTTCAGTCTGAGAGTCTGGTACTACTTACGCTATTTTTGACTCGGTATAGCTTATCATTTCGATATATCATTAAATCCTTAATATCAATCTAAAATCTATATTTACCATTCTGTTATTGTATATGAGTTTTTGAAATATCGCAGCATTTTCTCCCATTGTTTCACAAAATTTTCTTTACTTTCTCCTCGCAATATACAAGTTAATTTATTCATCTGGATTACACCTATCAATTTCATCTCCCAATCTTCTATCGTCGGGATCTTGTTATCCTTCCATTTATAAGCCAGAACCAGCCTCGCAGTTGTTGTTATATAAAATAATTGCTTCCCTGCCTTTTTTCCCAAACTTTCATCCCACATGGACAATAGATATATCTCTGGGGCTAAATCAAATTTTATACTCAGTATCCATTCAGTTTGTTTATGAATTGTTTTCCAATATTCTTTTACTATTTTACAGGACCACCACATGTGGTAGAAGAACCCACCTCCGTCCCACATTTCCAACATTTGTTGGAACATTTATTTGTCATCAACGCTAATTTCTGAGGGGTCAAATACCACCGGAGATACATCTTATATACATTCTCTCTTATATCTAAACACATCGTATGTTTAATGGTCCTAGACCAAAGTCTTTCCCATTGCTCTAGAGGAATCGAACGAGAAAGGTTTTGAGCCCATTTAATCATTGGTACTTTAATGACTTCGTCTTCTGTATACCATTTTAACAGGATTTTGTAGATAACAGAAATAATCTTAGGCTTGTCAGAGCAAAGAATTTCATTTAATTCTTCTTCTTTTACCTGGTAGTTGTTATTCTTAATATCTATCTTTAATTTTTCTCTCAACTGTCTGTAGAGAAGCCAGTGACACTTTATTCCCACATCATTTAATTCTTGTTGGGACTTAAATTGAACTTGGTTTTGTTCTATTTTCACTATATCTCTATATCTTATCCAATTGTCAAATAAGATATTTTCTCTCTTGTAATATGCTTCATGTGGGGAAACCCATATCGGGATTCTTAAACATATTATTGAGGCATATTTCCTCCTTTAAATAAAGCTCTCCTCAAAAAATGATTATTAAATTCTTTGCTATTTCTTTCTTTATTGAACCATAAATAATAGTGCCACCCTTGACCCAACCCGTCACCCTCTATCTTCAATAATCTCGACTCATCTAATTTAATCCAATTCTGAATCCAATTTAATGCACAAGAATGATAATATAAAATCAGATTTGGTAATGTTAGGCCCCCTCTCTCTTTTGCATCTTCTAAAGTTTTCATTTTGACTCTCGGTTTCCTACCTCCCCATATAAATTTGCCAATTCCTTTCTGCCAATCTTTTATGACCTTGTTGTTTTGTATAATTGGGATAGTCTGAAACAAGTATAACATTTTTGGCAAAATCGCCATCTTAACAGAATTGATCTTCCCTAACCACGATAAATTCAAATTCTTCCAATTTTTTAAATCTTTTGTTATTTCATTCCACGTTCTCAAATAATTATTCTTAAAAAGGTCAGAAACTTTATTTGTAAAGGTAATTCCCAGATAAAAGAGATTATAGGATTAGAAATACCAGTATGTCCAAATATAGCGTTGTTGTCCATATATAATAAGGTAGAGTGTACTCAAGCAAAGAAAGAATTAATAACAAATTTGTTAACTGCAGCGAGATTAATAATAGCAAAAAAATGGAAGACAAATGAAAAATTTCAAATAGAAGAATGGTATAAAGAAGTGTGGAAAATTGCAATTAATGATAAACTAACATGTAGAATTAGGTTTATGAAAGGTTTGGTAAAAACAAATGATTTTGAAGAAATTTGGAAAATATTTTTAGAAAAAGTTCTGAAAAGAGATGGTAATGCTACCCTGTTAAAAGAAGAATGGCAATTTTGGAAAGTGGATTAAATAAAAAGTTGGCTCTGGGGGATGGGTTTTTTTTTATTATTATTACTTTTATCTCTTATTTTGTATTTTTATATTGTTTATTATCTGTGTGTGTTAAACTTGTGATTTATAGATGTAATTTGATATGTGATGTTCAATGTTTAAAAGGGGGAAAAAAAGTTAAAAGGTAATTGGTTTTAGAGAGAGGTTATTATTAGAGATATTAAGTAATAAGTTTATAATTAATAATAGTAAGAGATTAAATGGGAGTGAAAAATATTGAATTAAGAGTGAAAGTATAATAATAAAAATGAATATAATGAAAATAAGAATTGAAGATACGTAACAAAAATGTATAAGTTGTATGAATGGAACAAGCTGAACAAGTTTATGATTTTAGGGGAAGGGAAAAACAATAATAAAAGTTTGCATTGTTTAAAAGAAGGAAAAAAAATTTGTTTTGTTTTGTTTGTTTGTTTTTTAATTCACTATTATGTATAACACATGGTGTTTTATTTTTCGTTTGTTTTTGTGTTATAGTTTAATAAAATTAAAAAAAAAAAGTAAAAAAAAAAAAAGTAAAGGTAATTCCCAGATATTTAACCTTCAAAATCAATGTATATCCTGTATTTTGTCTTTAACTTTTTCCATTTCTGAGATATTTTTAGTCAAAATCATAGTTTTTTCCTTATTGATCTTTAGACCAGAATATTTTCCAAATTTATTTAATATATTCTTTAATTTGCTAAAATCTCCATTTCCATACTCCAGAGTCAATGCTAAATCATCAGCAAACGCCTTTATTTTATATTCTTTATCCTGTACTTTATCCTGTACTAAGAAAAAAGCAGTTAATTTTTTCTGAGGGTGATTTTCGCAGTATTCTAAGATATTAATTATATTCCTAGTATTATCTTTTATATACCTACCTGGGAGAAATCCAGCCTGATCTTCTAAAATTACTTCGTTTAATACTGATTTCAATCTTTTCGCAAGTACTGCTGCAAATAATTTATAATCACAATTTAAAAGTGAAATCGGTCGGTAATTTTTAATTTCCTCCGGGTCTCTACCTTCTTTAGGAATTAAAGCTATACTTGCCTCTTTCCAAGAATCAGGGATAGCTCCTTCTAAGGCATCATTCATAATTCTTTGTAATATTGGGGCTAATTCTTTCTGAAAAATTTTATAAAATTTGAAGATGAACCCATCCGGACCTGATGATTTCCCTGCCTTTGCGTTTTGAATTGCTTCTATTACTTTCGATAATCTAATAGGTCCATTTAACCTTTCTCGTTGCTCCTCCGATAGTATCGCTAAGTCTTGTTTTGCTATATAAACATCTATAGGTTCCTCCTGAAGCCCTTGATCTTTATAAAGTGTTGTATAAAAATTTACCGCAATTTTTTCAATCTGTTGGTAATCTGTATATAACTTATCCCCCTTTTTTAATTTAGTAATCACTGTTCTCTCCTTTCTCTCCTTTAGCTTGTGCGCTAACCATCTGCCTGCTTTGTTTGCCCACTCGAAATAGTGTTGTTTAGTGAAAGTCAGTCTTTCTTTCAATTCTAATTCTATCTTCGCTTCCAGTTGCTCTCACAGTATTTTGGCTTCTCTTGATATTCTCCAATTTGAGGGGGTGTCATTCAATTCATCTTCTTTCCTTTCCAGCTCCTCCTCCAGTGCTTGAAAATTCTCTCTCCTCATTCTGTTGATTTCTGCATTATGCTGAATAAAAAGACCTCTTATCACAGCTTTCGCTGCGTCCCACACTGTTGTCAGTTTAACTCCTTTATCTGAGTTTTCCTCAAAATATTTCTCTATATAATTTCTAGTTTTATTCACAAATTCCTCTTCTGACAATAGTTTTTCTTTCAACCTCCAATTATATAAATTTCCCATTTTATATTTTAAGACTAACAAGATTGGATTATGATCTGAAAATTTTCGTGGCCAAATTTCTTGCTTATCAATCATACCCGCCATTGAGTTCGAGACCAGAAACATATCTATATGTAATGAGGAGGCATGTGGCTCTGACTAAAATGTGTAATCCTTAGTTGTTCCATATTTCAATCTCGAAGTATCAATTAGATCTAAATTGGACATCATATTATCAAATGATTTTGGAAGTTTCCCTTGGTTCTCTTTTATTTTCTTCTTAGATTTCCTATCTAGAATAGGGTCTATCACACCATTCCAGTCCCCTAAGCAAATTATCCTATCATATTCCAGATCCACGATTACCTTGTTTAATTCTTTAAAAAAAAAACCCTCTTGTTTTTTATGTGGGCCATAGATGCCAATTAATAGTATTTTTTGATTTTGCCAATAAATTTCTACTGCTATAAAACGACCCTCCTCATCTTTAATCAATTCCTTAGAATGCAGATCAGACTTTACATATAACACCACTCCTCTTTTTTTAATTTTAGGGGCTGCCACATATTCGTTACCTAATTTCTTATTACGGATCAAATGTATTTTATCCCTTTTTACACGAATTTCTTGCAAACATATAATATCTAACTTTTTTTTTCCAATATAGTGAAAGATTTTTTTCCTCTTTTGAGGAGTTACGAGGCCCTTAATATTCCAAGAGAGAATTTTAGAGAAGCACAAGCCGAAGTCTATTCAGTTAGCTTTACCTTCGTCTGATTCTATGCTCTCTTCTTTTTTAGATTTGTTTCCTGTATCCACATCCTCCTCTTCTTCACTTCCCTGCTCTTGAATGTCTTCTTTCTTACTTTCAACTTGCCGGCCTTCCTTTTCTTTCTCTTGGTATGAACTCAGTCTTGACTGCTCTTTTCCATATCTTCTCATAAAGATTTTCGCTTCTTGAACTGTTTCGATCCTGACTTGTTTTTCTTGGAACCAGAAATTAAGTCCTTCCAATCTACCCCATCGATATGATATGTTTTGCGACTTCAAAAAATTTGTTAGGAATTTATATACACTTCTTTTCCTTAATATTCTTGGCAGAATGTCTTTGTAAATATGGACTCTTGTTCTATCAATTATCAGATCGGTTTCTAAACTTTTTGTATTATTTCCTCTCTCGTTTTTTTCCATATTAATTGAATCATGTATCCCACGGAAGTCTTCTCTCTCTCGCCGCCCTTAAATCAATTCTGTAAATTTTATCAATTTCCCATTCCATTTTTTCTGTTGTGATATTTAGGTAGTCCGCTAATGGGGGGATTATTCTTTTCTTCCCTTCATTCCATCAGGCCTCTGATCTTGATAGAGTTTTCTCTCGCTTTTAAATCCGCTAAAGCTTTTTCGTCTAATAAACGTTCTTGTTGTCTAGTTAGATTTTCCATTGTCTCTTCTGTCTCTTTGGTTTTTGTTTCCAGCTGTAGAACTAGGTCTTGAGTATCCTTTAGATCTTCTTGTAGCCCTCCTAATGCCATTTTTAAGTCCTTCAACTCATTTTTAAAATCTTGCTTCATCTCTCATCTCCTCTCTTGCAGCTTTTAGTTCTTCTTCTGTACACATTCTTGGCTTATCCCTTTCCCATTTCAGCAACTCTTGATAAGTTAATAAATTTCCTTGTTTAGTTAGAGCAATTTTATATGCTTCTTGAGGTGAGGTCCACAGCGGAAGTGTTCTGTAAAATTTTTGCTTTATTTGTAACCAAACTTTCAATAAGGTCTTCCAAATACAAAGATTATTAAGGTCTTTATTCACTGTTATTCTGTCATAACATAGATATCAGTGCCATCTGAACCTATTATTTATCCAAGTAGGGGTTTAAAGGTAATAACCAACACTTTGTGCTTTGTCTGGAAACTAGATGACAGCCAGTGGAGTGACTGTAATACTGGTGTGATATGCTCATTTCTAGATGTACCAGTAACCAATCTGGTTGCTGTGTTTTGAACCAACTGGTGTTTCTTAACTTGGTACAGAGGTAGCCCAATGTACAGTGCATTGCAAAAGTTCAGCCCTGCACCTGTGTGACAGGTTGCACTGTAGACATCCAGACCTCAAGCTCCTGTGCCTGCTATTCCAAGAGGAGAAACAACTTGTGGTTGCTGCACCTAGAGCTCTCACATCCCCTGGCAAGTAAACAAAAATGGCATAGATGTTGCAGATTAAGATTTAGATTACTAAGAACACAAGAAATACCATTGTGAAGCAGACCAAAGGCCTAGTTAAATATAGTACTCTATCCTTATAGTGAACAACCAAATGCCTAAAGAAAACCTAAAAGGAAGTCAATGTTTCCCATTTTCTCAAAGATTCAACTTTGCTAAAGAATAAGATTTCAAAACTAAACCTGGTTAGGAGCCCACTGCCTCACAATCATTGTTATTAACTATTTATTTCTTGTGTTTGTCTCTATCTCCAAGAGCATTTCCATCCAAACCGGCTAAATAGTCATCCCCTTCTTGCACATGAATTAGGGTTGCAAGAGTCTCAAAATAGCCATAAGGGATTGTCCTCTATAAGGATAGCCTGTAATGAAACTTCTGAGATCCTAAGAGATCTCACATCCCACAGGATATCTGCAAACCCCTGAAAATGCCATTGCTATAGGCTAGCATCCATCACAATGGAAGAAATTTCACCATCACCAGAGCAAGCATACTGCTCAGATTGGCATGGGAGGAGCAAGTACTGACTACACCCACAACTCGGCCCTCCAGCATTTCTTGTGCAGCCTGGGGGTAGTTTGTTCAGCCAAAACTAAGGGATTTTTGGTATCTCTTTAACACTCATACAAGACAAGCTTTTGAGCCCTCAAATAAAGGACATCCTTTACAATATGGGACCCTGGTACCCCTAATCTGAATTCTCAAGCCACAGGTAGGGCCAACGGATACAGTTTCAATTAATCCTCTGTCACTTTTTCAGCTGCTTTTAAAATGTCTCAGTTTCTGCCTTCTCCAGCTTTCCCCTTTGGTCTTCAGCTTACTGTGATAGATGATGGCTCTGAGGTCAGTGAGCAACTGATTATGCCAGTAACAGAGCCAGTGATTAACCAAACCAGCTTGCAAACATCCTCATCAGTTGAAAGACAAGTAGAGACAGAGTTGCCCCAGCCAGCTCCAGAGGGAAAAGGAACCAGCAGTGATTTATAGGAATTACATTCACTTGTGCCCCCTAGCCGCCAATCATGGAGGAGACTGAAATGAACAGCTCAGAGGGAAACCGCTTTGGCTAGATGAAGAAACAGAACAATGATGAGTAACACCTGTTTTCAGTGGCAATTTAAGTCTGTCAGCATGGCTTGCTGTTTGCTTGTAGGAAATTACTATGCAAGTCCTCTTGAACCTTGTGTTCTGGCTCCCTTGATCCATCTGGATGGACCTTTGGCTTTCTGGACTTTTTGGATTTGACCTTGACTTGGCTCAGTTCAGTGTTTCCACTTGTTGTTTGTATTAGACACTCCCTGGTGCCTTCTCCTACTCCTCTTAGGCAAGTACCTTCATCTCCTCTCCCTTGCTGACAAAGAGGCACAGGCAGGGAGTTGGACTCTGACACTTACTTCCATTGCCTCAAAGTACAAAAGTAGCTTTCACTTAAGCCCTTTTTGCAGGACATTGTCGTCCTGCCATAGGGATGGGAGAAGAATGGGATTGTGACAACGGTTACACATGATGTCATCATGGTCCCATCCTTCTCCCATCTCCAGGTGGGCAATCACAGATTAAATCATTGACCTGTTTTCCCTGTCAATGACCTGTGATCACACTGCCATCCTGCACTTACCTGGTGTGTGAAGGGTATGGAAGTGCAAGGGCTGTGTTTCCTGCCCCAGCACAGCCTGGGACAGTACCCAGCCATGCTGTGGCAGGAAGAGGAGGGGCCATCATGCTTCTTGGATGCTGGAGGCAGCCAGTGCAAAGGAGAGAGCTCCTATTGCACTCTCCTCCCAGCAAGGACACTACCAGGAACAGATAAGGAGTGAAAAGGGCCTCAGTTAACTCAGCGGGGGGAGGAGGGGGGAGGGACCAAATCTTGCCCTTCTCAGTAGGCTCAGACAAAAGCAAACCACTGAAGCCTCTCCTAGTTTGTATGTTCTTGGTCATTAATAACTTTGCCATCTTAATTACATTCTGACTTTGCTTTGCTACATATGTCCTAGTTTCATCTGTGAAATGTTGGAGTGTATGGATTTACACTTAGTAGGCTCATTGATAGGAGAAAATGTATGAACTTATAAAACTGAATTTAGAGGTAAAATGGAAGCATAAAAGCAGACTCAAGCCATAGCACATCTGCTGTGTATTTGGAAGCTCAAGCCATAGTGGTAACAACAAACCATGATTTCGTGTGACACCTGAATCTAGCCTACATGTGAGATCATGTGGATGGGAATTTTGTTCTCTCCCCTACCTCCCCTATCTGCTTCAAACAGTGGGTGTGAAACAGAGCATCCTAGCATTGCAAAGTAGGCACTGGTCATCTGAGCTGTCCTTTATTATGTTAAAAATCTAAGTGGATCAAACTTTAGTACATTCAGTGCAATTTTGGCCATTTCTACACTAGACTGCTATAATGCTGTTATTCCACTTTCAACATCCTATGGAATCCTGGGGTTTGCAGGTTAGGGAGGGGCCTGAGGTAAACCCCAGGATTCCATAGGATGTTGAAAGTGGAATAAAAGCACTATAACAGTCTAGTGCGGAAATGGCCATTGAGACACCTGTACATATCTGACACTTTTAGTCATCCTGTGGCCATCCCTATCTAGAATCTGAGAAGTAGGTCATTTTTGTTTGAAAAAGAAAACTTTTCTACCCCTTCAAACCCAATCCAGTTTGACCCCTAACCTCTGCCATTTGCATTAGAGGGAATGTTCTCAGATATGCCAATGGGAATTTTCCTTTCAGTGGAAACAACAGGCTGATCTGGATTGCAAATTATTTATTAAAATTTAATAAACAAACTATTCAGAGCAGCTGATGAAGGCAGGTGCTGAAAAATCTTGCCATAATATTAGCATATTTTTGTTTATTTACTCTAACAAATATTTGTTTTAAACATGTATTTACCACTCTTCATCATACTTGATTTCAAGGGAGCGAACAACCATAAAAGCTGTGCAATAAAACACAAAAACAAAGATAAACAAAACTAGATAGATAAAAGCAAATAGTTATTCACCAAAATATCCATGGTTAGCACTTATAGATAACGTAAAATGAAGAGATTCATACTCCTTTATTTTCTTTAAAAATTCAAGATTTTAGTGTAAATTCTTAAATGAACAGAGCGAAAATACATCGGAGGAACAAAAGGGGCATTTTGGAACAGATGCCAGAATTTACAAACTGTACAGCCCTGTAATTCTTGACAATTGGAATTAAAAATTAAACAGCAAAAGTTTAAGCAAGCAAGCTTTTCTTGTTTAACTAAGGCTTTGCATCTTTTTAATTGGCTTTTCCCTCTAACAGGGTTGGAGACTTCATGTGTATTAGCTTATTTGCTTTACAGCTTGTGGCTTTAGTGGTTTAAGGCCTGTATTCTAAGATCATTGCCCTTTACAGGAAAGGGAAAGATATGGAATGCAAAAGATCAGTTTAATACAAACAGTACCACCTAACAAAGCCCAAATGATTTAGCACATGTATAAAAAGGTCGATGGGGGCCTCACAACAGCAAAATAATACTGAAAGAATAATCTCAGTAGCATTTCTTTTCTCTACCAGAGAAAGCTAGAGACATGAAATCAATACGGATTTGCTGTTTTTATTTAAAGCACATCTATCTGACAACAAACACTGAACTGTGAAAAATTGTACTTTTTAATGTGAAGTTTTTAGGCTTTAGTTCATATTTTACCCTTAAACCACCCAGTAATTTGACTTGGATCTTCTCATTTGTCTAACTGTCCAGTGAAGTCGTCACAGCTGCAAGGAAGAATGGGACAAAATTAGCAACAGTTTTCAAATGCAAAAATTATTTATAGTTTCTCTGTCTCAAATCTCTTTGCCTGGATGATGGAAATATCTGAGTGGAATAAACACTTTGCTACTGAAACTAGCAGGAACTCATAGTATGGATCTGCAGAGAACATCCTCTCAGCACATCCAGTTCCCACAGTTTGCCCCAGATGTGGGTAAGGGCAGTGAGCCTGAGTGCTAATATTCTGTTTTGGAATCTTCCAGGGGCATGTACTGCCAAAATGTCATTCAAAAAGCCCACCTCAGAAGAAGAAAATATTTGGATCCAAACTGCTGAAATTTTGCCATAGGTTTATATCTGCACTACATATTTAAGGCAACATCAAACCACTTTAACTGTCATGGTTCCTAATCCTTAGAACCATCTCTGCAAATGGGTAAGGGCATCTATCTCTCGGCTCTCACAATGAATTATCTCTTGGGTTTTTTGTGAATAATTTGCATAATACATAAGTGGGAGCTGCAACAAAATGGCGTAATGTGGTCTGCCTTCTGTTCAGGAGACTTGAGGCTGAAGCCATTCCCAACTGAAATGGTCCAACTGAATCAATGAGAAATTGATAAATCAACATCTTTGTTAAATTCCATTGATTCAGAGGGTCTCCTGTGGATGAAAATAACAACTGGACCTAGCCCTCCATTGTATTACTTGACCTGATCAGTTTTGTATCTCCTTTTCCCAGCCAGCAGTCAGTATTCTATTCTATTCTATTCTATTCTATTCTATTCTATTCTATTCTATTCTATTCTGTTTTGTTTTCCTGCCTTTCTCCTAAAATATGTTTCAAAGTGACAAATGGGACTTGGTGTTATATGGCTACAGAACCACATTCAGTCTTCTTTGGGCTGTTACGGAGTCCTTATTGGCTTCTCTCAATTGGTACTTTCGCAAACCTTGGGTTTCCTACAACTCTTCTGGGTATGGATGTTGCCACTTTGGGCAGTCTTGGACCATCACTCAGGGAGATGACATTGCGTTTGTATTAGATTGTCTTATAAGCATGTGGATTTCAGCTATCAGTGGCAACTCCAATTTTTTACAGAATATCAGGAGATCTACATACACTATGGGAAATGGATAGAAATAGGTTAGAACTTAATAAATTATTTTAAACAGAAGCGGTTGGTGGCTCCCATAGCAATGGTATGGTAGTGGTAGTGGTGAATCTACTCTATGGGTTAGTCTAAACATTAAAAGAGGTATTCAAAGTGCCAAACATTTTTCAAGGGGGAGGAATAAGATTCAAGCCCTTGAATAGTTCCTTTAGATTTCAGACAATTGCAGAAATTTCAGATAAAACCCCAAAGCAGACTCACCAGCCTAGTGACACAGAGGCCACCAGCCACCTTGATTTTAATAGTTATTGGGAAACCAATGGTTTGTATTCAACTAGACTACCTTCCAAATAAATGCCTTTATTTCAATACTTAGGGACAACAAACTCTGCTGTTACCAGAGTCATGGAAACAGCTATTTCTGTTAATGTGATTTTGGTTGCTCCAACATTTTTCCAGAAGAACTGTCCTGAAATACTGCACTTAACATAAATTATTTTGTAATATGATGCCACAATCTAACAATATTTCATAGCCAATGATAGTACAAACGGCATGAACAACATCAAATTAGTATTAATTGGCCCATTTCTGGCAGCATTAACCACATTTGGCCTTGGATTTCACCTTGCAAACGATCATTGCCTGTGATCATAGACCCACTTGCAAAGCAATCCAGATTTCCATAAAAGGTTCCTGTGGGATGTCAGTTTGAATAATTAGGCATGACATTTTACTGACCAGCAAAACAGAGGCCTTCTTTTTCCTAAAGGAAACCACAACGATAGCAATATCTTTACACCAAGCTGTGCACTGCCATCAAAATTATCTAATCTGTTCTTTTTCATACATTTGCAATGTCATTCAGCCATCACATATATCTTCTTTTCCTTAAGGTGAAATACAAAGCAACCCTCAGATTTGTATCTAGGTTTTCATAAACTTTTAAATGTAAATCAATAACATACTTGTTTTGGAAGTACCCATCCTGCCCTGTTTGCATTTTAATGCTTAAAATGTCTGAAGTGCTCTCACTTGCTTTTCCTTGGTCATGATTCAAGCCAAAGTACGATATCCAAAGCTCAAAAAGTGTGAGGAAAGAACAGGCTTTGTGATTCTGAAGGACTCTTGATTACTGCAAGACAATGGAGGGCAGAAGTGGGCAATGAGTGTCCTACCAAGATGGTTTCTGCAGCCCTGGACTCCAGATAGTTCAAAACTTCCCCTTTCTTGATCAAAAACCTCTTTGGATTTCTGTACCATGTCCTACAGTGGACTGCCTTCGAAGACTGTTTGGAAAGTTCAACTGGTAACAAAATCGCGGGAGTCAGACTATTAACTGGGGTGGGGTAGATCAGTTCTGCTGGCTCCTGGTCTTGTTTCCAGGAACAATTCAAAGTTCAGGTTATGACCTATGAAGCCCCATATGGCTTATGTCCAAGTTGTCTGTTAGGCTGTATCTCCTTGTATGAGTCTTCCTGAAGCCTGAGATCCTTAGAAGAGGCTCTTGCCTCAGCCCCCCACCTTCACAGGCATGTCTGGTGGGGATGTAGGAGAAAGCCCCCTTTGTGGCTGTCCCTAGACTATGGGGCTCCCTTCCCAGGAAGGCCTCAGTGGGCCCCTCCTTGCAGTTCTTCCAATGGCAGGCAAACACTTTTTTATTCCAACAGGCTTTTCAAAAAAGGTTTTTAAGAAGGCACTGTATTGTTTTTTAACGAATTGTTTTCAATTGTTTTTAATCATACTTTAAACATATTTTAATATTCTGAATAATTTAATTTTACTTTAATGTTAACATCATTCTTTTTAGATATATTGTACTCATTTTCAATTGCAAGTCACCCTGACCACCAATTCTGAGGAAAAGGCCAGTATGGAGGAGGAGCCACTGCTGCCACCTTTTACATAGGTTGTAGGGCCTCCTTGCACGGTTCAACATTTAAAAACAAAACAAAACTGTTTTTCAAAACCAGAAGAGTACTGCTGCCCACTTCTACTTTGTTGTGAGAAGTTGTGAGGCACTTGGAAGGCAGAAAATGGACCCATTGACCCTCCATCATTGCACACCCCAGTAATGTAGAGCCTGCACAGCAAAAGCAGAGGAGAACTGGAAAATGTCCAGTATAGACATGTGAATAAAATTACAGCTACAAAGATAAAATCCCATAGAGCAGGTCATAGTGATTCAAGATCTTAGCTTACTTTTTTGGACACAGCATTCTTCTCTCAGCATTGTCAGTGAGTTTTCCAAGCTCTGAAGATATAAATATGCTCAAAATCTGCTGTGGGTTTGATCAAGCCTTTCTGATTTGAGTGTTTGAGTGCACTGTTTACTAACTTATTTGTGTCTTTTGGTAACTCAACATTTTGGGTATGGATTTAACATACATTTTGTCAGGTATATTGGAGAAATAGTATCAGTCTCGAAAAAGCAGATCCTTTTTGGCTATAATGGCTGGTGGATTCTGTGAGCTGCCATCCCCCCCCTCACAAAACATTTCCAAAGTATGGAAATGGGAGTTGATACAACTAATGTTCTTGTAGTCAGAGTTCTGATACCAGTGGCAGACTCAGTGCTTCCCCCTTCACTGCTCAGCTGTTCTCCACCTTTGGAGGGCAGCAGTGTATACATTTCACAAGTTCTCTGTTGTTTTCTGAACTAGTCTGCTGACTCAGACATTAGGGTGGACATGGTCCTGTCACAAATTCTGAAGTTTTAACTGTCAGTTCACCCATCTTGTATAGAAGTCATGAGGAAAGAGTGTTAACTTGATCTGTTAGGCTAACCCTAAAGACAGTATAATTACTTCAGACTGACTTGCTACCACTTTCATGATGTCATAACTGTTTTTCCCATGCATGAATTCTATGAACCAAGTTTATCTGAACTGTCAGTCCAGTCTTCTCTTCTTTTCTTCTCTTTTCTCTTTTCTCTTTTCTTTCGCTTTCAAGCCCATTGTTATTTATTTCTCTGTATTCTTGAAGAAGACATATTCACCTTGAATGAATGAATGAATAATAAATAAATAAAATAAAAACAATACAAATAAATAAATGCATTTGTGATTTATAAGTAAATTTCGACAGCAGAATCTGCTAAAGCAATGCAAGATGGCAGCTGTGTGATTCTTCTAAAAAACAAAACAAAAACACACAACCGGACTAACTGCCTTCAGTCTCTCCCAATGTGCAGCCTTTAGAGGAGAGAAATTCTTACTCTTTTCTGTTTAAAAAGATGCTTGTATATTTACCATTGTTGCTGAAAGTCTGTCTTTCACAGATGAGCCACTGGGAAATTGGCAAAACTGCCTCTAGAAACCATGAAAATGGAGGCATTTAGCCAAGATTTGTTGTTTACTGTCAATAAATGCAGCTGTAACCTCCCTGTATCACGGTTCCCCTTGGATCCCACACACTTAGTCCCTCTGTTTGCCTCTTAGATGCAGGCAGTGTTGAAAGTACAACCCTTCCCCCTTTGCAAAAGTTAACAAGAACAGGGGAAAAACAACAGTATTGCTTAATAACTGTACAAAAACACTTCTTTGAAATACATACATATACAGAGGAAAAAAATACAGACTACTGACATACTGTATGCTCTGATTATTATAGTGGTTGACTGAGGCAGCTGATCTGGAATGTCATGAAAGGACAGCAGCAAATGGATAGTTATTTAATTGTTAATTACTGTGAATGGCATCCTGTTTAGTATTTACAATGTCATAAGCCTGACTTATGACACACCATAATCATGGTCATTTACTTTTATGATCACCAAACACCCTGCTACTGAGAGAGGGCTGGACACTTCATTGCTCATTGCCTGCTCTCCAGCGCCAATGCCTCCCAGTTCAAGATCTTGGCTAATACAGTTCAATTAAATAACCAACAATGTACTGTTATCCATTCATGGTGCCCACAATCAGCTGCTTTCCTCAACCACTACAGTAGTCAGAACATATTGCATATCATTAGCCAACCTTTCTAAATCTTGTTTACTGTGATTGTATTTTTGAGAACCGGCATAGTATAGTGGTTTGAGTGTTGGTCTAGGACTCAGGAGACCAAGATTCAAACCACTGTTTAGCCATGGAAATCCACTCAGCAGCATCGGCAAGCCACTCACCTCCAGCCTTAGAGGGAGGGAACAGCAAATGTCCTCTAAACAGATCTTGCCAAGAAAACCCAGTGATTGAGTCAGAATGTCTCAATGTGTTGACTCTAACTTGATAGCACAACACCACCACCACCAACCCAAAAACATGTTTTTACTGCCAGGGAGTAGGAGAGCCATATACAGCCTATTTTGATCGAGGTGTCAAAATTAGTTGACTGGACTTAGGTATTAGCCACCAGGACTTGGAGGAGAAGGATACCAGTTGTTACTTCACTTAGGCAGCAAGCTATCTTGGGCCAGCCCTGTTTCATTTCATTCCAAGTTTGGATGGCTGAAAACTTTTCATTGCCAGCACAAAAGACTGGATCTGATTTTAAGCACTGGAAACTACCTGAGAAATACCTTGTTCTTTTCCATTGCTTTGTCCAGGAAGGCCACGTCCTTCACTTTTCTCAACTGAAAATGTGCTCCTGGATGATACCTGGGATCCCCACTGACCCTGGTGCCATCAGCTGGCATTATACCATGAAGTGGAAGGGAAAACTCAGTGGAAGAAAGCCAGTGTTGAGATCATACAGGATCTTGACCCAAAATTCCCTTTTGACTCTTGGCTGGTACGTCCAGAGACCAGCCTGTTAGGACTCAACTGACCCCTAGCAATGCCATCTGAGAGCATTTTATTCTTGTCCCCTTTCCCCCACTTTGGGAAGAGGTAGGGAGACCAAAGCCTGGTTCCCACCCAAAGGTGCTATGGAAAAATCCACAGTGTATCAGCTAGCACTCTTATGATGTCAAGAGGTATGGTCATACCTTTTAAGGCCATCCAACCCATGAAGGGGCGTCTGGCCCTGACCATAAGGTAATCTGCTACAGTACTCCACATACTTGCCATATTGGAAGTGATTTATAAAAATCACAAAGGAGAGGCCCTTTTTTGTGCACTCTTGATCTGTAATGCCCTTCCTAAGTGGGCAAGTCTCAATGGTGACTGGTGGCTACCAGATCAGTGGACTGGTGAATTTGCTTTTGTTACCCTGTTTACTGGGGGTCCCGGGAGGGACACCTATATGTGCTCTCTATTAACTAAGTTTGGGGAAATTAGCTAGAGCACAAGTTAGCAATGCAAGAGGCAGGGCAATGCAGCGGAATCTTTTACTCAATGTCTACGGGGTCAGGCCAAGCCAAGGAACACACCAAGTTTAAGAATAATTGAGATTTTTATTAAATACAGACAAACAGTGTATGCAACACATGCACTCAGATATCTATAGAAAATAAAGGTTGGAGTGGTATAGAGGGATTTTGAGAGGGATTGCTGAATTGGGTGATACGACACCTGTCCTGAAGATTGAGTTCATTGGTATGGAGTCTCAGTACGTGGAACTGAGGGGACAGCTCGCCGTACAAAGCGGCAGCAGGGCTGGATGGAAGTCCAGAGTGATCCGAGGAAGGTCTCGGAATCAGAGGTTTTTATAGGGAGAAATGTAACTGCAGGCTATTCCGTACTTGGCGAAAACAACGAGTTTCCAGTGCGAGACAAAGCTTTGGAAAGGTCAAAATTTAACATGATTGAGTTAAGTCCGAATTGACAAAGAGGTAGACAGTATGCAAATGCTCAGTGCTTGGCAGTTGAATATTCAGCTTGCCAAGTTGCCTGCTCAGTGCAGGGAGTCCTTTGTAAACAGCGTGCATACACAATGAGGGTGTTTGCAGAGAGGTCTCCTAAAGCGGTGATCTGGCTATTTCTGGCCTGCCTGTATTGTTTTGGGATATTGCAGCATTTAGTGGCCAAGCCTAGTTCTGTGCTTGTCCAAGGGCCTCACAAACACGTGGAGAGGGGTGATGGAAGAGAGCCAAATCATTGATATCAAAATGATATCTAGCAGGCCCAAATCTGGGCTAGCAAATGCAGTAACATATCCCCCCCCCCCGAAAATGGGCAATTTGGGACAATATCGGTCATTTTCCAATTCACCATTTTAAAGCAAGTTTAGCGCCAAATAGGGTTCTACAGGCTCAGAGGTCATATCACTCCATGGGCAAAGGGAATTTTTGCTGGGGAGCAGGAAGGGTTTCTATCTTATAAAAACATTCCTATCTAAAAACCTAAATCTAAACACACTCGCACAACAATAAACAATAGCAATCAGTGATGAGTGATAACCAATGAAAGAACCCTCCCACCAATGGAGAAAGACAATATAGCAATGCAAAATGAATTAATCAAGGAAATACTGTAAATCCAATGCAGGGCCTGGCAATGAAGACAATCCAAGGAGCAATCAGTTCAATGAGGATAATGGAATGTGAGTTCGTAGTCCAGGGGAGTTGAGGTGCAAGCGAAGGTCTCTGCACCCCCCCTCCCGGAGACAGGAGAAGTCTAGGAGCTGGAGCAAATGAGCAAAACATGAGTCCATCCAGGCAGCGGAGCTGGAACAGCAACAAAATGTCCAAGTTGGGGCAGCTTAGTTGGCTTGCTGCAAGTTCAGGAACAGTGAGGCTTTGCAGAATTTGGAGTGTAGAACAGTCCATTGGACTTTTTGGGTGAGCAAACTGTAGCAGGATGGCAAAAGATCCATTTTTACACTCGGGAGGCTGCGTGGTCACCTCCCTTCACGGTCTCAGGTGTCATCGAGGATGCAGGACTCTCCAAGTACAGGCCATCAGATGGAGCAGCACCTTTCCTTGTCACACCCTCCCCACAGTGCCCGAGGGAGGTGGTCAGGTCCAGAGATCGTCCCAGTTTTCTGGAGCTGTTGGCATGTAGCTTTTTGGTGGAAGACTGACATTGTTAGTAGCCAATGCATATAATGAATGCAAATTACTGGCTCAAAGCCTAATGGGAGTTCCTGAAATTTGGTTTGTGAAACTCCGAGGCAGACCCAAAGACTGGTCACCTTCGGATAGGCTTTTTGAAACCAATTGGGACAGTAAAAGTCAGAACGCTATACTAACATTAAACTTATTTACAAACATTACAATACACACCTTGGAGCGTTCAATAAAAGCGGCCAGCTTGAAGCTGCAAAATCTGTTTCTTGACCCACAGTGCAAGGTCAATTAAGCATAAGGCAAGTATGACCTGAAATGTGACTAAAAGGATTAAAGGATACAGGGCGAAGTGAGCAATTGCCTGTCATGTGGACGACCAAGTGAAGGTGTCCCACCAGGAGTGTTGAGCGGCTGTTTCCAATTCTTCTGAGGTTTGAACGATCACCTTGGCTGAATGGTTAACTGTCAAGGCAATCTGGTGGAGGGAGTGCGAAACCTCCTGTACTCTGTCTGCTAGGCGGCTGAGATTCCTTAGCCATAAAGACACGGGGATCTCGTCCTTAAGGTGGAATCTGACTAATTCGGACTCCGTGGGCACGTATTCAGTTTCTAGAATATAATCTCGTATCTCCCACTGGAGATAGAAGTCTTTACCAAAGCAGTCTTGAATGGGTTGCCAGCAGTGTGGTTGCTTCTTACAGTTGCACCACTAGGCAGTACTGTCACATTCGCACATGGGGTTCTTAAGCGAAAGCACTCACTATTAATTTGAGCCATGACTGTATAATTGACTGGTATTAACACATAGTCAGAACTATTGCTGTGGTTAAAACTGTCAATATTGCAAAAGCACTGTGCCCAATATTGATGAAATAAACAACCAGACAAGTCATATGAGTGCATACCATTGGACCAATGGTACATATATTGGGGTAGCAAGGTGGCATTGGCCGCTATTAAGGGTAGTCCTAGGTGGGATAATGGATGCAAAATTACAGGATCCAGAATCCTCTGTGCATGACATTTACCGTGAGGGTTAGGCCCTCCCAGGTAGCGTGCCGAATTTGTGCCAAAGCGGCAGGGTGTTCCAAAGATTCCGGGTAGCGCTCTCTTAACAGGCTCAGGATCTCAGGGCGCATTAATCCGATGAGGCTGGCCTGGATCACCTGAGTGGCAAAGGTGATCACGTTGCTCTGTTGCAAAAGGGGAAGAGGCTCACAACCTACAACTACAACTAAAACAAACTAAAACAAACTATATACACAAAAAGAGGGAAACTTTGCTTGCGCGTGTCTCTTCAAGGTGGCTGCCAACCCATGAAGGGAAGTAAGGCAGTCGCCTCACTCCGTAGCTGCTGCACAAAGGAGGGGGTTGCCCAGTCTGGGGGCAGTCCTTGGAATGTGTAGGTTTGTGGGTCTTTGAAATTACTGGCAAGAGTGGCAGCATCCACTCATGGCTTGAGACCCCTTTGTCCAAATCAAAGTGGAGACTTGTATCTGACCCAAATGCCTCCTGAAGTAATGTCTTTTGTGGCAGAAGGGTGATCGAGACAGTGCCATGGACTGTCTTGGCCCCTCTCAAAATCACTAGAGTAACAATAACGTGGGTGCCACTGAACATGAAAGCCAGCTGGCACCAGAATAACTTTGCAGAGGGGAAGGCAGTAGCCATGTTCGCCTCCATGTGGCATTTGGGGCTTACAGTGGTTGAAATCTCCCCTGATGGACTGCAGTCAAAGGGAGTGCGTAGTGTCAATGCAGTGGGTGCCAGGGTGAGTGCCTTTGCTAACCTGTGCTCTGGCTGGGCAGGAGCCTTTTGGTGTTTGAATCTGCAGTCCCACAGGAAATTCCCCTGAAACAAGGCATGGAGAGGGTGGACTCTGTCTGCCAAGGTTTCCAGAAAATCTCAGGGAATACTGCTGGTTTCTAACCGGGGGCTCAAAGAGGGAACAATGGCAAGCGTTGGAAGCTTGGGGCTGGCTTCCCCTTGCTGTGTGCTCTAATCTTCCTGACTCTCACACATGCTGGCAATGTCCTGTGCCTTATCAGACTTGGTGAGGGTTTCCTCCTGAATCTTAGCCTGGTGTGATCCTTCGTGGTGCTCTGAAAGCACTATGGGCTCAGAGGTGGTTGGATTCGCACTCGGGCCTGAGTCAGAAGGAGGTGCAATCTGTCTTGTTTTAGTGCGCACTGGGTGCTTGAGTTCTCTGAAGGACTTAGATTGGCCCCCCCCCCCCATATCTGGGCAAATGGATAGTGTCAGGGGTGGGCTCACCCTGTCTCATCAGGTTGGGAAGCAGCACTTCTGGTGCTGCTCCGGAATCTGCAGGAGGGGTGGCAGGAGTCTTTTCCCTATTGGCCCTAGTGCCTCCCTTCACCCTAGATCTACCCCATCTGTTGGGCGTCAGTCGAGCCACAACCCTCTGGGGGAGATCCCGGTACCGAGGGCACCCCTATCCTGACAGCTCTAAGTCAGGGTAATAACCAGCCTGAGGGGGACTGTTGGTCACCGCATTCACAGGCTGGCTATTTCCCAGTGGTAAATGCCTTTCTAGGGCATCAAGGAGCTCAATCGTGGGTCTCCCATCGAACTGGCTCATGTCCAGTCCGAGTCTCCTCAAAATTCCCCAGATCTGCACTCGGTCGGACGAGGAGGTCTGGGCAGTCTGGTCAAAGCCACCGGACGTCTCCCTGGGAGTATTACTGTCCAGGGCATGCTTGGAAGCCTGGGGCTGAGGTGCGGAGTTTCCTGCCTTGCCTGGGGGACCTTGGGAGTCTCTAGCTTTCCACTGCCTATTGTCCTGCCTGGGATGAGGGCACGAATTCCATTTCCCCCTTGGGACTGAATTCCGCGCTGTCTTACGATGTTGGGAATGGGGCCCATAATTGGAGTAAGTCACCTCCGATATGGGTTCCCAGTTCCTGGCGTCACGTCTGTGCTGTTTGGTGGGAGGTTTCAGGGACCCAGCCTCTAGGAGCAGGTCAGAGACCTGCCAAAGGTTGTTCCCGAACTCCTCCCAGTTGGTGGTGGCTGGATCCACCAAACTGAGAGCCATTTTGGTCTTGTGATTAAGACCTCCATAATGAAGCGTCTTAAACTCGAGATGGTCAAAGTCATATCCATGGGCCTTCAAAGGGACCTTTTCGGCCAGAATAGCGAGGAGCTGCTTCCGCGCCACATAAGCCTCAGGGTTCTCATGAGGACCCTGTTGCTCCATGACGTAGAGCATGCTCGCACTCTGCCTGGGCCACAAAATCCTAACTACCTCCCTCATCCAATCGTGGGCCTTGAGCCTAACCAGGCCTCGAGCCGCCACGGCCAATTCAAGGATTGGGAGCTCGGAAGAGGACATACAAAGCTGAACCAGCTGGGTCAGGTCCTGGCCGTTGGTCGTAGGATGGGAATGGATCACTGAGTTTAACCACATGATCCCGGTGGACTTGTTCAATGGACCCAGTTGGTCCGCTATCGCCTTTGCCTCAGTGCCTCACCACAGGACCCTAGTCTCAGTGACCTGCATCTCCTGGGTCTCTGCCCTGTCTGAACTGCCTTCACCAAGGGGGGGGGTCTGCCTAGTCATGGACTGGGTCTCGACAGGGTCACTCCAGTCTGGATTATGGGGAAGGGTGGCCAGAGCATCCTCCGGCAACAGCTCCCCGGAAAAGTCACTGGCAAACGTTGGGAGCAACTCTGGGCACACGGCTGAAATCAAAGCCTTGCATATGTGGAGTTGACTTTCCAATGCAGCAATCTGCTTGAGGCAAGCAGTGTGGCTAACAGCCTCTTGCTGTTCCTTGACTTGCCCTACCATGAATTTGGCTGCAGACCTGGCCTGGGCGAGCTCTGACTCTAAGGCGTGGGTTCATTCCTCCCATGTCTGAGCTAGCAAGGTGGCATTGCTTAACTTCTGTGCAGAGGCCTGTGCAACAGATGCAAAAGTTAGTTTGTCCATGCGCAGTGTCTCCACCTCGGCCTGAAGCTGGGCAACTTCCTTTTCTGTTGCAGCTAACTTTTCTCCGGTCCCTACCAGGGCACGACTAGCATCTCTGGCCGTAAGCCAAATTTCTCATGTGGCCAATGTGTCCTTAGACAGCCCAAATGGGTTCTTCGTTTTACATGCCAGGGTGTATGCTTCACGGAGGGTGGCAAAAGGATCAGCCGTCTGGAAGCTGGAGTCCTTCCAGGGGCATTTCCCCTTACCTAACACCCATCTCTCTAATTTCCTTTTGACCTCCTCCTCTAACATGAGGTCTTTCACTGCTACTTTGTACTCTCTGTCATTCTCAACACTATCACTACACACAAAAGAAAGGACCAGGATCTGGAGTAATGGGTAGGATCACCTGGACCCTGGGGGATTCTAGGGCAACGAACTCAATCGAACTATGTGCGGAAAGAGGGAGCAGAACCTATCTCCAGCCTGCCTATTACAAGTCACCCAAGCCCAGTTTTCCACCTTGACAGCACTGGGGACAAAAGGATGGGAAACGGTTCAGGGACAGGGAGATCACCTAGACCCAGGGGGACCCTCAGGAGTATTCCGCCTGCCTGAAGGGGAGAAATGAACCCAGTGGAACTTACAGTGCCGCCTGGCCAAGCGGTGGGGAAAAAGGGGCAAGGAACCAAACTGAACTGTTCCTAACAGTTTTTTGGGTGAGGGGTACCTTCCTCTATCATGGGGCCAAACTTTCTAAAACCCTACGCTAGGTTGGGAATCACCACCCACACCTAGTATGCTGGCAGTCAGGATGCACCCGAAAATTACACAGCCGGGACGCACCCGCGCTTTCACTATACCAACAACAACTAGTGGGACGCACCCACGTTTCAACTCTGGGGGGGGGGAAGAAAGGAGGGCTAGCAAATGCAGTAATACTCTGGGTTTTTAGAGAGAACTTTAAAGGGGAGTTACTTAAGGTGATGAACATATTTGGAGATAGGGTACAGCAACTTGTATAGCTCCGTTAAAGTTCACAACAAAACCTGAAGCAGATTCACTACTTCTCTGACATGTACACCACTTGCTAACATTAGTATATCTGCTTGGAATAAACTTCACAGAGTTCAGCTGGGCTTACTCCACAGTAAACAAGTATAAGATTATAGCCTATGACATTTTTATTCCTTCCAGCTTTTAAAACTCCACTGAAATGCATATAATTCCTCCGTATTGTTTTGTGATTGTATTTCTGCCTTTTTATGATACCGCAATATCTGTTTTATTGTATTGTAATCAGCATATGTTGTACACAATCCTAGAATATGATCTGATGAGGAGGAGTATAGAAACTTTTTAAACAATTTTAAAAAAAATGACAACTAAGTCAGCCCAGAAGCAGTTTGAGGATGGGCTGAACTCTTTGTTTGGACTGGTCTCTCAAAGCAACAATGTGACCAGCTGTTTGATGCATGATCAGCAATTAATCATGGGAAAGAGAAGCACAAAAGCATGTTGCTTCATCTTAGTCACCATTTGATCATGCATAAAAAACTGTGGCTGAACACAGAAACATATTTATGAAGGGCATGTTCATTCCCAGTCCCTCTTCCTCTCACTTAAACTAGCATGAAAAATTATAATCTCCTTCCTTCTCCTTTAATTATCATTTTGGTGTTTGATTTCATTCTTTTGTGTGCTGCAGAGGTCTGTAATAAGTGTTATTATTATTACTTTTACTATTTCACTAAATCAGTAGTACTTCACTTTGCTGATAGCAAGCCAGTCACTAAAGCAATACGGAGACTGTTTATTCTCTCCACTCTTATTTACCGTAAATCTCAGATTAAGATCTTGAAATTGTCATATGTATTTTATATTTTGTTTTTCTCTCCCAAACCTTTGCATGTAGGATTTGGAGGAGGGAAGAAATCTTCAGTAAGCTTTGATGGGCAACACAATGAGCACTTAAGACAGATTGCTCTTCCCACATGCAAATACTTGCGAATGAGCCTTTTCAAAGTGCATAATCCTATTTACAACCCCTAATTGGAGTACCATGTTTGTCAAAAATATCAAAGTCTTTATTTGTTTAGAAGCAAGGCTGGGTCATCAGCTTCAGAGGGAAGAAAAGCACTGTTTTAATTATATTATCCATCAAGCCCAAATGTAAAAGGACATAATGAAGTTGTTTCTTTTAATGCTGATCCATTTCATGTTAAGCTAGAAAACTAAGCTCCATTGAGAGGTCTTATAGGCAAAATCCAACAAAATTATTTTGAACACTGACTGCCAATCTCTTGCTTCCGGTGGAAAAAGAATAATGTGGTTGAGAACTTCATTTCATTTCTAGACAGATATGCAATCAGATGGATAGCATGAAAATCTCTAAATTTTTTTCCACAAATAGGATAGAAAGAATTTTTTTAAATTGAATGAGGGAGAGAGTGAAATAGATAGTCATCCATCTAGATAGGGGTCTTAAGCTTTCCAAAGTCCAACTTTGAACGCTTGTGTATTCAGCCAAGTTTGTGGAGCTGAATTAGAATTAGAATCACTATGTTGTTTCTGCTATCATGATGTTGTGTAGATTCAGCCCTCCCTCCCTCCCTCTCAATCTTTCTGTACGGCATCTTCATCTTCAGCAATGGCACAGCAGGTAGGTACATCATGATCAACTTCCTATACTGGGAACTGAAATATTTATTAAATTTGGTTGGTACAAAAGAGAGCAAATATTTCTCAGTTAATCCTTAAAAAAAAAAAAAAAAACCAACAAAACAGCTAATGAAAATGTATAGCTTTTTTTTCAGTGACAGGATGGAAAAAAACCTTGGTGCTGTAAACAGAAAAGAGAAAGCGAGCTTACCCCTAGAAAAGAACATAAATAAGTCTTATTTGAGAGATGGTCAACTGCCACGAAGCTAGGGCCAATCACTTTAGGGAGGGAAAAGATTTTTTTACAATCTGAAGAGAAACCAGAGAAACCAGTCAAGCACTTTAGGGCCACACGCTTTGGATGTACTTTTTTTTTTTTTGGAATGTTGAGTTTTAGTTGAAAATGCATCACAATTAATTACTTATGTGTACAATTGATTAAAAATTAGATGAAATTAATTCCAATTAATTCTTAATTAAATATTGTATTAATTAAAATTATTTACACAATAACTTGATTAATTATTACTACATTTACATTTTTCTCTGGCCATTTCTGCCCTACACTGTTATAGTGCTATCATTCCACTTTCAACATCCTGTGGAATTCTGGGGTTTGTAGTTTTGTGAGGGACTAGAACTCTCTGGCTAAGAATTCTAAATGCCCCTCCCTAAACTTCAAATCCCAGGATTCCATAGGATGTTGAAAGTTGAATAATAGCACAATGACAGTGTAGTACAGAAATGTCCTCTGTCCGTGAATCTTGAATGTGTTAATATTGTCTTTAAGCAATATGACATGCCAAACTGGCAAGTTGAACTCTACCAGTTTCTTACAAAGAGGTAGGATATGGACAAATTAAAGCTTGGACTGGTTGCTTATTTGATTAAATAGGGGTAGGTAATTTCCACTGCATGGGACCTGAATAACCTAAAGACATCAGATCCCAATACCCTAAAAGAGGGATTGGATCCAGATCTCAGTACCCTTGGAGATCCCAATACACAGATCTCAATACCTTTGGAGGAATGTTACGTGTGTAGGAGTAGAAGGGTGAGGAAGCAAAGAGAGAGTTTTCAGCTACAGAATCACTTCCAAGTTCTCACCCCCATTAATGAGGAAGTGAAACAGCAACAAGAGGTAATGGAACAGCAGGAAGAAATAATGGAACAGCAGCAAGAGCTGCTTTCCTTTATTGATGAGGAAATCGAACATCAGCAAGAGGAAGTTGAACAGCAGCAAGAGGAAATCCAACACCAGCAAGAGCAACAGTTTCAGCCTGAAGAAAATGTTCAGGCAACCTTGGAAGAATCTGCACATCAAGTAACCCCAGAGAAGCCTCAGAGGAGATGAGTTCTGGTGGTTGGGGACTCCTTTCTGAGAAAACAGAACCAATGATTTGCAACCCTGACAGGATGAATCGTGAAGTGTGCTGTCTCCCTGGGGCCAAAATCAATGATGTAACAGAGAGGCTAACAAGACTGGTCAAGCCCACTGATGTAACCCCCTCCTTTTGACTCATGTGGGAACCAACGACACTGCAAGGCACAGTTTTCAGTGCATCACAAAGGATTATGAAGTTATGGGTAGGAAGCTGAAGGACCTTGGTGCACAGGTTGTGAGTTCATCTCTCCTCCTTATTGAAGGATGTGGTCCACGAAGGGACAGAAGAGTAGTGGAGCTGAACAACTGGTTCTGCAGATGCTGCTGCCGGGAATGATTTGGGGTTTTGGACCATGGTCAGCATTTTCATGAACACGGTCTTCTGGCAATTATGAGGTGCACCCCACAGCTGTTGGCAGGAATGTTTTTGCTAACAGGCTTATAAAGCTGATCAGGAGGTCTTTAAACTGAGTTCGGGTGGGGAGGGAGACACTATTATTCAGGGCAGGAATTCAGCAAGTGCTGGGCAACCCCCCCCCCGCAAATGCTATACATAGAGCAGGCCAAGTAGTACTAGTGATCAACAGTAAGAGGAAAAGCAACTTTAGTAAAGGGCTTGCAGGAGGGACACATGGTCTTAAATGTTTGTACACTGCTGCACAGAACATGGGGAATAAATAAGATGAGCTGGAACTCTTAATACAGCTAAAAAAATATGACATATAGGCATCACTGAAACCTGATCGGATGAGTCTCATGACTGGAATGTAGTAATAGGAAGGTATAACCTATTTCACAGAAATAGACCAAACAAGAAAGGAGGAGGAGTGGCTTTATATGTCAAGGATGTTTTCACCTATGAAGAGATCTGACTTAAATCTAGGAAGTCAGGTCGAGAGTATCTGGATAAGATTTAAGGGAGTGAGAAACAATAGGGATGTTATTGTGAGGGTCTACTACAGACCTCCAAGCCAGCCTAGGATTTGGATGATGTCTTCCTGGAGCAGATGACCACACATTCAAAAAGAAGAGATGCAGTAGTAATGGGAGATTTCAACTATCCTGATACATGTTAGCAGTCAAACTCTGCAAAGAGTACAAGGTCTGACAAGTTCCTCACTTGCCCTGCAGACAATTTCATGGTCCAGAAGGTGGAAGAGGCAACAGGGAGATCAACTATTTTAGATCTGATCCTGACCAAAAAGGATGACCATGCTAATGAGGTGGAAGTGGTGGGATCCTTACATGGGACTGACCATGCTCTATTGGAATTTGTCATTCAGTGGGAAGGTGAAGCCAAGTGTAGCCAGACATGCATTCTAGACTTTTAAAAAAGCTGATTTCTGTAAACTTAGGGAATTACTGGCTGAAATTCCATAGTCAAGAATACTGAAAGAGAAAGGAGTTCATGACAGATGGGATTTTCCTAAAGTGAGATACTGAAGGTACAATTTAAAACAGTGTCAATAAGGAGGAAAAATGGGAGGTGTCTAAAGAAACCACAATGGTTGACGAAAGAACTCTCAGCTTAGCTAAGTGTTAAAAAAAACATGTACAGAAAATGGAAGAATGGCAACACCACCAAAGACGAATTCAAACAAACAGCTAAGGCATGTAGGAAGAAGGTAAGAAAAGCTAAAGCACAGAATGAATTCTGCAGAGTTCATTCTGCCACAGACATTAAAAACAATAAAAAGGGCTTTTTTAGATATGTCCACAGCAAAAGAAAAAACAAGGAAACGATAGCGTTGCTGCGTGGAGAAGATAGCCAAGTACTAACAGAGGGAAGAGAAAAGGCAGAACTACTCAACACCTTCTTTGCCTTGGTTTTCTTCCAAAAGGAAAGAAGTACTCGCCTGGGGAGTGGGGAAGTGAGGGAAATGCAACACAGAATAGGTAGAGAAGTAGTACAGGAATACCAGGCTACACTAGATGAATTCAAGTCACCAGACCCAGATGAATTACATACAATGATATTAAACGAACTGGCATTTCATTTCAGAACCACCGGCAATAATCTTTGAGAACTCTTGGAGAACAAGAGAAGTCCCAGCAGACTGGAGGAGGGCAAATGTTGTCCCCATCTTCAAAAAGGGGGAAAAAGAGGACCCAAATAATTATTGCCCAGTCAGCTTGACATCAATACCTGGAGAGATCCTAGAGCAGATCATTAAACAGTCAGTTTGTAATTACTTAGAAAACAATGCCGTAATCACTAAAAGTCAACATGAGTTTCTTAAAAACAAGTCATGCCAGACTAATCTTATCTCTTTTTATGATAGAGTTACAAGCTTGATAGATGAAGGGAATGCTGTGGACGTAGCATATCTTGATTCCAGTAAGGCCTTTGACAGAGTTCCCCATGACATTCTTGCAAAGAAGCTAGCAAAATGTGGGCTGGACATTGCTACTCTTAGGTGGATTTATAATTGGTTGACTGACCGAACCCAAAGTGTGCTCACCAATGGCTTCTCTTCTTCCTGGAGAAAAGAGACTAGTGGGGTTCCACAGGGTTCTGTCCTGGGCCCAGTGCTATTCAACATCTTCATCAATGACTTGGATGAAGGAATAGAGGGCATGCCAATCAAATGTGCAGATGACACCAAAATGGAGGGAGTTGCTAATATGCCAGAGGACAGGATCAAAATTCAAAATAACCTTGACAGATTGGAGAGCTGGGCTAACAAAATGAACTTCAACAGAGAGAAATGTAAAGTGCCTACACTTAGGTAGAAAAAATGGAATGCGTTTATAAGTAATCTGGGATTTCATGCTTGTTTGTAAAACTAGAATCATCCAACACCAACAACAGTGTAAAACAAGGGTAGTTCAGTATGCTACAGTGTTATGAAAAATGCTGGTGCATTGTGATCCAGTTTCCTCAAGCCTAGAACAACTGCTATGGCTGAACTGCTATAAATGAAAATGCTGACATATTTGAAGGATAATGAAAGGCTATGCTGATTTCTGAAAGCCAGCATAGTGCAATAATTTGTATGCTGGATTAGGCCTTTGAGAGAGGAGGGCTCAAACCCCACTTATCCATGGAAATCCACTGGGTGACCTTGTGTAGAACACACTCTCTCAGTAATGGCAAACTTCTAAATAAATCTTCCCAAGAAAATCCTGTGCTAGAGTCACCATAAATTGGGATCAGCTTGAAGATCTGTAACACACACGTGCTGATTTTCAAGTACAAGAAGGAGCAATCTTTTAAAATCCAGGTTTAAGCCCTTCTTTGGAACAGTGTTCAGCCAAGTGTCTCAAAATGGGTTCATTATCTCTGGGAAGAGAGAGGTAAGAGATGCCGGGAGTCGGTAGTGGTAGCTTTTTTGTTGTTCCTCTTGATATCATGGTCATTCTCTTCTCTTAAACTAGTCTGTTGTCTTTTGGCTTAGAGGAGGAGTTTCTCCCATTGCTGGTGTAGGATCCAACTGTCAGTCCAGCTTACTTGTGTACATGGAGGGTGGGGAGGGTTCATGCATGTGGTCTATGTTTCCTTTTGCTCCAGGTAACATCAGTCCTTGCCTCAGCCTGGATTGTCTCTGCATGTGTCTTCCCTGTTGTCTTAAACTTTCTAGGAGCTCTGCTGCGAACAATCAATTTTTTCCTTCTAATTCCAGGCTTCTCTGAACAGAGGGAGAAAAGCTGAAACTTGTCACTTCTTTGTATCTCTGAGTTCATGAAGTAGGAAGCTGATAATTAAAAGCAGCAAGTGAACAGCCCCAAAGGGGAATGAAATACTCACAGGACCCTCCAATTAGGACCCTTCTGACTAGGGACTCAGCTGGTCTTATATTTCTTGCAGGTCAGAGGTGATTACTCTCTTGCCTTTATAGTGAATAAAGAGTGAGGCCTCAGCACATGGGTCTGGTATGCTTTCTATGTAATTGGCTATGCACATTCTCTCAGTTCTAAATGCTTTAAAAATAAAATAGGAAATCTTTACACTTTCTGTCCTACATAATGGTTTGGGATACAGCAGGTGTCTTTTACCTGGATGGCCTCATGCAGTCAGTTAAGCAAGGAACAAGGAAGTCAGAGGATAAGGTGACTCTGGATGATATCTGTAGAACAAATTGAATGAGAAATAGCACCTTATGAAGCTTCTGTTTTCTTTTGTGAGAAAAATCTAAGCACTGTAACTTTTTTTGGTTTTTGGGTTTTTTTTTTTTTTTTTTGGGGCACTTGGGTCTCTAAGCCTCATATTAAGAAACTCCATTTGCACATTGAGAGGGAACAGTTGGTGTCCTTATTGGCAGCTGATGGGTCCCCATGTCTCTGGGGTGCTGAATCACCATAATAATTTATTCTGTATTTTTGTTTGAATTGAAGAGAAGCTATCTGAGATGCCAGATCTAGTTTTAGAATAGGGTCCAACACCTTGGATAACTCGTTTAAAGTTTGGACTAAATCTCAGACTGGATTCACACAAAAGCAACCACTGGGTGATCTTTCAGCTTAGGGAGCTCTTAGGTTCAGACATGGGAAACATGTGACCTTCTAAAATTTCTGGACTCTAGCTTCTGTCAGCCCTGGATAGCATGACCAAGAGCCAAAGAAATTCAGATTAATAGTTCAATAGTTCTGGAGAGCCACAATTTCCTCATATCTATTCTAGCTGGTTAGCACTCCCTAGACTGCAGTCTGTGAGTGAACTTCAACCTGTTTTTTCAAATGATCTTAACAATAAAGACATTTTTGCTAGGAACAAACAGATAAAGTAGTGTGGTCAGATGTGGTATCATAAGATTGCAGCGAGAAGACAAGAGGTCACTGGTTCCAGATTACTAATCTACCAAGCCAAATTAGAACAAGCAGCTCTTGTGCCCGTGCTTTCCTCTATAAGAACAAGGGCTAATGAAACAGCCCCTGAACAACTTCATGCTAAAATTATTGAGAAAAGTTTGGATCTGTGCCTCTGGACTTTCTCCTTTATCTCTATAAAATGGGGGGGGGCACTTACTAACGTAAAGGCACCTTTTTGTCATGTTCATATAGAATGGATTCCACCAATTTCAGTGTCATAATGTTCACGATTTCTGACACGCTTATAATGGGTGGGGAAACTTTTATTAGTCAGAAGGTTGTATTCCCTCAATCTTCTCTGGATCACATGCCAACAATGGGTAGGGCCAAAATCAAAATTTGCTAGGACCAAAGCTACACATACATCCTGCTCACACAAATCCATTCATTCACATGCACACACACATGGAGAGGCGGGGAAGGGATGTCTTCCCAGTCTCAGTGCTGTGGGAGGGAGAGCCAATGAGTACAAGACAAGATTAAGCAGTTCCAGAAAAGCTTCCCTTTGTGCATGTGAGGGAATTCCACCATTGGAGGGCCAGCTTCATGCTACAGTGTGGATCAAGCTTGACAGTGGTGCCAAGCCAAATAGAACCCTTCTTTGGGCCAAGCCAAGCCCCTTTCAGATCTGAGGAAGATAGCAATCTGGGTATCTCACTATCTTCTACCAGCTGGCACAACCAAAGCTCAGGTCTCAAAAGCAATGAACCACCTTCCTCTTCACTCACTTGGGAGCTGGGAAATGAGTCCAGGTTGAGCAGCTATCAAACCTTGAGGAGGACAGCAGGAGAGAAAAAATTAAACTCCATTAGCAGCAATAAAGTAACTTCTCTTGGGATCCATGTTGTCCAGTTATAGAGAAGTTACTTTACTACTACTAATGAAGTTTAAATTTTACTGTCCTTTGTCTCACTCTTCCCCAGGGCCAAGAAAGGGAGTGGCCTCTTCCTGCATTGAGATCCCTCCAGAAACTACATTTGACATGAAATTTAGGTTATATTTGTTGTTGTTGGTCTTGTTGTTATACGGTGTGCTTGTGTTTGATAAAATAGAAAATTAGGGAAAAATAGTTATACGTGAAAGTTCTGTTCTAATTGGCTCAAAATATGATGAGCTACTTACAGTCCTACCTAGAACAGAAAGAGCTTGGCTTTTTGCAGGCCAGTCTATTCCACTTTGTACATCCAGTGGGTGGGGAAGGGAACCATGGATATCTTTGTCATGTTCCCATGCAACCACAGGCATCTATCTGCAAATCTCTAAGCCCTTTCTCTTTCCTCTCTTGCTCACCTTGCTGCCTTTACAGCATAGTGTTGTGAAGGGTGGAAGTCTTCTTTCTCCCCGCCCCATTCTTCACATTCTGATGTCTAGACCAATCAATTAGCATTGGGAAAGATTGTCTTTCCATGCCTACTAGTGCTTTCATTGGCCTGGGGAAAATGGCATTTCCCACTGCTGCCAGAGGTCTGTGAAGTGAGAGATTAAAGTACGAGTGACCGTGACTAAGATGTTTTTGCTTTGGAGGTTCAAAGGTAGGTAAAAGTGGAAAAGGAACGGTGAACTCTTCTTTGGGTCAGATTGAAATCCAAGATGGATTGAAATCCAAGATGAGGTCATTATCCATTGCAAAGTCAAGTCTACATTCATATTGAAAGCAAACATAATGTTGTTGAGATTCAGGCCTAAGTACAATTGCCTGCCCCATCTAGAACTGAATCTATGGTATTTACAGAAGTATTAGCTTGTGATTTGGCAGTTAATTCCAGGATGAACATTAGTGTCATTTCAATTAATACAAAAATCCTACATAGGTGTTTATTGTTGCCTGGATCACTCAGTGTATTTACTGAAGATTAAAAAAATAAACTGACGAAAGAGTAATAATATATTTCAGAAATCAATGGTCCGGTATCAAGATGATTAATGTTGATTTTTTAAAAAATGTGGATGTAATAAGCAGAGAAATGTGAAGTAATATCTGATTACAGACAATCAAAATACTATTCAGGAATTGTATTACCTCTCATTCGGGGGAAGCCAGAATGGCTGGATAAGATATGAGTGTATGAATAATGTTATTTATAAGAGGAACTGATTTTGTACAAGATATATGAATGTAAATTTTGTTTCTCTATTTTAGTATAAGGAAGGAAAGGGAAAGGGAAAGGGAAAGGGAAAGGGAAAGGGAAAGGGAAAGGGAAAGGGAAGGAAGGAAGGAAGGAAGGAAGGAGGAAATAGCAGTGTGGATCCCACTTACAGCTAAAAATAAATAAATAAACTGACTATAGTTGCAATCTTATACGCGTAATTGGGAGTTCATCTCTTTGAATTCAAGCATACATGCATTGGATTGTAGAGTGAATTTTCAAGCATCAGAAATGAACCAAAGTGTATAAAACTTATAGTGATATATTTTCATTCTTTTTTTTTTTTTAATCCTACTTTTTGGCCACAGAAAGGACACCCCAAGACAGTTGATAATTTGTCAGAATTATAGCATAGCAACAGATGAGAAGAAAACATATGAATGATAAACAATAATAATCCTTTTATGTCATACAGAAAGCAAAATAAGCAAGAAAAGGTAATCAAATAACCACCCATGGAAGATCCAGAGGAAGAGTCATTTTATAAGAGAAACAGAAGCTGAACCCAGGAGTAAACTTTGTACTGAAAAAATGAATTCATACAAATATAGAGCTTCATATGCACATTTAAAATAAACAATGTGGGGAAATTGTAGAAAAGAGATTTGTGGTGGAGATGAGGAAATGAGTACACTTAACTGAATCTAAGGGAAGCCAATAATGAAATACTGGGCAGGACTGGGGCAGGATGAGGACTGCTACACAATGTGAAGATTTGAGATGACCAAATGCACAAAGCAGATTCTGAAAACTAGTGGGTTAGTTCAAGATATAAAGAATCAAAATTAGAAGTAATGGTTATTTATTTCTAGTATAGGGAGATACTTCTAGGGAGGGGTATGTGCACAGCACACTAGGAAAACCACCTTTCGTATAAAATAACCAGTTCCCCGAAACCTACTGGAATGAAAAGGTCATCATCTGCCCATGAAAGGACAGTACCGAAACAGCCAGCCTACCCTCCATAGAAAGGGAGTTCTAGTGTCTGGGAGCAGCCATAGAATAGACCCTCTCTTGTATTCCCACTAAACATGCCTATGGAATCAATAAAAGCAATTTAGAGCTTGTGCAGGTTCCTCTAGTAAGAAACAATACTTCAGAAATCCTGCATGTGTTCTGTACATGGCTTTCTAAGTTATAACCAGCACTTTGAATTGAGCTTAGATACAGAGGAAGAAGTTGTATGAAACCCATTACCAGCCCCAATTATCAATCTAGCTAGAGCACTTTGGACCAACTAAGTTTCCAGACATTCTTCAAGTCACATGTCCCTAGGAACAGGTGTAGTTGGTGCACTAGTTCTAACCATGTAAATGCATTCCTGGCCACCATTGAAAACTGAGAATTCAAGTTAAGGGTTGTGTCACGGAGTATACCAAAGCTACAAACCTGCATCTTCAGGGGTGTTTAACCTCATCCAGTACAAGCTGTATCTTTATTCACTGATCAACTGAGCTTTGCACTTCCATTTTATCTAGTTAAGCATCAGTTCTCATCCAATGTTCACAAGTTACCTTACTGTCATTGCTGGCGCTTCCTGCTTGTATTATATAGGCATATTGTAAAATTGAATTGAAGATAATATCACATCCAGGTATTCCCACATTCACTAATTTACTCAGCTTATTCACCAGTCAGCCGTCATTCTTCTCCCATTCCACACACCGGGTCTATCTGTATTTGAAATATTTCCAGTACCATGACTGAACACAATTCTCTGATGCAGATGTTCCTTTCCATTGATTGCTCCCTCTGGTTTTAGGACTGATTCTTGGCTATGGCCAGGATGGGCATAGCCCAGGCAGAAGCCACTAAATCAGGACAGTAAGTTACTCTGATTTCTGGGGTCCCTTGGGGGACACCTCAATGTGCTCCAAATAATGGGGAATGGGAATTAGCCAGAGCACAAGTTATAGCACTACAAGAGGCAGGGTAACCTAGCGAGATCTTTTTACCCAATGTTTATGGGGTCAGGCCAAGCAAAAACCAAGCAAAATTGTCTAATAAGTGATTTTATTGAGGGGAATTCACTCATCCATGCACACAAGATACACACAATCACATATTCACACAAGAGCTAGCGGAAAGAGAAAGGGAGGAAAAATTATAGAGAGGCTGAGGGATTGGGGGGAATTTATGATTATCAGTCCAGAAGAGTAGTGAAGAGCAGAAATGTATTTTGGCTTAGGTAGGACCTAAGGACAGTTCTCATTCAGGAGACAGACGGACAGAGTGACGGCTAGACCTTCAAGAGACTGCACTGGGCATTCTCAAATCAGGGGTATTTGTACCCTGCAAATGGCTTGTGACTGTGAATGTTCCAGGTGCAAGACAAAGGGAACCTGTTGTGGACAATGAGTCTTTCGCCTGTTGATGGGCTTATTGCTTTGATAGACAGAGACACGATGGATATTGTAATAGCTGTCTATTGTGGGTGCTGTGAGGACAGAGGAAAGAATCCAGGTGTACAAGGGATGAATATCTGTCAATCAGTGTCCTGATGGGCTCCTCACAGTTGGATTCCCTGGAAAAGTCCAGCCCCTATTTAAGTCTAATATCCACAGGAATGATGTGTATTTGCCTGACAAGTGATTCAGTCTTACCTGGAGGAATTTTGGTGTTGACCTATCCTTCTCACATTTACAGTCAAATTCTTTCCCTCCCTCAGTTTGACCTCTCTGTCACCTCTCAGGCTTGAATTTGATATCAGAGCCAATAAAATGTGTTGCCAACTAGTTATGGTGTCCATCCAAACCATCCTGACATTGGGGACCCCCAAAGTGGGGCCTTACAGATCCCCCCCCCAAAAAATGGAACCTTTGCAGAGCTCACAAGGTTTCATTTTTCTAGATGGGACCCACTTTGCATAATTTGAAATTTTGGCAAATTTTGAAAAAGGGAAGAGGAAAGCTGGTGTAGAAGAAGAGGGTTAGGGTGTGCTATTTAACCTCCATCATGTTTGTCAGCCAAACATTTGGTTGGGTGGACAATTTAGTAAAAAGGTTGCCAATTAAGTTTACAAAAACAGAGGAATGAGAAAACAAAGAAAAGAGCATCTAAGAACACACATATGATAAAGATATAGTATACAACACTCACTAGCAATTAGAACCTCAAATTCAAACATAGTACAGACACATCAATATACAAATAACTCAGAGAAGAAGCAATGTCCAGGTAGAAGCACAAGTTCAACTTAGCAAAGTCTGTTGGCTCTACAATTCTACAATCACATTTCCACAAATCCTGTAAAGCTGGTATTAAACTACACATTTGGACAATAGTGAAGAAGGAAGAGAGAGAGAGAGAGAGAGAGAGAGAGAGAGAGGAGAGAGAGAGAAACACGGCATCTTCTAAATACATGCATATATTACACACACACACACAGAGATTACACTTCAGCAATTGAAGCAGAAATTACTAAAATTACAAATCACATACATATAGCAACAATTAAATAAAAATACATCCACAATTAAAGGCAGTGATCTGGCTGACATGATTTCAATGAAGGTAAAAGTCCATTTGGTAAGTTGCTAAAATTGAATGGTAGCAGCTGCAAAATGAGAGTCCAGTTCATCAGGTATAGAGAGGAACTTCATTTCTAGAGTCTAAGACAATTCACAGACCTTGTATGTTTGGAATTGGAGGACGTGCTTAGGTTTCATGAAGAGTAGTCTTCTGCATATTTGGAGAGGTGGAGTGAGGGTTCCACCCTCCCCTTGTACCTGGAGAAACTGGGGTGCAGTGGGAGTGAAAAGCATTCTTTGGCTTTCAGGGCCTTCCTGGATCAGTGGTCATCTTGCATGTTGAATCAGCTTATGCTTGTTGCTGTCTGTCTCAGCATAGTTGGTAGACTGGACCAACATCTTTTAGGTTGATCAGGGTACAAGATGAAGTCAACAGGGTTCCTGTATTTTCAGGGATGAAGTTGAGAGAGAGGTTAGTAGTAGGGCCCCTCCAGCCTAAGGCTGGGGGCTATCATGCACACATGTGCTGACGTTTCAAGGAGATTGGTGTTGCCTTGCAGTATGCAACACTGAGAACGAAAAACTGGTTTTGCAGATTACAGAAAAGGTTGAGCCTTGGATGCACTGGCCAATTCACCAAGAGCTCACAATTTTAGGATCTGGCAGCTCATCCAATATGCTAAACCAGCAAGACAGAAAACTAACAAAATTTGAAATGCCAGAATAACACTGTGTTTTTCAAGTTTGGAGTCATGTTGCCTTTGTTGCAAAAGGAGAAGAAGTTTAAAATCTACAACTACAACTATGACTAAGACAAACTATATGCACAAAAAGAGGAAACTTTGCTTGAGTGTGTCTCTTCAAGGTGGCTGCCAGCCCATGAAGGGAAGTGGAGCTGTTACTTCGCTCCTTGGCTGCTGCACAAAAGAGGAGATTGCCCAGTCTGGGGGCTTTCCCTTCTAGTCCTTTGAATGTGCTTGTCTGTGGATCTCTGAAATAACTTGTAAGAGTGGCAATGGCCACTCATGGCTTGAGACCCTCTTGGCCAAATCAGAGTGGAGGCTGGTGTCTGACCCGCGTCCCTCCTGAAGTAATGTCTTTTCTCTTGGCATCATTGTGACTGAGATGAAGCCATGGACTGCCTTGGCCCTTCTCAAGATCTCAAGTATTGGGTGCCACTGAATGTGAATGTAAGCTGGCACCAGTATAGTTCTGTGGAGGGGAAGGCAGTAGCCACATCCACTTCCGTGTGGTATTTGGAACTCCCAGTTATAGTTGAAATCTCCCTCGATGGAATCCAGTCAAAGGTCAAGTCAGTGTGTGCCAGGATGAGTTCCTTTGCTAACCTGTGGTCTGGTTGGGCAGGAGCATTTTGCTGCTTGGATTCCCAGTCCGACAGGAAATTCTCTTGAAAGAGGGCATGGAGAGGACAGACTCTCTCTGCCAAGGATTCAAGAAAATCTCGGGGGAAACTGCAGGTTTCTAACAGGGAACTCAGAGAGGGAACAATGGCAAATTCTGGAAGCTTGGGGTTAGCTTCCACTTGCTGTGTGTTCTCCTTTTCCTGGCTCTCACACATGCTGGCAATGTTCTATGCCTTGTCTGATCCTATGGGGGTTTCTTCCTGAAACTTAGCCTTGCGCAAGCCTTCTCTGTGCTCTGAAAGCACTGAGGTGGTTGGATTTGCACTCATGGCTAGGCCAAGCTGACTGTCTGTCCCGATATTGGTTTGCTGTCCCCCCGCTGCCATAACCAGTCAGACGGATGGTCTCTGGGGTGGGCTCGCCATGCCTTACTAGCTTGGGGTGAAGCACATTTAGCGCTGCCCCAGAGTCTACGAGGAAAGTGGCAGGGTTTTTCCCCCATCAGTCCCGATGCCTGCCTTCACCCAGAATCTATCCCATCTGTTGGGCATCAGCCGAGCCACGACATTTTTAGGGAGATTCTTGGACCAAGGGCACCCCTATTCTAGTAGCTCCAAGTTGGGATAGTATCCAGCTGGTGGGAGACCGTTGGTCACAGTGTTTACCGGCTACTACTTCCCGGCTGCAGGTATTTTTCTAAGGCGTCTATGAGCTCTACTGCAGGTCTTTTATCGAACTGGCTCATGTCCAACCCAAGTCTCCTTAGGGAGCCCCAGAGCTTGACTGTCTCTGCAGAGTATGTCTGGACAGCTGGGTCATACCCTCCGGACGTCTCCCTAGGGGCATTATTGTCCGGGGCCAGTTTGGGAGCTTGGGGCTGAGGCGCTGAGTTCCCTGCCTTGCCTGGGGGACCTTGGGACTCTCTACCTTGCCAGTGCTCTTGTCTACCTCTGTACTCCTGCCTTGGAGGGGGGCGAGAATTCCAGTTCCCCTTGGGGACTAAAGTCAGGGCTGATTTTCTGTGCTGGGAGCGGGGGCCATAATTGGAGTATGTCACCTCCTGTATTGGCTCCCAATTTTCAGCCTCCTTCCTGTGTGTCTTTGGTGGGGGTTTTAGGGCTCCAGCTTCACGGAGCAGGTCAGCAACCTTCCTGAGGTTCTCATTGAAATCCTTCCAATGTAGATGAGCCCCAGGGCCATTTTAATCTCATGGTTCAAGCCTCCGTAAAGGAGCATCTTGAATTCCACGTGGTCAAAGTTAACCCCCCCCCCCGTGCTACAGGGATCTTCCCTGCCAATATGACCAGAAGCTGCTTTCTGGCCACGTAGGCTTCAAGGTTGTCCTTGGGACCCTGTTGCTCTATAAAACTCCTGCATTCTGTCCTGGCCACAGGATTCAGATGACCTCCCTCATCCAGTCGTTGGCCTCCAGTCTCACTAACCCTCGGGCAGCCACGGCTGATTCTAAAGGGGGGAGCTCAGACGGGGACATACACAACCTGGCCAGCTGAGTTAAATCTTGGCCATTGGCTGTGGGGTGGGAATGGATCACTGCGTTGAGCCACGTGATCCTGGTATTTTTATTGAGAGGGCCAAGTTGATCTGCGATTGCTTTGGCCTCTGTGGCTCTCCAGGGGATCCTAGTCTCGATCTCCTGGGTCTCTTGCACTTTATTTTCATTCCCTCCATCTCTAGGGGGTCCTACCCTTTTCTTAGTTGTGGATCTAATTTCTACCTGGTGAACCGGAGCGCTATGGTCAACCCAGTCCAGGTTTTGGGGGTGCATGGCCACTGCATCCTCAGGCAGTGGCTCTCTGATGGCAGCAAGGAGAAAGGAGGGGAGAAACTCCGGACAGACAGCTGAAATTATGGCTTGATGTGTCTGGAGCTGCTTCTTCAACTCCTCAATTGTCTGATGGCAAGCGGTGTGACTGACAGTCTCCTGCTGCTCTTTAAACTCTTTAAACTGCCATGAACTTAGCAGCAGTTTTCAATTGGGCCAATTCTTCCTCCAAAGATTCAGCCCTTTCCTTCTAAGTCTGGACCTAGAGGGTTGCTTCGCTAAGTTTTTGGCTTGTGTTCTGCGTGATGGACGCAAAGGTTACTTTGTCCGCATGCAGAGTTTCGTTCTTGGCTTGAAGCCAGGCAAGTTCTTTATTTAGTTCCTCTATCTTAGCTCTGGCCACAACCAGGGTACTAGAGGCATCCTTCGCAGTAAGCCAAAGTTCCCAGGCTGTCAAGGCATCCTTGGACAGCCCAAAAGGGTTCTTTGATTTTCTGGCTTGGAGGTAAGCCTCTCTTAAGGTGGCAAAGGGATCAGCTGTCTGGAAGTTGGTTTCCTTCCAGGGGCATCTCCGTTTGCTGATGACCCACTGCTCTAATTTTCCCTTAACTTCCTCCTCCTGCATAAGGTTCTTTACTTCCATTTCTGCACACCTTCTAATATTCCTAGATTCAAATTTAAGAGGGACTGGGACTGTAGGGACGTGAAGGATCACCAAGATCCCTGTGGGGATAACTAGGGAAATGAACTCTAAGGAACTAGCTCAGGAAAGCGGGTTAGGAACCTGTCTACAGTCTGCCCCCCTCCCAAATGTCACTTTTGCTTGTCTAAGCCTGGCCTTCCACCTCGACAGCTTAGGGCAAAAGGACAAGGACGCGATTCAGGGACTAGGGAGGATTGCCTAGATCCTGGGGAAACCTTTACCTGGACTCTGCCTAGCGTAAAGGGGGGACACGAACTCAAAAGGAACTTACAGTGCTGCCTGGCCAAGCAGCAGGGGAAGAGGGCAAGGAACCTAACTGAATCATCCCTTATTAGTTTTTCGGGTGAGGGGCGCCTTTCCTCTACTGCGGGGAAACTGTCTAAAACCCAGATCTAAGACGCACTTAGTATTCTTTATGGCAGTCTGGGACACACCCACGATCTGCTGAATGGGATGCACCCGTGTTACTTTGGGGGATCCCCCCTTTTACTAATGTGTACCTAACCTGCTGTGTGTATGTTTATGTGAGCTGAACCTAGCCTAGCAAGCCTAGCGCTCAGGATCCCAGCCCACAATAGTCCCCAAGTTAGGGAGGTGCTTCCTGGGTCAGCCACGTGCACAGCCCAGCCTCTACAATGGTTCACTGCAATGCTAGTGACAATGTAGGTGCAGCCACCATACACGGACCAAGAGAGAAAGGAGGAGAGATTCCCACCCAGATAGAATAGCTCTAGAGCTCAAACACACCGATCCACATTCGCACGTGTTCCTATCACTCCAGGAATTTGGCTGACCATTCCCTAAGTCTGTACCAGCCTGATCTGAGTGGGTCGCGACTTCCACTCAAATTAGGGGTACAGGGATTGCCTGCGTTACTCCACCACTCTGTTATCTTGATTTCTGGGGTCCCGTAGGGGACACCTCAATGTGCTCCAAATAATGGGGAATGGGAATTAGCCAGAGCACAAGCTGTAGCACTACGAGAGGCAGGGTAACCTAGCAAGATCTTAAAGCTCAATTTTTACGGGGTCAAGCCAAACCAAAGACCACACCAAATTATTGAAGAAATGATTTTTATTTTATTTTTATTAAAAATAAGTCACTGCGCACGTTCGCACTCACTTCACCCAAGAGCTAAAAAGAAATAAAAGAGAGGAAAATTGATAGGGGATTTTGGAGAGGTATTTTTGGAGTATACTGCACCTGGTCCTGAAGACGGAAGATGGAGACAGCAGCAGAGTGAGAGAAGAAACTCAGCACGTGGAGGGCTAAGGGGATTGCCGGAGGGAGCGACGTGGAGCCGATTGGAAACCGGAGCAATCCGAGGAACTGCTCAAAAACAAGGGGCTTTATAGGGGAAAATATACCTTGGGGGCTAATCCTTTCCTGGGGAGAACAAATGGGTTGAGGAGCTAAGACAAAGCTCTGAAATGTGCATGGTTTAGAGCACAAAGCTCTGGAATGTCAGAGTGCTTAGTTTGATTAGATTTGCCGGGGTTTGTCAAAAGTTGCTGCAGTACGTAAATTGCTCTCACTTGACAGGCTGTTTGTCAGGATTGCTAATCCTATCAAGCTGGCTTCTCGGGGCAGAGAACTCTTTGTCTAATTTTGATGGTTTGCATGTCTGGAGGGCTCCTGGGGCTATGTGACAGATTGATTACTGGTCAGACCTGGTATTTCTTAATTGCCGCCACTCGGCCATGCCTGCCTGCGTGCTCTTCTGGGGGACCCTTTGAGACATGTGGAGATGATTTCATATTTTTGACATTAATAAATTGTAGGCCCCAGGAGAGGGCTAACTACCACAGTAACAAGTACCTGGAGAAAGACAATGGCATTGGGCAAGATTGGCCTTACTGGTAGGTAGAGTGCTGCAGCTAATTCAGCAGCTGGTGCTGGATGTCAGCTGTGAAGTTTGGCAAACAGTTTCTCAGAGCATCCATTTACACACATTTCCAGATGTTTTCAGGGTAGACAATTGCACATTAATTGCAGGTTGACTCACTTCAACTTATGATAAAATTTCCAGTTGCAGCTAAAGTTCTTTTTACAATGACAATGACAAAAATCCCCTTTAGCAAAATGGTTATGTACCCTCTCTCTTAATCAGTTTCTCCCTCCCTCCCTCCCTCCCTCCCTCTCTCTCTCTCCCCGGATATTAATATTATCGGGTTTTCTGAACCACAGACAGATCAGAACTTCTTAGTTAAAGTTACCATGGCAAGCCACTTTATGTTATTGAATTGAATTAGGATAATGAATTGAGTTCAGCACATCCGTATTTCTCAAACAAAAAAATATGATTTGAATTATTTATGACCTGACAACCATGTTGGCAAGATAATGTGTTTTATGCTATCTCAATGTTTTTGCTGTGCCAATTCACAGGCAGAACCCTCTTTATGACAGATAATAGTTTTCCTACCTGAAAAAATAGCTTTGTTTCATATTCATATGGAGACATACATGTATAGCAAGCAGAGGCCTATTTATTCATTTGCCAATTAACTTGTTGCAGGGGAAGGGGCTTTTCACCAGATGAGTGCTGTGTTTCCTTTCAAATTATGTTTTCAGTTTAAATTTGTTTTAATATTTGATTGTATTTTGGTATTAAGTCTTATTGTGAGACACTTTGAGTTTCATTTTTGGGTAAGGAGAAAGGCAGCACATGAATTCAACAAACAAACAAACAAACAAACAGCACAATGATTTTAAAACAAAACAAAACTAAAAACAAAGGATTCCCACTAGTAGGTGTGCTTTGTTTCCAGATGAAGCTGGGATGAGGTTGGAAGGGAGGGAAATGTTGACAGGTCACTTAACTCCTCTCTAGGCCCTCAACAGGGCAATCCTAGATATCTGGGCCTTAGGAAAAGGACAAAGTAGTGTCCTCTCTATTCCATGTACAGAAACTGACTGGACTGGCAGCAGATTTGATGTCAGCTGAGGACTGGCAGTGGGATAGGGCCTTTTATCACACCATAGGAAAATAGGTTAATTTAACAATTGCCAGCCAGTCGTCAGTTTCCTTCAACCCAGTGGCAAGTCCTGTCTTCCAATATGGCTAAGGAGCTTAGGAGAAACAGCTTGGTTGATGTGCTTCTGTTCCCATCACCAACATTTGCCACACACTGCCTAAAGTTATGACTAGCCTTGGCTCCCAAAACTGCATGTCTTCTCTGGCTTTGTTCTGCCACTCAATGTGACAGTAAAGAGCCCATTCTAGGGCCCTTTCCGCACCTTATCTTCTTCCTGTGCTGGGGTGTGGGGATCGCATGAGCAGCCTCTGGTGAGAGGCTCTCATGTCTTGGGTCCTTCGGCTCCACATGAACTGCCTGCTCGTGCTAGAGCTCCGCCTCTTCCTTCCTTCTGCAGCGCAGCCTGGGACTTTCCCAGGCTGCGCTGGAGCAGGAAACGCGACCGACAGAGCTCTGGAGGCTCTGCATGCCAGGTAAGTGCACGTGGGGCTTGGGAGCAATGCACGATTGCGCACCATTTTAGACTTCTAACCAAAAATGAAAAAGTGCATGATCAGCTTCCTGCTGGCCCCTGAAGCGTCACACGACTGTGAGTGCAGATCGCTCCTCACAATCGCGCGACGCCCCACACCCTTTTTCGCATGGAAAATGCTGTGCGAAAAGGGCCTAGGCTAAGATCTTTTTTTACAATGCTTGCCATTTGGTGGAACAGAAGAAGCCTTAGCTTTATGGGGCTGGGATTGTCTAACAGGGTGCTTGCTGGTTATGAAGTCAATCCCCTTCCAACACATACACCAATTAAGATGAGAAATGATTGCCTCCTGGAAGCTGAAATTTTTGCAGGACAGGGAAAGGAATATGTACGTCTCCCAAGGCCAACTTGGTGTTCCCAGAGCCATCAGATGTAAGACACAGGAAGAATTTTCTGTTATTGCCTCCTTTGGAGAAGGAGGTTGTGAAGAAAAAGGTGACGAGGAAGACAAAGAAGTGAAGTGAGGAGAGAGAAAGACCGGAAGGGAATGACTAAACAAGGTGGTGAGAGGATGCGAAGGAGGAATTTAGCCAAGGAAAAGAAAGCATGGAGCAGAGACCATCAAGCACAATCCTCATTTGATGAGATTCCTTACTCCCTTATGATTTAATGGGCGGTCGCTCCTTTCAGTTTTCACCCCACACCTCAGCTCTGAGAGCTTTGAGAGGGAGTTATTATTTGAGGGGTATAAGAAGGGTGGTAAGTTTGACAATCCATTTATTCCCCAGAAAGTAGAAATTAATGGTTCCTATTCTGAGAATGCTCGCAGTGTGAGGAGGGGAGGCAAGGGGTGTGAATTTGCACCAGGTAAGAATGGCAAAGTAAGGGAGGTAACTTCTTGTCTGAGGTAGGTAACCAGATCAGTGTGTGAGTTTGTTGGGCTACTTGTTTTTCATATCATTCACTTCTATTCCCCATTATTCCCTTTTTAAAAGGGGGTTCTATGCCTTTGAGAGAGATGTCTGGTTTTTTTGCTCTGTTTTCATTGTGGTGGTTGTGCAGTACCACATATAACAGTGGTGCTAAATAAGTAACACATAAATAAATAATTTTGTGTCTTTTAAAAAACATTTTTGTTTGTTGCTGAGTTATGATGGTTTTAGCTTGTTAGATTTCATGTCAGATATGGATGTTGATTTTTTTTTTTAATTTTTCAAATTATCATCACTGAGAAAGTGAAAGCTCTGACATTGGGTTGAGCCTTAAATTGCTCTTCTGTCCAAGTTAATCAACTCCCCTTTTCATTTTCTCATTGCACCCTACATTGCACCATTCCTCCATGTCCTCCCAACCACACAAAAGCAGGTTTTTAGGGTTCACAAAGGGCTGAAGAAGAAAGGGAGAAAAAGGAAAAACCCATTTCAGGAACTGGAATAGATCCAAGCCATTCTGTTTTGAAACCTATTGCTGCTTATCACTGAACTGTTTATCTGGTTTTAAAATGTTGCACTGTTATTTCTGATTGCTCACTTTGCATATGTTGAACCACCTTGAACACAATTTCCTTTGTGATAAGGTGACATATAAATCAAAATGTAATGTAATCAGACCTCTATGCTCCTTTCCAGCTGCTGCAAAAAATCAGTGAGGACTGGGATAGAAGGAATTACTTGAGTGAGTGAGTGAGTGAGTGAGTGAGTGAGTAATCTCTACTCACTGCAGGTTTTTTTGTACACAGGCAATCTTATCAATCTGTATATGAATTTGGAGAGTTTTTTTCACAAGTATTTCTATTGGCATTAGCACCTACTGTATTTGTTTTGTCCCAGCTGATGGCTTACCTCCCCCTTCCTTGACCTGGAACCATCTATGTGTTGGACTACATCTCACATCATGGACATGCTGTATGGGGATAATGAGAACTGTGTACCAATACAGCTGGAGATCTTTGGGTCCACCCACTAGGTATGCTCAAGAATTTAGGTGGGTTTCATTATGAAGCAAACATCTGACTCAAACTTCCCAGACTAATAAACAAAGATTGGACAGCAGTTATCCTTTCATTCATCTCAGAATGTTGTAATATATATGTCTGTTCCAAAAGTGTGTTTATAGGCATATAAATATATATACTTTAGGGTTCAAATGCGAACAACTGTAGGCACAATTAAGTTAAAGTGCCTACCAAAAAAAAATCTGTTTTGTGAGGGAAATACATTCAAATGTATAATGTGGATGTTTCTTTCTTAAAAAAAAATCTATGGCTGTGGAGAAGAAGTGGAATGAATTTATGAATGAACACATGTAAAACAGATGCAGAATAGAAATGGACTGATCCATCCAACTCATTGACACAGATTTAATGGGGAGAACATGAGGAGAGAGACATTAAAAATATAAAAATCATATCCTTGTAAACCATTATCATTTCCTACTGTTATGTTGCACAGTATAAATAAAAACAGGGTGGAGAGACAAGATGTTAGCACAGCAACACACATATCTATGATTACAATTTGGCCAGGGTTACTGAAACCTCACTAAAGCATGTATAACAGAGGCCATTTCAACACTACACTATTACACTGATATCATTATTTTTCAACATCCTGTGGAATCCTTGGCTTTGCAGTTTAGGAAAGGGCATTTAGAAATCTCAGCCAGAGAGGTCTTTGGCCTCAGTAAACTACAGACCCCAGAATTCCACAAGATGTTGAAAGTGGAATAACAGCACTATAACAGTGTAGTGTGGAAATGGCCAGATTAGTTAATTTAGCCATGGTTCTAAAACAAAAGACTAAGTAAATTCGTCCCTTGGCAATCTGTGTCCACAAAGAAATATGGATGGTCTCTAACCTTCTATGCCCCAATGTTTAGAAAAGTCAAAAAAGCCAGAGGGAAAAGAAGACATCTAACAAAAGAAACTAAAACTTGTATAGCAGGTATATACTGCTAGTTGATGCATTGGGCTGACTTACTTCTGTCTGCCACTCCAGAAATTTTAAAAATATATGCTATCTCAGGAGGAAAAGAGGCAACCATGGACTGGTCAGAATGACATACATTTGAATTAGTCATGTGCAGGAAGAAAGGTAGAGAAATGAATGAGTGTATCAAAGTGAGAACAACTTCTTAAAAGAGAGGTTCGGAAAATGAAGATGTTCCCCACCTCTTCCAAAGGGAATTAGATTTACTGGAGACTGTGGATCCACTTTTTGGCACATAATCCCTTTAGGCAAGTCCAAAGCAGCTTGTTCCTTTAAAATTATTCACCATCGCAAGAATGAATATGATGTCTCAGAAGTTTATATAAGCAGAATGCTCTAGATAATGCTGCTGCACCAAATTTCTTCTGCTTTGAATCCATTTTGCAGCAGTTAAAAAAAATCCACAAAACTTTAGGCTCTCTAAAATTGTTTAAATTAAACTTGGTCATTTTCTCAGCAAAACAACTGAATGCAATTAAATGATCATGCCACAGAAAATTAGAGTAAGACTCCAGCCTATAATTGCAACTGTAAAAGGTTTAATGACTTCAAGCCAATTTAGGCAGACTCAAGTTGCTTCTTTGGTTAGTTTTTCACCTACAGTTTCCTATGATGATTTCAACAGCTAAGTGCCCAGCAAAAATGCATTCATGGAGGTACAGCAGTGAAAAATGCTATTGCCACCCTACCCACGAAATAACAAGACCACAGACAGAGCTTGGGTTGAACTAGGGCAATTTATTAATATGCCTAATTAACATGGGGTGAAATCCAACTTGAACTTGAACTTGACCATAACTTTGAACTTGACCTTGCATTTCTGAACCTGAGGGGAAGAAGGGGGGGATCCCCGGCATCATCGGACTAGGGTCAAGAGGCAGCTCCCTACCATCTCCCCTAGCCCGTTGAATGAGATACCGGGCCCCAAAGCCAACCGCTGAAGGTGCATGATGGCCTTTGGCCAGCCCTTATCTGGAAGGCGAGCCCCAAGGCCCAACCCCCGCTGCGCAGCAAGTGGGGTGATCCTAGGGCCCTCCCCAAGGATAGGATTTATCCTCCACCCCAAAAGGGGGTGCCATAGGTACACACCGAACCTTAAGCCCCCCCCTTGCTGGCCACGGACAGGGACAAGCGTCCGCTTAGTCCCTGTCCCCCCATCCCCTCAGGATCAAATCCAATCCCTTCTGCAAATCCTGTAGGAAAATCAGATTGCCCTCTGGTGACAAGTGTACACCATCATGCCAATAAAGTTCCGGTTTACTAGAAACAATATCGGTGTGAGGAATGTAGTGACCCAAGCCCTGTTGTAATGCACAACGAATCTCCCTATTTGCCTGTTGGCGTGCGCGTTCTATGCGCCGTGGATCAGCACCCCCTCCCCAGGTCCGTCTTTGTACCAATGCAGACCACACAATCGTGGTGTGAGGCCAGGTGCCTTGGATAAACCGCATATCATGAATGGCCTGTATCACCAAGGCCTTCCCTTTCAGCAGTCCGAGGTCATTCCCGCCCAGGTGAATGACCAGCACATCAGGAGGAGGTTCACTGCACTCCTTGAACAGCAAGGGCAGCAGGCCATGCCATCGTAAGCCTCTTTTCCCAAGCCAACAAATGGATGCCCGATCTCCCAATCCCAAGTTCGGGCCCATATGCCCAGTGCGAGCCTGCCGCTCAGCCCAATAGATGAAACTGTGACCACAGATCAACACTCTCTTCTGCCCTTCTGCAGCAGGCCGATCCGGAAATAAACCAAAAGGTTAAGGCAGATCAATAGACCTGACATAGCGCCGAAAGGCCGAGGACTTCCACCTACCAATCCTCTTGATGTCCTCTGACTTCATGCCAATCCACGCTGCAGTGGAGGCCGCCCCTGTGCGAAATGAATGTGTGCGAAAATTGACTCCCTGCAAGCCAAGCTGCAGCAAGGCTTTCTTAGTGATGGTCCAGAATTGATACTTGGTGAGAGGAGAAGTGTCAGCATGACAAAAAAGGGGGCCTGCCTGTGTTCCCCTATTAGCCATGTATGCTCTAAGTGCTCTCACTGGGCAAAGGGTTTTATCAGCACATTCCTGCAAAGTCACCACAGTACCCTTCCTGGCCTGATCTGTCTTAGAACCCCTTATGGCCAGACAGAAGTGAAAAATGCTATTATTCTTGCAATTCTGGCTAGCATAAAACAAAACAAAACACTATGCAGCTATTAAAGATGTAAGCACCTATGCTATAAAATATGTGGCTAAGCCCAAACTCTGGAAGATTCTGAGCCACTTGGTCTTTCATTTCACTTTGGGGCTCATCAACATGGGACTAAAACTGCAGCTTAGTCCTCATTGTAAGCCACACATGGCATCTAATATTTCCTCCTCCCTGAAGCAGTTCCAACTCTTTTTGTTACCTTGTGGTTATAGCTTGGGTTTCAGCAAGAAGTTCTACAAAGAGCTTTTTGAAATGATTGGAGGGAAGTTTCTTTCATGCTTCTCCATGTGTTCATTTACTCAAGTTAGAATCAGGATTGATGGCTGCACATGATAGGGGGTGGTTTTGAGGGGGTCAGCTGGTTAAATCATCTGACCTATAGGCATATTCCTTTCTTTTCTTTCTTTCTTTTTCCCCCATGGTGGTATGGTTGGTCATTGTTTTTCCTTTCTCTGTCTTATGACTTTAAATTTTTCCTGACAATTTTAAGCATGTCTATGAGTTGCATACATAAATTGCTTCACTCCTCTTAGAAATCGGGGAAGCAATATGTGCAAAGATATTGCTATGGGCATTAGGCAAAATGAGGGCATTGCCTCCCTCAATAGGAAATTTGCCCTCCTAAAGGAAATGTTTTGTCAGTCCCCAAATTCTAGCATTTGCAGAGAATAAGACATTGAAAATCATTCACATGCAGAACTCTTACATTTGTTGTATTCCCATTCCCTTAATAATTTTGCCTGCCCTTTTCTTTGGATGCTTAAATAGTTCAACTATTCAAAATGTTCAACTGAAATATTAAGCTACTTCAGTATTTGAAATTTGGGGACTGAAGGAAAAATTCATTTGAGGGAGGTAAAAAATTTATTTGAGAGATCAGTGCCCTCATCTCTTCCCTCCCATAGATGGCAGAAACAACCTGGACTCCAAGAGAAGTTACTCTACTGTTGCTAATGGAATTTAAATTTTATTGGCCTTTGTCTTAGTCCACAGATGGACAAGAACGGAAGTAGTCTCTGCGTACACACTGAGATTCCTTCAGACTAACTAAACTACAGCAGACATGACATCTGATACAAAATGTAGATGTAGGCCTCTGACTCTGACATTGTCCCTTTTCTTCTTCTGTATATAATTTTTTTTACATCTTTTGTCAGATGAAAAAGCCAGCTGGGCTTTGAAAACTTGCATGATTATTTTGTGCTGTTTAGTTGGCCATGAAAAATGTATCATCGTTTTGTGGATTTTTTTGTGTTTTGCTGCATGGCCAACACGGCTACCCCAAATATGGCTCCTGTCTGCAGTTGCTTTTGGTAGAGGGAGTAGGCAGAGCAACATAGCTGAGAAACAGAGAGCCCTTTCTCATTGGTGGGCAAGCAAAATACCCAACAGCCACTGAAATTTAGATTTTTATGAGGAAGTGGTCCAGGAAATGTTTACAAAGGGGCACAAGTGAAGTGTGGAGGAATATTGCATTGTAACAAAATCTATGAGGAAGCAGTACCCCTCTGTGCATGAAGACATAAGAGTCCTGCTCTGTACCTACAGTGCTTTAGTAAATGAAGGATTTTCTGCTGGTTACTCTGCCCCTTCTTTGTAGTACTATGACCTAGCTTTGGCCCTTTCTGCAAGAAGGCAGCGTCCCAGCACGGGGACATGAGAGGAGCAGGACCACAGTGACGTTTCCGCATGACGTTGTTGCAGTCCTGCCCTTCTCATATCACCAGCCAGCATGATCGCAGGGCTTTCATTGACCCCTGATTGTGCGAAACTTCTGTTGCAGGTGGCCATACAGAAGGGCTGAAAATGTGATCACATATTTCCTTCCCCACTGCAGCATGGGAAGACAGCTGGCTGCAGTGTGGAACGAAGAGGCATGTCCCCTGCACTCCCTTCTGTAGGCAGCCAGTCAGGTGAAGACGGGAGTCTTGGGGACATGCTCCCATCCTGGCAGAGGCACTGCCGGGATGATGTCCTGGTGACAACAGAGCAAGGCAAGGTGTGGAATGGGCCTTCCTCCTAGCATTCAGTCACAACTGAAGTTCTCTACAGTATGAATGAAATTCTTCCTCTCTATCCATTTGGTCTCCCAAGTGAATTTTTCAAGAATTGCCACCCTCTGTTTAACCTGAATCTCTAAACTGGGATTCAATTTGAATTTTTTGCTGCTTATGCAACAAGCTGGAAAAAGTGGTGCCAATTTCTTTACGTGCCTCTAGGTCCAGAAAGAGGAGAAAAATTGTACATGAACTGAAACAGGCCATGAACCAGCCTTATCTGTTTCCGCAAAGAAGCTGGAAAAGGTTAGAAACAAGGGATATTTTGTTCAGAGATTCCTCTCTGGGTTGGGGCGGGGGGGGGAGACAAAGCATAACTAGTCAGAAAAAAGTCCACACAGTTTGCCTATGTTGTGGGGCTGCTGTAGGGAACATTACCTACTTCCTCTCTATAAAATTATTGTCAATTTTCATTTTAAAATATTCTTAGCCAATGTAGTAAATCTTGTGAGTAATTTGGTAACCCCCATTTGCTGTTATGTTTGCTTCTGAGCAGGTCTATTGAGATCGTAAGTAGCCAACCACGTTAAAGTCTTCCTAGCAGTCTAGTACAGATAATTTATGACAGGTGAGCAAATGAATGTCGGGCGTATGAGGCCACAACAGTACTGAACAATGGTACTGCATATTGGTTTTTGCCACTACCATTAGCACATATACTAGTGGAGCTTTTGTATGTAGATGTATATCTTTTGTGACGGATAATTGACCCTCAGTGGGTTGATTATCTGCCAGAAGTTACAGTCTGATCATACTAAGAGTGTTAATATGGTGCAATGTTAGAATATTGGACTGGGACTAGGGGATCTATTTTCTAGTCCCTCAAGAAATTTACTGGATAAACTTAGGCTAGGCACTCTTTCTTGGCCTGGGACCCCTTCACACTACAGAATTATAGTGCAATTATTCCAGTTTAACTTCCATGGTTCCATTTTATGGAATGCTGGGAATGGTAATCTGGTGAGGTACTTCTTAAACTGCCACAGGATTCCATGGGATAAAACCATGGTAGTTATAGTGGAATAATAGTTCTATAATTTTTTAGTTTGAATGGGTTGTCAACCTTCTAACAAGGTTTTTGTGGGGAACAAAGCGGGGAGGCGGAGACAATACAAAGACAAGATATGTAACTAAGAACTAACTAAACAATCGTTTCTCATAAAAAAGTGAAATGAAAGAGACATTCTTGCAAGCACCAAACAAGTGTACATGGTTAAGTTGCTATGCTGTTTCAAGGACCAGTAGACCTCAATAGGTCTCAAGGGGAATAGATTACTCATTTATTCAGTTTAATTTTTTTTACAACTATATAAGTCATTTCATTTCTTTTAACATTTCTCCTCTTTTTTCTTCCAAAAGGAAACCCAAACTAACTAAGAATATTGTACCCAAATAAACACAGTGCTAGAGAAAATAAATCATAGAATGAGAAATAATAATAATAATAAAAAAAATAAAAATTGGATATTACTAAAACTTCATTTCAGTACCCAAGAGAAAATCTTGACAAAATGAAATATTCCCAAACATTAAATCAATAAGTTCTTACAGGACAAGCATTTCAATAAATAAGCAGATAATGACTATTAAACAGTCCTCTAAGGAAGAATGTACTAATTAACATAGTAATAGCAGGTAATACTGACAGCACAAAAATCTCCCACTAATGTAGAACATTTCTGTATATATAGCACAAGACCCAACCGCAAGGCTGAGGAACCTATGTCCCATCAGATGTTGAATTCCAGTTCCGATCAGGATACTTGTGAGGAATTATGGGAATAGTGGTTTGCCAGCAACTGGATGGCAACACATTCCCCATCACTGCTCCGTAGAATGAGCATTTTGATTACCTCACATCTTAGGCTTTTCAGTGAATAGAAGCAATGGGCAGGCTCCTTGCTTTTTTTCAGTTTCTTCAGTTCCCAGCTCTAACCACAGTCATTCCTAAATACTTCCCTTTTCTGATTGGGATCACTAACAGCATAAGGATAACATGCTGGCAAGGCCCTCAGTCTTCATCAGATTTGAGTGCTTTGGGAGAGACAGAGACTGTTCAGACCTGTAATATTTTTCTGTGCTGGTTGGCAGTTACCTCCTTTGGCAGAGACCCTCATGTATAATGTACCACATTTTACAAACAATGGGAGATGTCAGACTTAATGGCATAGACAGGAGACTTTTGTCTTCATTCCTCATGCCAAAGGAGGTTGAATAGGCAGAGGTGGGAGGTAGTTTCTGTGTTTGTGGGGCAGTGAAAGCACTCTAGGTTTTAGTTTGATCTTTAAAAGAGCTATCCAAAATGTTGAACCCTACTCCTTGAAATAGGTTCAGCACTTCAGAGAGCAACCTTGAAGCTCAGACTAAAACCTGGAGCAGATTCATGGAGGCCACCAGCTGCTACTGCAGTTATCAGAGTTAGGCTCCTCCGCCATGTTAGCTTAGCTGCTCTGGTGCCATATTGGTCATAGTGTTGCTGTTTGGGTGGTAGGAGAGGTGAGCCAGGCAGAGCCTGGGAACCAAAGGCAACTGGTAATGTGGTATGTGAGAAAGAATGCAAGCCTCCTGGGGACAGGAGAGTGAGGAGTTCTTAAAAATGAAATCTGTACTGCATCATCAGTTCTGGAAAAAGCAATGTCTCTGTGCTGCATTTGATCTTTAATAAAACCTTTCTGGATTCATCCATGAAGACTGGTTATTGAATTGGATTGAGACAGAACGTTACAGCAGTCTTTTCTATGGGACTTCCCAAAAGTATTTTGAGAGAGGGAACCTGGGTTCTGGGTATGAAGTATTTGTATATTGACTATGCTTTTGCATATTGGTTTAATTCACATTCTTCATCCCAGTGCCCCCAGTCTATTTTCTCAAGACACCCTTCAATAGCTAATTGTTTTTCTCTCTGTGTGTTTAGTGCTCTTACATCAGCTTCCTTTCAGCTTTATACAACAAGCAGTCTCTGTGACTCTAGCACTAAAGCCTTAAAACATGAGAGAAAATTTGAAAGACTTAGTGGTCATAAATGTTTTATCTCAATCTCTATCTTTCACTAGGCCCTTTGGCACAATAATGTCACAAGGTCAAATAGACAATGAATGCTTTTAAGCTTTGATTTCCTCATACTCCTGAAGTGAAGCGAAAACTTACAAGGCTATCCATAAATCTAAAACCCTTTTTGCACCTTACCTTCATCGCGGCGGTGGGTGGGGGGGTGCTCGCGTGAGCAGCCGTTTGCGCAAGCCACTCATGGCAGCCCTTCTGCCTCCCACAGCTGTTTGCCGGTCACGCGAGTGTCGCGTGAATGCCCCGCCCCTTCTTTCCACAGCGCAGTCTGGGAGCTGTAGGCTGCCCCGGGGGAGGAAGCGCAATCGGCCTGGCTCGTTCAATGCACTGCACGCAGGTAAGTGCATGAGGGCCCCTGGAGCATTGTGCGACCGTGCAGTATTTTCGGCTTAGAGCTGAAAATAAGAAAATGCGTGTGCGTCCCGCTTTAGGCTCGTGAGCATCGCGTGAATGGGAGTGTGTCATACGGGCCGACGCTCCCATTCAGTGACACTCAAGAAACTGCGTGCGAAAAGGGCCTAAGCCAGGGCCATGCCTGTTAAAATAAAGTTTGTAAGCAGGTTCTGTATGAAGTGAACAACAGCCCACAGAAACTTATTCAAGATCTAATGGAGTTGCAAGTGAAGCAACAGAAGTACGATGGATGGCATGTGGAATAGAGGTTGGAGTGTCAGACACCTAAATCTCTCAGCTGTGAAACTCCTTGGGTGACTCTGGGCCATCACTAGTAATCAGGCTAACTTACGTCACAGGTAAGAGAGGAGGAATGAACTTTCCATATACCCCTGGGCTCCTTGGGAGATAAGGATCAGCTACGCTTCCAGTCAGCTGTTCCATGTAAGAACAAGATTAACATGCAACTTGATCTGGAGAAAAGGTACAATTTATGGTAATTCAGGTAGTCAGATCATAGGCCCTTTTCACACAGCATTTTCCATGTGAAAGAGGACCTGGAGCATTGCGCGATTGTGAGGAGTGATCCACGTGTACTCACAATTGTGCGACGCTCCAGGGGTCAGCAAGCGCCGATCGCACATCTTTTCATTTTTGGCTAGAAGCCGAAAATGGTGTATGATCACACATTGCTCCTGGGCCCCACATGCACTTACCTGGCATGCGGAGCCTCTGGAGCCGTGCCGGTTGCACTTCCTGCCCCAGCGCAGCCTGGGAAACTCCCAGGCTGCACTGTGGAAGGAAGAGGTGGGGCTCTCATGCGAGCAGGCAGCTCGTGCAGAGCCAAAGGACCCTGGACGTGAGAGCCTCTCGCCGGAGGCTACTTGCATGATCCCCACATCCCAGTGCCGGAAGAAGGTAAGGTGCAGAAAGGGCCATAGTCCTTTGTTTCGCTGACCATTATAGTTGTTTCTTTTTCACTGTCTCAGGCCATTTCCACACTACACTGTTATAGCGTTATTATTCCACTTTCAACATCCTATGGAATTCTGGGGTTTGCAGTTTACGGAGGGGCATTTAGGATTCTCAACCAGAGAGCTCTTTGGCCTTGGTAAACTACAAACCCCAGAATTCCATTGGATGTTAAAAGTGGAATAAAGCACTATAACAGTGTGGTACAGAAATGGCCTCAGTCTTCAATAACAGGCAGAACTATATTCATAAGCATTTCTGTTAAGATCTCTTTTTGGAGCCTCTAGAAGAAGTGTTGACCTTCAGGAGAAAAGAGAAGCACACAGACACCTGGTAGGGCCTGTTTGTTGCAAGTATACTGAGCCCTGTGTGTTCTCACTAAAGAAACATTGTAAGGTACCCAATTACACCAATGTCACTGAGCAAACACAGAAACAATGACTGGGGATGAAGAGTACTTTCTTTTAATTCAGGTTATTTGGGGGAATAAAAAAGGAATAGAACAAATGCTCTTAAAATAACAGGATTTTTTTTTTTTTTAAAAAAAGACAATGTTACCTTCACTGTATCCAAGAAGCAGCCTTGGAACTCTGATATAAATCTCACCCTTTCCCGGTGTTAAGCAGTGAGTCCTGGCACTGTAAACTACGAAAATGCTGTAAATATTTGATAGAACATTGTGTCAAAATGGCTGTTCAAGCTGCGCATTAAATCTAGATAATCTTTGAACAGTTAGGAAGGTTAATAAAAGAGAGCTGAAGTGTTAGTTAATTGTCAGTAAGCTATAAAATAAAATTCAATTCTATTTATGTTAGAAGGAGGGAATTAATTATTAAGTTTATGTTGAATTGCCATTTAAATATAAGTTAAATGCTAGCACTAAAATCCTTACCAGAACAAAGCTGAAAAATGCCATCCATGATTGTTTCTTGTTTGTCACTTGATTACTGATTCCCACATGGATCCCAGCAAAAATTCTAGGGTTAAGAGCTTCAAAATTCAATTTCTTATGGCAAATGAGAAACCTCTATGTGGTATCTGGTACAGATCACAGGAAGGCTGCTTGGATGTAACAAAGACCACCTTCCTTCTAAGCTGACCTTTCTACCTATTGGTTTTTAAAAACTAAGCTTGGAACTAATTAAACTGTCATAAAATGTTGTCAGCTCTTTAGCATTGTCTCTCATTTATTTATTTATTTATTTATTTATTTATTTATTTATTTATTTATTTATTTAATAACATAATTAATAACTTAAATCTGGATTTAACTTAAGGCTAAAATTCCAGCTTAATCCTTTAGTTAAAATAAATTTACCTAAGCTTCTTCTCTTCATTAGAAAATTTCCAATGTAACTGATAACTTAAGTATATCTGAAAAGGATGTAGGGGTCTTAGGGGAGCACAAATTAAATGTAAGTCAGCAGAATTATGTAGCGGTTCAGAAAACCAAAACAACACTAGGCTGCATCAATATTAGTGTAGTGTCCAGATAAAGGGGAGTACTAGTACCACTCTTTCTCACTTCAGTCAGACCTCACCTGGAATACTGTGTCCAGTTCTGGACACCACAGGTCAAAAAGGATATTGACAAGCTGAAATTTGTCCAGAGAAGAGTGAGCAAGATGATCAGAGGTCTCAAAACCATGCCATATGAGAAATTACTTAAGTAGCTGGATATGTTTAGCCTGGAGAAGGAATGATTGAGAGGTGATATGATAGCCATTTTTAATATCTGAAGGGATGTCATGTAGAAGATAGCGCAAGCTCGTTTTCTGTTGCTCCAGAGACTAGAACACAAATCAACAGATTAAAATTACAAGAAAAGAAATTTCTCCTAAACATTTTCATAGTCTTTCACAGAGGAGGAAGAAAAATGCTAAAATCACTCATTTCTTCCCTTGAGAATTAATTTAATAAAGAATTAAAACCCTGGAAACTCATAACCAGGAGATGAAAGCAATGATATCGTCTCTACTTATTCCCCTTGACTGGAGTCTCAGCACAGGACATGTTGAATTTGGCCTAAGGACTTATCACAGAAAAGATAGCTCACATATTAATTTCCTTAGAGCTCTGTGCATGAAACACACCAACTGATAGAAGATGGACAAACAATTCTGATTATTCACCCCTCTGTTCATCTTCCTGTGTCTCCCCCTGCAACCTAAATCCCCACTTTGAACTATTGTGGGATCCTGAAGACAGGGTGCTCTATTTCTGGGCATTGCAAAGATCTGTCATACTGGATGAAACTATAGCACAGTGGATCACAGGTACCATCTGGGAATCCAAGAGCAGAGCTTCTGAATGTTACTGGGGGTTTCTGGGAGTTGCAGTCCAAAAACATAACACTTTTCACACTGTAAAAGAGGTTTAGCAGTATCTCCACTTTAGGAACCTGGTCTTTGCAAGAGAGGGTGGCCCTCTCTAAAAGGGACAAGACTTATACTCTGAAGAGGAGTCACAGCAGGAGAAACTTATTGACTATAAGAGCTGTTTCATTGTAGAATGGACTGCCTAAGATGGTTGTGGACTCTCCTTTGGAGGTCTTTAAACAGAGTTTTGGTGGCCATTTCTTGGACATACTTTGGTTGTGTCCTTCTGTGTGGCAGGGGGTTGTGGCCCCTTCCAATTCTACAATTCTATGATACTTAGGCCCTTTTCACATACCGCTCCCAACCCACAATGGTGACAGTTCTGCGTGACATTGTTGCAATGTGGCCACCCGTTGGAATCACAGAGTAAATCACTGATGGGTTTTTGCTGTCAGTGAACTACGATTGCGCAGTCTCCCTGCCATCCTCCCACACTTACCTGCCATGCAGAGGGTCAGGAAGCACAATGGCTGCGCTTCCTCCCAGGCTCGTCGGGCTGCACTGTGGAAGAGAGGGGCAGAACCATCGGGCTTCCTCCCTTCCAGCAGGCAGCCCATACAGAGGGGAGTGCTTCTGTCATGCTCCCCTCTTGGGAGAGCCAACCCCAGGATCCCCACGCAATGGATTCTACAAAAGGTAAGACGTGGAAGGGGCCTAAGTGGTTGTAACTATTTAGTTCCTGTCTCTGCATTTGGAACTTTAGAAACCATGTATCAGAAGAGGGAGGAAATGCTAGTGTCACATGGAAAAATCTTCCAGGGACTTGGAGAAGCAGTGGGTAGAGTCAGATCTCAAGATAGGGGACCTCCTCATCCTCCCAGTTCCCTAAACATACCATTGTGTTATCATCACATTCTCTCTTTCTGCCATTCCTCTTCTCTTTTTTTGCCACTTCATTCTACTCTTTTCTAAAGTATACTGTTATAGCACTTTGGTACCAATTTGACTGCTAGAGCTATACGGAATTCTGCCAGATAGTTGTACAGTCCACTCTGCACATTTGTGGGTTTCTCTTTGGTGGATTTGATTATTTGCAAATTTGTAGCTGCTACTTGACTAGCTTGTCAGTAACACTTGACAGGAACACTCCTCTCTGCACCCAACTGGCTCCCTGCAGAAGGGAGCACAAGCGACACACATTTGCCTTCCACAATGCAGCCAGGCTCTTTCCTATGCTGTGCTGGGGATCGAAGCACCTCCATAGCGCTTCCTGCTATTCTACAAAGCAGGTAAGTCTGGGAGCGTCACAGGATCAAGGGCACTAAATAGATTTAATCCATTAAGTGAATATCTTGTGATCGCTACGCATGGGAATGGGATGGTAGCAGGACCGTGACAATGTCATCATCATCATCATCATCATCATCATCATCATCATCATCATCATCATCATCATATTTATTTCTATCCCGCCTCTCCCCATGGATCAAGGCGGTGAACAACGATAATACATTAATTACATTAAAAAAAACATTAAAAAACATACCCAGTCCTCCCCACCCACCAACCCACCTAAAACCAACCCCCTAAAACACACAACAATTAACAATTAACAACAAACAACTCACTATTAAAAGAACAGCAAGACAGTTGGTGGGAGGCGGTGAAAGTACTAGTCTGGGAAGGCCTGTCAGAAGAGAGCAGTCTTGACTGCTTTTTTAAAGCAGTCAAGACCGGTAATATGCTGGGTCTCCTCCGGCAGGCCATTCCATAGCTTGGGAGCGATAGAAGAGAAGGTCCTTTGGTTAACCGCAGCCAACCTAGTTCTGACTGGCTGCAGTAAATTCCTCCCAGAGGACCTTAGTGTGCGGGGTGGATTATATGGGAGAAGGCAATCCCGCAGGTAGGCTGGCCCCAAGCCATAAAGGGCTTTAAAGGTAATAACCAACACCTTGTACTGTGCCCGGAAACTAATAGGCAGCCAATGTAAAGACTTCAGAATTAGTGTTATGTGGTCAGTTTTAGGTCTACCAGTGACCAACCTGGCTGCCATATTCTGAACTAATTGAAGTTTCCGGACTAAGCACATGGGTAGCCCTATGTAGAGCGCATTGCAGAAATCAAGCCGTGAAGTTACTGGCGCATGCACCACTGTTTTTAGGTGTTCCAGCTCCAGGAAGGGGCGCAGCAGGCGTATCAGCCAAAGCTGATAACAGGCACTCCTGGCTGCTGCTTCTATTTGAGCTGTCGTCTGAAGTGGCGAGACCAGGAGCACTCCTAAGCTGCAGACATAGTCTTCCCCATATCAATAGCAGAAGTGCAATGCCATGTGGAAATGGCCCATATTTTAGCACAGGGCAGGGAGGAAGTAGCTAGGACAGGATACTGGAAGTACACAGATCTCTGGTGACACAAATTATTCCTTGTTCTACTGCAGCCTAGACTGTTTCATAGCACTGAGGTGCTGTACCAGTTTGCTCAATTATGTCAATAACATTTGTGGTTCTTGAGGCATTTGGCAAGTTTCTTCTGATTAACCCTTGTATTGCACTATGCTCATACTGTTATGGGATATACAGTTCTGTTGTGCAAAGCAAGGAGATGACCTTTCCTCCAAGATTTTGTAAAGTGTGATGGTAGTAATTGCTTAATAAATGGCTAGTTAATATTGTAGTACCAGACTTGCAAGACAATCCTCACTGTTATTGTGGAGATGGAGTCTTTTTTTCTGGTGTGCATGTGGCAGGCAATAAGCTAGCAACAGTTCTGGCAGTTGCTTAGTAAGAAGGCTTGTAGAATGGAGGGTGAGCTGGCTATTGTTGCTTAGGGGATCAGGGCTCTACCAGGCCCCATCAAGAGGTTGGATAGTGGAGCAGGGACTTTTTGGTGGTGCACCCTAGGAAACGAAAAGCAGGAAATCTTTTTCAGCCTGAGGACAAAATCAGTTTTCACAGACATTCTCCAGGGCCTGCATTTCATGGTAGACAGAGCCAAAAGCAAAAGAATGGGACCAAAAATATCAGCCTATTTTATTTTAGAAGCATTAATGCCAGCAATGAATCTTTAAGAGACATATGAATCCCAGTATAAAAGCTGAAAAACCTTGAATCAGTAGTGCCATACTGGGACCTCAGGAGAACTAAATTCAGCTCTAGGGCCTAAAGTTGTCCATCTTTGTGGTAAAGTCACCCCAAATAGGCTCTCTTGGTTTTTTATTAGTTTTTGGTTTTTTTGCTTGGTGATACACGAAAGCATTTCATTCTCCCGGGTGTTTAAATTATAAGCTTTTGATTCCATAGATTTTTTTAAAGGTCAAGGTTTTTTTATTTCTAATGATGCTGCGTATTTATCAATGCTGTCTTACTTCCTGTTGTTGAATTTATTTTGTTTTTTCCTACAATAATGTTTGTGCTGCCTGTATTGTCCTGTGGTTATTGTTCTATTTCAATGTGTTACAGCTTACAAGCTGCCCAGAGAACACTGTTATCAGGTGTCATATAAATTCTGTAAATAAACAAACAAATAAGGGGTGAGGGCAGCATTGCCTCTTTATGTGCACATCTGTAAATCGCACAGCATTGATGGCACACAGAAATTTCCAGTGCGGTCTGCTTACATGCATACAGATCCCTATAATGACTGCCTCTAGAACTTTCTACAATCCAGGAAAACTGAGAGCACAAATTAGTACTTAAGCTCTGAGCAGGGCTAACATAAGACCTTTTGCTGTCTCTGGCAAATAGGCGTGTTGATCTCCCCACCACACCTTTCACAGAGAAGTTGTCTGAACTGGTTGAATCATACTTCCGCACTGATGATAAGATAATGTACTCCACAGTATGATGCATTTGAGGACAGTGGGTTAGTTTAGGGGGTACTCACACAGATTGCTCTCATAATAGAAGAAAATAGCCAGCAGGAAGAATGGCAAGGAGGCTATTGCAATTCTGTGTCTGCCATTTATATAGTTGCTTGACTGTCTCAGGGTAGACCATGGCTTTGACATGCCCTCCAAGATTTCACAGATGAAAATTGCATCACATGTGGCCAAGCAACATCAGAGTGTTCAAGATGGCAAAAGTTATTAATGAGGAAGAGCACACAAGCTAGGAGAGGCTGCAGCAGGTATCAGCAGGTACATTTCTTGCCCCATCCTATTTTTTTTTCTTTGAATTAATTGAGTGCAAACTGCTTTTGCACTTTCAGCTCAGTTTACAGCGATTGAAGTAGGCCAGGGACAAAGTGGGAAGTGGGAAGGGGAGGGAGAACTGGGACATTAAAAAAAAAACTGAAAAAAGTGAGACAACAAAGTATTAGTTAGGGAAGCTGGAGGGAACAGCTGGAGGGCATGGTCTTATAGAGAATGGCCAGAAATCTGAGGTGTCGTACTTTTCTAGATCTTCCTTCTCCACACACATCACTCATAGGACCCACCCACCACCACAAGATTGACTGACTGGAATGAAGGTTTACTGTTCTATCCAGCTGTCTCCATCTCTTGTCTAGCCTCTCTCGGTGCCCAGAACAATGTGGTTGGTGGCATGAAGGGCCTCTGAAAGGAAATCCAAATTTGCTCCATTTCCCAAACTTCCACACTCCACTTCACATTGTTCACAAGCCCCTCTCTATCCAGGAGAACTGGTGGTGGTAGGAATTTTCCATCCATGAATGTCCTCAAGTTAAGTCCGCTCTCCCCAACCTACTGCTTGAGTGATTTGCTGGAATGCAATTCCCACAATCCCCTACTCATCTGATTGCTGGTCTAGAGGATTGTGGAAGTTGGAGGCTTACACAGCTGGAGGAAACTAGTATGGAGAAATATATGGTGACTTAGCTTAGGGTCCATGCCAGAGCTTAAATGTAAATGTTGGTCTTTGAGTTTTTCATCTAATATTCTAGCCCAAGGGTAAGGACATTTTGGGCAATCAGACAGTTTAGACTGAACTCACAGAATCTCTTACCACAGGCTATGCCAGCTGGAGCTTCTTGGAGAGGACATCAAAAACATTGAGGGCTAAATGTTCCCCACATCTTATTCTGTTGCCTACAAGGTAGCATATTATGTGGCAGAACGCACTTAGCCTCAAAATCAGTGGCAGTGAAGCAACAACCTGGGTTGACAGCAACACTCATCTGTAAGATAACCTGCTTTTAATTGAAAACATAATGTTCTTTCAGCTGTTCTGAAGCTTATTGTAATGTGCCACGTAGCACAGCGGTAAAACTAAACATCAGTTCTGTATTGTTTAATATGTTGTTGTAATTAATAACTGACAGACTCTTATCTTGCGTCGCAGTTGAGAAACATTTTGATTATAACCAACAGTAAACTGAAAAATTGGTTGTATTGCGTCATAAGAGCTTGAATGTCAGAATACTTGTGACTGAAAAATAACATACAGACAGAAGCCAGAATGCCTGTTTAAACAGCAATATTCCACACAGGGGACCTACGTTTTGAGATGGTAGAAAATGGGCAGCCCAGATAATTTGGAGGTATGAATTTCAGGGAATAAGGAAAAAAGTGCTCTTCCTTGATCCATTTCTGTGGGGTAATTTTTTGGACTGCATGGAACAGTTCATGAAGAAATGAAGGGTTTTGTATAATAACCTTCACTGGGAATCAAGTCTTTGTTATATTAGTATATTTTTTTTCAATATTAAGTTTAGTAGTATACTTGGAATACAGAGACAAAACATCAACAAACAGATATAAGCAGAAAACATAAAAATAAACATGAATACACCACTGTTAAGACAAAACAGATTATATTCAAAAGAAATCATTTCAAAGACAGAATTCATTTTCCAGCAGAGTGAAATTAAAATTTTCTTTCTTTATTTTCCATTGAACAATCCTAAATCTTCAATTTCTAAAAAGTAAGGTTTTAGGGATTTCATAACAAGTTATATTATTATAACATTTTAATTTAAGATACATCTCTTTGTTACTTCGGCCCAGGCCTACCCGGTGATAGCGCTAGATATCGCTTTTGATATCAAAACCATTCGGCCTTCCCCTGCCACCCCGCTCCATGTGTTTGCAAGGTCTCTGGACAAGTACATACACAGGCGCGGCCGGTAATTGTTGGACATTCCATTCTCCACCTAGGCAGGCAGAACAGAGCCACTCCGTTGCTTCAGGGACCTCCCTGCAAACACCTTGTTGCTTAAGCGTGACTCTAAACAAAGGCGCCTGGCCTCGAGCCGACAGTCTTACAAAGCCAAGCTAAGCATCTTGTATTTGCATACTGGCTACACTATTGTTGATTCTGCACTAAGCCGATCATGTTAAACTTGACCTTTTCCAAAGCTTTGTCCCACTCCAAACTCACATTGTTCTCACCCAGTATGGCATGGCCTGCAGTCACAATTCACCCTATATAAACCCCCCAATCCCGAGACCATCTCGGATCGCTTGCCCTGTTTGGATCGCTCCTGAGTTCCAGACTGCCTTGCTGCCATTTTGTCCGGCGAGCTTCCCTCAGCGAACCACGCTGAGCTTTCTTCCCTACCATCTTCAAGCTTCTTCAGGACTACGAGAAAGGTGTCGTATCACCCATTTCCCCCCAAAATCCTTATTTCTAATTCTTACTTTAGCTGTGTGATTGTGGTGTCTTCACTGTCTGTTTGTCTTTTAATAAAACATCATTTTTGCTATTTTAAAACTGTCTGACTGCTTGACTGACCTGACCCCGTAGACTCTGGGTTGCAAGATCCCTGCTACGTTACCCTGCCTCTCGCTAGCTTTAGTGAGTGCTACCGCTAATTTCCCCAACTTTGTGTTTGTGTTTTGATTATTTGGGTGCCCCTTCCGGGACCTCCAGAGATCAGGGTAACATCTTGCTCACTGTGTGTGTGCCTTTGAGTTGTCTGTCGACTTACGGCAACTCTATGAATTTCATAGGGTTTTCTTAGGCAAGGAATACTCAGAGGTGGTTTTGCCATATCCTTCCCCTGAAATATACCCTACAGCAGCTGATATTCATTTGTGGTCTGCCATCCAAGTACTAACCAGGACTGATCTTGCTCAGCTTCCAAGATCAGATGGAATTGGGTGTCTTTAAGGCATTTAGGTCACTACTTGCTCCTTAAACACTCCCCCCCCGCCAGCATTTGAATTGGAAGTTGAAATGTATGTATTAATATTCACAGTATTGTTGATATAACTTTGTTAGCTGGTTATTAACATTTGATTGAATAACAACAACATTTAGATAATAATAGTATTTAGAGCTCTGGTAGCATGCATGCTCAAGTTTATTTTTTTTTCCTTTCTGGTATGGGGAGGTGACATTGAACAACAATGTACAGGTTACAAAACCTGGAGCTAGGGGTGATGGATAGGGAAAGTTAAACTTACTTTGGTTCCTGGGATGGGATGGGGGTGGGGGAATACTTCCAATGGATTTGCAAAACTATTTTTTATTTACATTGTGAGGAAATCAAGATCTAAAGCTCAAGAAACCAGTTTTGTTCACTGTCTATGCTGGCTGGGGGATGTGGTTAGTTGGTAGACCATAAGAATTTTTTTCAAGTCCTGCAAGAAACCCACCAAACAAGCCAAAATGTTTATGCAGTAAAGTCCAGAGATGCTGCAGAAGTTTGTCAGGCACTAGCAGGGATCTGGCAATGCTTGCTTCAAAAAGAGAAATGAGCTTCAGAAATGCGAATTCTAGTTCCCCAGGTTATTGAGATAGGAGAGGCAGTTTGGTTTAGACTTTTAATCAAATGCAATACCCTAAAACTATGGTGAATGTGTAGAACCCACCCCGTTCATCCTTTAGGGCCTTTCCGGCCTACACTGTTATAGTGGTATTATTCCACTTTCAACATCCTGTGGAATTCTGGGGTTTGTAGTTTACTGAGGCCAAAGAGTTCTCTGGCTGAGAATTCTAAATGTCCCTCCCTAAACTGCAAACCCCAGGATTCCATAGGATGTTGAACGTGGAGTAACAGCACTATCACCATTTTCGCTCTGGACTGTTGTAGTGCTATTATTCCACTTTCAATATCCTCTGCAATCCTGGGGTTTGCAGTTTTGGGAGGGGCCCCACCGGGTCCCTCCCAAAACTGCAAACCCCAGGATTGCAGAGAATGTTGAAAGTGGAATAATACGCTACAACAGTCCAGTGTGAAAATGGCCTATAACTGTGTAGTGTGGAAAGGCCCTTAATCTCCCCTCCAAATTCAGTGGGGTCTAAATGCAATGAAATTGCCATTGTTTTAACCTGGCACATTAAGCAGAATTAACTGTTTTTAATTAATTTTTATGTTAACATTTTTGTAATTTTTAGTATTTTATTTCGTACTTGGTTTCTATTTGTTGTTAGTGGCCTTGGGTGAGGGAAGGAGGTGGGATACAAATTTTTTAAAAAAATCCTCCTCTATCCTATTCCATTTTTCCTGTCACACTATAAAACAAAAAGGGGTTTTTTTTTTTCTGCCCAAAGTTGAATTCAGTTTCAGTGGGGTGCCTGAGGTGCATTTTAATGGTGAGCAAGGTCAAAGGCAAAAGAGGGGGACTCAATATACTGGCAGATTTTAGGGCCTTTCTGCATTACACTGTTATAGTGCTATTATTCCACTTTCGATATCCTATGGAATCCTGGGGTTTGCAGTTAAGGAAGGGACCTTTAGAATTCTCAGCCAGAGAGCTCTTTGGCCTCAATAAACTACAAACCCCAGAATTCCATGACATGTTGAAAGTGGAATAATAGCACTATAGCAGTGTAGTGTGGAAAGGCCTAAAGTCAGTGCCTAACTCTGAGAGGCTTTTCATCCTTTTAGAGGGAAAATTCATGCTTAAGATGTAAGCCACCAAATAAGGGTGGTGTGGTAGAGATTAAACAGATCTGGACAGTCTATTTACAAGCCCAAAGGGCCAGATTAAAACATCAGGAGGATGGGATTTGGTCCCAGGATCTTGATATTTCCATCCCTGCTGCAAAATGTTATACTGCCAGTTCCTTCAGACTGGCAGCAGCCTTTTTCAATATTGCTCGTACTGGGTTTGTGAGTGTAGTTGTTATTTTTGTTAATGTTGTTAGCTGTATTAACAAACATTTCCCCCTGTCATGCATGTTAGCCAGATGTGGCAGTGTATTACAGAACTATAAACCAGTTTGTACTAGCGAAGTGACTTGGCCAGTTTTGCAAGCTACTGAAAAAGAAAATAAAAGCTTGTTTTGGATTACTGCTTGAATTCTTGGCAAATTCAAGGTGCCAGGCATTTTCTATGGCCTCCAGTTCAGTTGATGATCTTCTTGGAAGTCTGTGGTGTTCTTTTGCCTCTCCATCATTACTTGTTTTTTGTTCTTGTTTTTTAAGCAGCATAATTGTGAAATGACCAATCTTTTAAGAGAAAAATAATCAGTTAACACTGGAAAAGAAAAAGGAACAAGAAAGGAAAAGGAAATGGGAATAAATGGTCCAGAGAGACACAAGAAAGAACAATAGAGATGGGAAAGGGGAAGGCAGGGACTAGCGAGCAGAAGGAGCAACTTCCTGGTTACAATAGATGGAATTCTTCTTTCTGGTCTTTCTGACAACATTTAGTTAAGAGATCAGCTGAAGAGTTTGTCTAGCATTCCTTGAGCTAGCCTGCTACCTGTAGATACAGCGCAAGATATTGGATAATTGTCATGATCAAAGTAACATTCAGCTGCCTGTCCAGAAATATATCTTGTTTGAGACATTTTTCTGCTTAAACTCAGAACTCCAAATGACTAAATAATGCACTGCAAGTTCATTTGCATTATACCTGAACTTCCTTAAGCTGTCTGAGTTAGGCCGTTTCCACAGGATGTTGTCGTCCCACTCTGGGGACAGGAGAAGGATGGGACCCAGAAGGCACTTATGCACAATGTTGTCTGTGTCTCAGCCTTCTCCTGTCTCCAGGCAGTGCAATCACGCCACAAATCATTGACAGGTAAAACTTGTCAATGATCAGCAATTGCACAGCCCTCCCGCTCTTACCTGAGCTGCAGAGGGTCAGGAAGCAGAATAGCCATGTTTCCTGTCCCAGTGCAGCCTGCGACAGTGCCCGGCTGCACTGCGGAAGGAAGAGGTGTGACCATCGTGCCTCCTCCATTCCCACAGGTAGCCAGTGCAGAGGGGAGAACTCCTATCATGTTCCCCTCCCAGGGCAGGCTCTACTGGGATCCCCACAGGATGCTGCTAGGATCAGGTAGAGTGCGGAAAGGGCCTTACTTTGCTACATGAAGCAGAAAGCCCCATAAACACCTCTTCCACTCCTTGATCATAAAAAATAAATAAATCACAAAGTGCATGAATAACAATGGTCTGTCTTTTATAATACTCAGAATCTTCTGCCTAAGCAGGTACCTCACTCTGCCTGATGATAGGGCTCCCTCTGATAGGTAGATGTAGGAGGAGATGCTCCTTCAGGTATCAATGAGCATTATGAATTCATGTTTTAATTGCAAGTATTTCCAGTTTACACCTTTTGATGGACCAGGTGTTACCACAGTTATGATATGTCTGGTGAGAGCGCTAGATATCTCTTGATATCAAACTTATTTGGCCTTTATTTGACCTTTCTCTGCCGCCCTACTCCACGTGTTTGCAAGGGCCACCGGACAAGCACGTAATAGGCGCGGCCGTTAATGGTTGTACATTCCAAACCTCATTTAGGCTGGCAACTTAATGCTCCTTTTTGCAAACCGCCTTGCTCAGTATGACTTTGCACAAAGACGCCCAGCCAAGGGCCGAGCCATTCCTTTATGTTGGGCCATTTGCATACTGGCCATACTATTGTCATCCAGCGCTAAGCTCATCATGTAAAACCTGACCTTTTCCAACGCCTTTGTCCAGCTACAAATTTCCTTTGTTCTCACCGAGCATGGCATGGCCTGTAGGTAAAATCCACCCTATAAAAAAACTCTGATTCTGAGCCTTCCTTGGATCGCCTTGGACTTCCATCTAGCCTTGCTGCCGCTCTGTCCAGTGATGCTTTCCCCTCAGTTCCCAATAACTGAGTCTGCCTCCCTCCTTGGATCACCCTGGACTTCCATCTAGCCTTGCTGCTGCTCTGTCCAGTGAAGTTGTCCCCTCAGTGAACCACGCTGAGCTTTCTTCCCTGCAACCTCCACTTCTCTCCAGGACTACAAGAAAGGTGTCGTATTACCCATCCCCCCGTTAGTTAGTGTATGTCGTGTCTTTTGTGTTGTTTGTTCTCAATAAAAATATTATTTGTTGCTTTAGAACTTGTCTAGCCGCTCTCTAACCTGACGCTGTATACATAGGGTTAAAAGATCCTAACTAAAGTTACCCTGCCTCTCGTTAGCTTAAGAGAGTGCTCGAGTCTAATTTCCCCCCCATCTTGTGTTTTTATTTGGTAATTTGGGCGCCCCTCCCAGGACCCCCAACATACAGGGTAACACAGGTTCCTACCAAAGCTGTCTTTCTACAGAGGTGTAATAATATCTGAATGAGTTTCCTGTTTCTTCTTTCCTGTAGTTTTAATCTTTGAATTTTTCCATTGTGTGCTTTCCTGGGTCAAATTGTAGCCCAGTAGCAATCTGCCTCCAGGAGTGCCTAATAGATGCCCTCCTGATGCTTTAGAGATCAATGTATCCTATGACGGGCAGTAAGACAAACTATTCTTTTGCATTCCTATTTGGAATATAAGGTTTTTCATCCTATTCAATAACAAAGCTCAACATGAATAACAGTTTTAATGTATGCTCTTCATTTAGCTGGAACATATCACTGAAATGCAACAGTCAAACACGACCTATTTATTTTGGAGCAGAATGCCACAGGCTGACATCTTAATAGAATTTGTGTGAGAAAGAAAAGATTAAACAAAGATTACCCATTACTGGCCTTTATTCATCAGTCGGCAGGATCTGACTATATTTGCATAGCCAGCAATGCCAACTACCAGTATCCAGTAGTATCCTGCTGCCATTAAGCCTTACCTGACTTATGCAAATATTCTTTTATACAACTTGTTCTCAAGAAAGCCTTGCCAGCAGTATAATGTTGTCGCTCGTGTCTTAAAACAATGCATTAAATATCACAGTGTAAATGTTTTCCTTCTTTCCAGCTAATGTTCAATATATTCTCTACAGATATGTTTATAACATAAGAAAGACTGATATGAGTGGTGGAGGGGATGAACAGGCTGTGAACATTTGATAGGTTCTTTCCCTTTCAGCAATTTTTAGAACACTGCTGCAAAAGAGAACAAAACTTTTACTTACTCTCCAACTGTTCTGGCTTGTCAGGGATAGTTAAAAATAATCCTTTGTTGCCCCAGTTTTTCAGCTGCTTTTAAATGTCCCAGTTTTTCTGTCTTCTTCCTCCCAGTTTTCCCTTTTGGCCTCAGCTTACTTCATTTTTCACAAACTGGCTGCCTTTCCGCACTAGCCTGTTATAGCGCTATGATTCCATTTTCAACATCCTCTGGAATCCTGGGGTTTGCAGTTCAGGGAGGGGCCGGCCTTTGAGGATTCCAAGGGATGTTGAAAGAGGAATCATAGCGCTATAACAGTCTAGTGCGGAAATGGCCCCAGATGAAGGCGGAGGCTGGGGTCCTGGATCCTTTTACCTGGGAGCAAGCCCCAGCCGTCTCCATGGGGCTTGCTTCCGAGTAGACAGATGAAGCACTCTCCTGCTGATCCACATCATTTCTACAATTTCAGAGCCACAGATTTTTTAAAAAAAAACAGTGGAGTCTTAAATGGCATCGCGACCCTTCCACATTCCCCTGCCTGAAAGACTGTCTCTCCTCCCTCCTGCTACTTTGATTTATATTTTCGTTACTAGAATTTTCCCAATGGGGGTTGAAAAGAAATCCAGAACCTGCACCACTTGTTCAGACTCAGGGGATTCTGCCGATCTTCCTGTTTTCCCCAAGCAAAGTTGCAGGAGAAAAAGTCCTCCCGGTAAACATAAAACAGTCGCCTAAAAAGTTTAAGTAGGCCATTTCTGCACTAGCCTGTTATAGCGCGATGATTCCACTTTCAACATCCTCTGGAATCCTGGGGTTTGCAGTTTCGGGAGGGGCAGGCCGGCCCCTCCCGAAACTGCAAACCCCAGGATTCCAGAGGATGTTGAAAGTGGAATCATCGCGCTATAACAGGCTAGTGCGGAAATGGCCTGAGTTCTAAGTGCAAAAGTGTTGGTGGGGGGAGTAGAATCTCACACCACCTGGTCTTTTCTTCTCCATTGGTAATTTTTGCCATTTCAAACACACTATGGTGATGTTTAGCCATCTGTGAAGTGCTGGAGGATATAGTCTTGCCCTGTCCGAAAAGCATTGGTTTCACTTGGAATAGACTTTACTTGTTCTTGGTGACAACAACACATGACTAAATTGGACTGGTTACATAATGTGATATACAGTCCCACTGCAAGGAGCAGAAAACACTCTAAGGCCAATGAACTAAGTCGTGGAACTCTTGTTTCAGCATGGAGCAGTCCCGTTAAAAAAAAAATAATACAGGGCTCATTAGCCTTATTTCTTCCTGGAGCTTCTGAGAACCAAATTCAAATAATTTTCTAGCCTACTTTTGCTCTCACACATATTCCCAATGTATGGATGCCTAGGATGAAACTGTTCTTTGTATCATCAGACCTATAATTCTGCCCAGAACTGTTGGTGACACTACCCCTGCTGTAGCTGTAGAGATTATGAGGTAAAGGTGGATATGGTCCAGAGATAGGATAGTTTTTCCAACACAGGGCAGTACCCTCTTCATTTTATTATTCCACTATTCAGCATGTTGTGTCTCAGAAGTCATTAAGTTTCCAGAGTCTCCTCTGTATGTGTGTGCCCATGCACATGCTCTTGACCACCTAAGGTATTCTAATCCCACCACATATACTTTTCATTTTGGTGCTTCTGATGCAGAACCACAGACAGTGGTTTGGATCACTGTTACCACAGTTTCTAGCCTGGACTTGTGGGATATTAGATATCACTTTGATATCAATAATCTGGTCTTTTTTACCTTTTCCTCTCCATGTGCTGCGAGGTCCCCCGGACAAGCTCGCAGACAGGCACGGCCGCTAATTGCTGTAATATTCCAAACAAATACAGGCAGGCCAGAAATAGCTGTCCTGCTGCTTCAGGAAACCTCAAAGGCAAGTACTCTATTATGTATGCACGCTACTTACAAAGAACTCCCTGCCCCAAGCAGGCGGCTTGATTAGACGAATCCTCATCTGTCAAGCACTCTGCGTTTGCATACAGTCTACTCTATTGACAATTCAGACTTAACTTAATCATGCTAAATTCTGATCTTTCGGAGGCTTTGTCTCCAGCCCGAAACTCATTGTGTTCCCCAAGTACGGACTAGCCTACGGCCACATTTCTCTCTATAAGAACCCCTGACTTTGAGAGCTTCTTTGGATTGCTCCCGACTTCCATCCCGCCTTGCCTCCACTTTGCTTGGCGAGCCTTCCCCTCAGTCCCACGTACTGAGATCTCCATACCTCCGAACTTCTGCTGCAGACTACCTGGGCTTCAGGACAGATGTGTTATTACCCAAACCAACAACTCCTCTAAAAATCCCTCTATCCCACTCCAACCTTTATTTCTATAGTTATCTGAGTGAGTGTGCTGCATACACTGTTTGATTGTATTTTAATGAAAACAATTATTATTATTTCACTTCTGTTTGCTCCTTGACTCGGGCTGACCCTGTAGACATTGGGTAAAAGATCTTGCTCCATTACCCTGCCTCTCGTATTGCTAGCTTGTGCTCTTTGACTAATTTCCCCACCTTTGTAATTTGGAATGCACTTAGGTATCCCTCATGGAGCCCCCAGAAATCAGGGTAACATCACTCTAGGAAGAAGCTACAATCAAAAGGAAATTTTGCTTTAAAAGGGTTGTTGGGGAAAATGTCAATTTTTAAAAAAATCATACATATTATTAGATTTTTCCAGAAATAAATTTTGTCTCTTTAACAGCACTATTTTTAACCCCCAAATATAAAGTGAACATTTGATGAGGTTCCAGTTTGAACCATGAAATATTTGGTTATGGAAAAATACGAAGTCTCAAAACTTAAAAGGAGTTGGTTACTATTATAATTTATCCTCCAACATTTCATAGAGGAAAACTGGGACATGTTCAAGCAACATCAGAGTGCAGTCAAGATTGCAAAAGTTATTAACAAGGAAGAACACACAAGCTCGGAAAATTTGAAGCAGGTTGTTTTTGCTTTTGTCTGAGCCTACACCACCTCCTCTCTCCTCTTCTGAGCTAATTGGGTGCAAATTACTATTGCACTTAACTCCACTTGCAGCAACTGAAGTAAACTGAGGACAAAGGGAGAACATGGGAAGAAAAGAGAGAAAGTGGGACAGTTTAAAAGCATCTGAAAAAGTAGAAGGACAGATGATTAATTAGACTGCCTTTGCCAAATCAGGATACTTGGTGGGTATGTAATGTGCCAAAATGAAAATATTGGTTTGGTATGTACAATATATATAGCTTTGCACTTTTCATAGACGGAGAACAAAGGTGAGAGAGAGAGTGGCTTTCAGACTGAATGTTGTCCATGGGCTTATGACTAAAATCAGTCATAATAAATAACTAATAAACTAATACTTCCTAAGTACGAACCCAGCTAAATGGGCTACAGTTGGTTCTCAGTTGTTCTGCAATCAGTACATTTGTCTTCTAATAACATTGATATTAATCAAAATATTGTCATCAAATATAGGTTTGTGAAGCCAAATAATTTCTTTCAAGTGCTTTCTGCATCCCACTTCCTTAATACAAATGCAAAATATGCTTCAGATAGGAGGTCCTCTACTGTTTGCCATTATACCAGTTATAAGAATATTCAAATTTATACATAAATAGCCTGAGAGTTGCTTAAAATACCATGTGTGAAAAAACATGGTGATCTTTTGTCACCATAGAACCTCAAAGTTTCATTCTCTGCCCCCTTACTTTGGACAAAAACCAACAATTCTTTGTCTGGAGATAATGCTACTCCTGTACTTTAAAAAAAATGTGTTATTCGGTTGCCTTAATGCATATGAGTAAGATATTGTTAGAGTCATCATGGTGTAGTGGTTTGAGCATTGACCCACAACTATGGAAACTAAGGTTCAATTCCCTGCTTGGCCATAGGAACGGAGTGACCTTAGGTGCATAGAAACGGGGTGACTCAGCCCCAGAACACCCCATGATAGGTTCACCTTAGTGTTGCCATACGTAGGAAATGATTTGAAGGTTCCTGAAATCTCACACTCATGTTTGTGGGAACTGCTAAGAATATCACTTTGAAGGGGTCAAAGTAGTGTATCCGAGGTGAGGGAACATAAATAAATAATGTCACATCATACACATTATCAGCATTTGATGTTACTGGGAAAAGATGCATAAGTAATAAAATACCTAGCACCTGATCAAATGAAATGGTACATACAAATGAAATGGTACATACAAAGTGTTGGGCCAGTGGTCAATAGTATTTAGTTTTGTCAACAACCATGATAACATGCTAGGTATTCTAACATTATAAGCAGAAATCTTTCTCACCTGCAAGATCTTTTGAACTGAAGCCTCTAGGGACTGAAGTAAGGATGATGGAAATGTAACATGAACATCCTCATAACTAGGACGCAGCATAAGATATAGATTTGATTATAAGAAAGAAGTTGTACTTGCAGCCCAGTGAATGAATTATTTAAAACACAAGGAAAGAAAGGGCAAAAGAATGCTTTCCTTCATTATAGGTTATATCTAGATTTGACTCAAGCTGATTATACCATTGAGATATGGCACAGCCATCTGTTTCTTCAAAATTCTTTGATGAACTTTTGGTTCATATGCAAATAGGCATAGTCTCAAAATGTTTGCAATTATATATAAATAGAACCCAAAGGAGATGGTAAATTGTCAGGTATCAAGATAACAGGCATTGTTAAGGTACTTCATAATGGTAGAAGGTTATATAGTGATATAGTACCCATATTTTCCTTGACTATGTTTATTATTAAATACTACTATCACTACAATGGAAAATTTAGAATTCTGAGCTTTGAGGAAGTATAGCAAAGGGAAAGCAACAAAATTCCCTGAGGCATAGGAAGTCAATTGTATATCTGTGTATATTTTGGTGTGTGTGTGTGTTATAGTTTTGTATTGTTATTCTATGTTGTAATTTGTGGGTTTTTTTCTTTTTTGTAGGTGTTTAGTTTTGCAATATTTAAAATTGTTTGTGCATTAATAAAAAATTATGAGAAAAGATAACAAGTATTGTTGAAATACAGCTTTTCTTCACTCATATGTTCTCATCTTGCAGTCTTACAGAGTTGCAGAAACTACTGTAAAGATAAAATGAAAAAATGAGACTCCCTTTTTTATTAAGAAGCTAGCTTTACTTGTGATATTTTGCCTATTCAGTTCTTTGTTGGTGATGTCATTTGATTTGTTTGCTTTGTGAAAAAATGTTTGAGGACTTTAAAATGATTTATAATCATGAGACATGATAAAAACTGGTGACCCTGTGACCTTTACCTGCATTTTGCTCAGGGACAGGGAAGTGATCTCCAAGGCTGTTCCTTGTTTCCTTAAGTATCCCTTAATATTGATGAGCAAAATGCTGGTAGCAAAATTGTCATGACATTGTAGGCTATCAAGAAGGGTATATCTCAGATTTCCGACCAATTTCACATCTTGCCAATTTCTTAAAAGATATGTTATGGTGGAAATCCATTGGGGGGGGGAATCCTGACACCCTAATTAAGGGCATTTCCGCACTACACTATTATAGTGCTATTACTCCACTTTCAACATCCTGTGGAGATCCTGTGGTTTGCAGTTTAGGGAGGGGCCTTTAGAATTCTCAGCTAGAGAGCTCTTTGGCCTCAGTAAACTACAAACCCCAAGGGAGAAAGGAATTTATCAACTTGCTAGCAGGTTGGACCACTTACATGAGATGATATTTGACACACAGCCTCACAAATGCTCAGTTTCTTGCTAAGTACCAGATACCAAGATACCCCAGGGCCTACACTGGTTCCAGCAGTTCTGCTTGGTTGCAATATGATGAGCAGTTTAATATGAGAGCTATGCTGAACCCCTCTCTTTCCTGAAACCATAATCAGGAGGAATTGGGTTCTGACATCATGGCCAGTTTCTGGGCCTCCCCTTCTAATTGGTATGACAGTGTCTTTGTGCTGATGGGCAACCAGTCAAAAGCAGAGGTGTAGCTAAGCTGGCACAAGTAGGGCACATGCCCTGGGTCCCAGAGGTAGGGGCACAACTTCCACACTTGCCCTAGGCACTGTTTATGCTGGATATGCCTCTAGTCAAAAGGGACTTATATGAGGCTACTGACAAGAAAGAAATCCGGGTCTGCTGAGACTTCAACGCAGGTAAGTGCAGAAGATAGGTATGCAGGCGCAGTGTGCAATGGGGGGCTGTATTCCCCTGAATAATTGAACTTGCTGCAAAACAGCCCACACCTGATATCATTCTCTTTTATCTGGGTGAGAATGATCTAGTCAAGATGGATGGACTCCAACTTGGCATGATGATGGTGGACCTCCATTACATCTGATGCCTATTCCCAGAGATTCACATTTTAATGACTAAGGCCCTTTTCACGTGCTGTTTCTCATGTGAAGTGGCCTCTGGAGCATTGCACAATTTCAAAGACCATTTCACATGACATCCTTGCAATTGCGCAATGCTCTTGAGGCCAGTAGGTGGCGATCACATGATATATCATTTTCAGCTTCTTTCCAAAAATAATGTGTGATGGTGCGTTGCTCCCGGGCCCCACAGGCACTTACCTTGCGTGCGGAGCCTTCAGAGATGTGGCCATCATGCTTCCTCCCTCAGTGCAGCCTGGGAGAGTACCCAGCTATGCTGTGGAAGGAAGAGGCAGAGCCCTCATGCTTCCTTCTGGCCAGCACGGAGCTGGTGAGGAGGAGAAGCAGGGGGGATGTGAGTGCCTCTCACAAGAGGCTTCTTGCGTGATCCCCATGCCCATGTTGAGAAAAGGTAAGGTGTGAAAAGGGCCTAAGATGTTACCAAGACAGATTTGGCAGGGCATTCCTAATACCTCCACTATCAATGCTGCCCAACAGCACTCTACTCAGGACATCATTTGTAACCTTACCTGGATAGGAGGGTGCCCCTACCGCACACTGAGAAACACACGCAGATTTGGCTCACTGTTACCAAGGTGACAGTGTGCAGCTTTCTTCAGAGGGATGCAAACTTTACTTAGACTCATTGATCCACCAGCTACAACACTATATTCAAAGTACATGAGGGGAAGGGTAGACAAGTGAGGAAGATATGGAAGGAAAGAGGAGATAGTGGGCACTACTTAAATTGAGGGAGGGAACCCCCAAGATGGCTAAAATGGATGCAAGGGGGGAAGGAACCTGCAGCCTAAGCAGATGCAAGGGACATCATCACCAGTGGACCATTGAGGCATGACCCGTAAGTTGGATGATATGGCAAGCCCTGCCAGATGTTTATCATGTATCTATGGCTAGATGTCTTGATTGGGCATTTGCTGACTGGGAAGCCATCAGGTCCTATATCCCCTCAACTTTACTTTGCCTACAAACTCTTTCTTGAGTAGTCAAAAGAATATACTTATGAATGTAGCTGTAGCTAATTTCTGACTGATGTATTTGTATTAAGGTTGTGACCAACACATTTAACCCATAATACCATGTTCAGCCTCCTTGTCTTGGCTCAACAGGGAAAGCTTTCTGACTTAGGGGAAAGTGCAAGTATCAGTAAAGCCCTAGATTAGTTTTTGTTTGTTTGTTTCGCTTTGCTTTCCAGTCTTTTTCACAGGGCAAACCATTTTGATATCTGAGGCAAAAGAAAAGACAGTACCTTCCTCCATTCTTTGTGCAGAAGCTACCTGGACTAGTAGCTAAACGTTAGAGGGCAGCAGACCAGCTTAATGGGTTCAGACCTGGCTGTGTGACAAGAGAGGAATGACCAGGGCCCTTTCTGCACTCTTCCATGTCCAATGGGTATCCTGGCAGTGGCTCTGCCAGGAGGGAAGTGCAACAGGAGCATTCCCCTCCACACCTACTTGCTCCCTGTGGAAAGGAGAACAATGGCCAAGCCTCTTCCTTCTGCAGCACAGTTGAGTCCTTTCTCAGGCTATGCTGGGGCAAGAAGCACAGCCATCGTGCTTCTGCAGCTTTGGCAGGCCAGGTAGGTCCAAGATGGTGGTGCAAACACATGTCATTGACAGGGAAAACCCGTCAATGATTTAATCCATGATTGCACTGCCTGTGGATGGAAGAAGGACGGGACTGCAATGACATCATGCAGAAGCATCATCATGGTCCCGTCCTTCTCCCATCCCCATTGCAGGATGGGAGGGTGGTGCAGAAAGGGCCCAGAGCTAAGGAAGAATAGCTGGGAGAATGCCACTCTGAGCCTTTATGCTGAATCAGAGCAAAGCCATTTTGTCCTTCTTTCACTCCTCTTAGCTGGTTGGTAGGGAGGAAGTGCTTGACTGAACTGTAAACATTGTTCACTGGTTCATGAATCATGTAGGGAATTGTTACTTTAACAACAGTGCATGTGCTCAGTTGATGATTGCAGAATGTTCTAGTTTCATGACCACAATGATTATATAAGGCTTGTGTGAAAGTAATAAAATTGTCCCATTTTCTCTCAAACTTTGTAGCCTGAGGGGGAGGGGTTTGCCTCTTTTGATCAAAAGTCTCTGTGTGTGTGATTATTTTCTGATTATATTCAGAGTTTCTATTACAGCTCCACACCTATTCGGGTGTGGATAGATAGGACAGACAGCTAACACCACTTGCTGCCCTTTTGCTTTGCTTCTTGAAGTTGTTGCCTTAATTTGTCTAATGGTAGGGCCAGCGTGGCATGGTGGTAGGGTGTTGGATGATGATTCTGGAGACCAGGATTTGAATCCCTACTCAGTCATGGAAACCTGCTGGGTGATCTTGGACAAATCACACTGTCTAAACCTCAGAGGAAGGCAAACCCTCTCTGAACAAACCTTGCCAAGAAAATGCCATGATAGGTTTGCCTTAGAGTCACTATGAGTTAGAAACAACTTGAAGACACACAACAACAAGAGCCGGTCTTTTTCCTTGATCAGTTTTCAGCTTGTAGAATCATTTCAATGTCAAGTCCATTTTGAAAGTTGTATATTAGGGGGCAGGGCTGCTTTAAAGGAACACTACACATAAGATGTTCTTCTTTTTCTTAACACAAACAATCAAAATAAGATACACTCAGAAAAAGAAGAAAAGAAAAAAATTAAAATAGGCCTAAAATACAATACTAAAACACTAAACTAAAAGACTGAACACCAACTAAAACACTAAACACTAAGGCCCTTTTCACGCCTTACCTGGTGCCGCTGGCGTCACGGGAGGATCATGCGAAAAGCCTCTTCTGGGAAGGAATCGTGTCTCCTATGCTTCCCTCCACACCAGCTCCATGCTGGATGGAAGGAAGAGCGATAGCTCCGCCCTTTCCTTCTGCAGTGCAGCCTGTTACTTTCCGAGGCTGCACTGGGGAAGGAAGCGTGGCCATCATGCTTCCTGACATTTTGCACACCAGGTAAGTGTGGGAGGGATGTGGGAGGAATGTGCAATCATGCATCATTTTCAGCAAAGAGCAAAAAATGATATAATGCGTGATTGCCAAGGGATCACTACAGGAGTGATGTGCGATTGCGAGAACGTCATGCGGAACTGTCCTCATGATTCTGTGTGGCTCCCGTGGCCATTTCACGTTCAAAGTCACATGTGAAAAGGGCCTAACTTACTGGAACATGAAAGGGCTCTGACTGCCCAACCCAAGCTGTAATGAAAAGAAAAAGAAAAAATGTATTATTCTACAAATACAGATCCAACTAAATAGTCCCACTATAATTGCTAATTATCATAGTCACAGATTACTGCATTGCTAGATTTATGACTGCCCAAAAAGTCCATAAACAATTTCTAATCTTTCTAAAAAAAATCTTCAGTTTTAAAACCCATGTTAGTTTTACAATTCGGGCTGACTCAGCATCCTTAATGATTCATTCCTCCGTCATTGGTACTTTGGTCCATTTCCAGGTTGGAGCAAACAGTGTTTTTGCTGTTGTTATCATATGTCAAAGAGGTAATCCATATTTGCTATCCAATTCCTTATCCATAATACCCAGCCAAAGGATTTCTGGTGACTTTACAAAATCCACCCTTAATTTTGTTTTTTTATTAACCTGTAAATCTAAGACCTTTTTTATTTTTATTTTTTATTTTTTGCCTTTTTACAAGTCTACCGCATTTGGAAAAGGAGTTCTTAGTCTGGCATCCCCAACATTGATCTGAAAGATTCTTAGACATTTTTGACAGCCTATTTGGTGTTACTTACCATCTATACATCATCTCATAGATGTTTTCTTATAAATTACTAAACAAAGTAAATTTTATACCTTTAGACCACATTTTTCCCATACATCCACTTGAACATTGTACACAGAAATTTGAGGCCACTTTGTCCTTTACTCTTTCACAGGTTCATCTTCTGTCTCTAGTTTCAAAAGGCATTTGTACACTTTTTTAATTACTCTTTTATCTTTATGATCCTTGAGTTGCATATAAGCAAACCAATTGAGATCTTTGTCTTCTTTAAGAAGCATCTGACTTGATTTAAATTGCCCGCTGTCTTGTTCAAAGTATAAAAGGTCATATAAAACAATTCTTATTTTTAACCCATTCTTTCCTGAAAAAGGCTTCTTATGAGTGAGGTGGCTAATATTATCTTAGGGAAAAAGTTTTTGCTTGTAGTTACAATTCTCTTTCTATGTTCACGAATTTGATTATTCATGAGCATTGTGCTCCCCTCCCCAGTTCCACTCCTCCCATTCCTGTGCATTTTGCCCTGGATTGAATTCTCCCAGGCAAAATGGAAGGAAATGGGGTGGGGAGGAAAGTTCTCAAGATTCTTCCTTTTCCTCTCCAAATTCCCTCTTCCCATTCCCATCCAGTTTCTCCATGGTGGGGCAAAATGCATGTGAAGGGGAAGAGGGGAACTCCAGAGAGGAAAGGACTTCAAGTTGCAAAAATCTCTCATCTTTAGGCAATATCTGTTCCTTCAACCATACAAAACAACAGGCCTCATAATACAATTTAATATTAGGAATTTCCAGACCATCCCTTTCTTTAGCATCACATGATGTTTTACTTTTATTCTCGGTTTCTTTTCCTGCCAAACAAATTTGGAAATTTCTTTCTGCCATTGTTCAAAGGATATTCTATTTCTTATGATAGGGATCATTCACAAGTAGAAAAAAGTTTTGGCAAATCATTTGCTTTTATTACTGCAATCCTCCCCAAAAATGATAAATTCATCTTTCCCCATTTTTCTAAGACTATTTCCACACCTTACCTTTTCGCGGAGGTGGGGGGTGGCGGTCAAGTAAGCAACCTCTTGCACAAGGCGCTCACTTCGCTTCTGCTTCCTCACCGCAGCTGGCTTGCTGGTCACGCGAATGCTGCACAAACGCCCCGCCCCTTCCTACCGCAGTGCAACCTGGGAATTGCAGGCTAGCGCTGAGGCAGGAAGTGCGACCAGCCCGGCTCCCGACGCACCACACACCAGGTAAGTGCGCGCGGGCCCCAGGAGCATTGCGCAACTGCGCACCATTTTCGGCTTTAAGCCAAAAATAAAAAAAAAGTGTGTGTGGTCTGCTTTAGCCTCTTGTGTGTCGCGTAAATGGGAGTGTGTCGTATGGACCGTTCCTCCCATTTATGCAACGCTCAAGGGGCCCTTTTGCTTTAGAAACAGCGTGCAAAAAGGGCATAAGTCTCCTTTAATTTCTTTCCAGACCTTTTCATAATCAGTTTGGAACAATAGATTATCATTCTTCATAATTGTAACCCCCAGATATTTAATCCTCTTTTTTTCCACTTTAAAATTGAAAGAAAATTTCATTTTCCTCTCCCAAAGTCATGTCTTTAGTCCATAGTTTTATTTTATGACAGTTCACTATCACATGTTCTTCTTCTTCTTCTAAAAAACAAACAAACAACATGCATTCATTCATATGATCGACTACTGAGGATATGAAGATAATGAAAATTATACTATGTCTCCTTGTTTAATGTGTTTTTTTTAGAAGCAAAGCGAATTTTGAGGACACAGCATGGAGCTGTGATCCTTATAGTAATTATGTTTTTGTCATGCTTCATGGTTGGTGTACTCTGTTGCTGTATTAGGCAGGAAACCATATTCACAAACAAAGAAAGAGAAATAAATATGTATTTTGGGTGCTCAGGAACTGCTTGAAGACTTAACAACAATTATTTGCATCAGGTTATAAGAGATGGTGCCTGTTGAAGAAACATACAATTAAAGATAGATAACTTGCCCATTTGAACTCTGGAGCAGTTTCACTTAAGCTCTTTCGTAATACCTATCCAGAATATTTTCTTTGATAACCAAGACCAAACCAAAGCTGCAACCTTCAAAGCAGTTACTCCAGTTTATTACACTATTCCAGGAAGTGTTGTTCAATGGAAATGGGGCAACTAAAAGTCTAATTAAGCCCCTGAGCAACAAGAAAACAAAGGATTTATTTTCCTCTGGGTGAGATGTCTTGGCAATTATTATTTCAGGAGTCCCTAAACATTTTGGACTGTTGGACTTCTGCACTTTTGAGAAGGTAGCATCATAAAATGGCTGTCATAGAGAGGTTTAATCATTCCAAACAGCTGCCATGATGGGTGCAACTGGTCCCAAAGCACCCTAACTTAATGACAATATGCCCTGAGCACAGTTAGCAAGTGGTCTTGTACTGTTTGCTGTAATGCAGCAAACCTGGGGCCTTTCCTAATTACACTATTATAGTGCTCTTATTCCACTTTCAACATCCTGTGGTATTCTGGAGTTTGTAGTTTACTGAAGACAATGAGCTCTTTGAGCATTCTAAATACCCCTTCCTACACTGAAAATCCCCGGATTCCATATAATATTGAAAGTGGAATAAGAGCACTATAAACAGTGTAGTGCAGAAAGGTTCTTTACTACAAGTTAAGTCATAATATTTATTTATTATTTGATTATTATACAACTGAGAGGTTGCTACAGAGAAAGATCTGCATCATGGGCTCAGCAACATAGTGGGACATGTGACAAGAGTTCTGCTGAAGATCTCACATTCCAGGCAAATTAATACAGGAGGATACAGTCTTTCAGATATTCCAGTTGCATGTTAATTAGGCCTTTATTGGTCAAATTCAGAACTATGAATGGAGCTCAGAACCGATTGGTAAGGACCAGAAACATATTGTCCCTAAAGTGCATATTTTTGTTATAATGGCATATAATGAAAGTTATTTAATATAGTAGTGACATTTTGCTCAGAGTATACTTAATGACGTGCAAGGTTTGTGACTGCTGCTGTTTCCGTTTTTATTCCAGTGTTGATTTGCATGTGTGTGATGGCATCTGTTATTGAGTTTCCCCTGCTGGTGGGCTTATCACACCAAAGGGGCAATGCCCAGGCACTCAAGAGTGCATCACTTCTGTAGTATATTCAGTGATAAATTACTTCTATGATTTTCTAAAGCTTCGGAAAATTTCATTCTTTTTTTCCCTGTTACCACTATAAAAATCCCCCACTTGCTATGATCATTGGATTCTGGGAGTTGTAGCCCTAAAAATTTTCCCAAGTGCTGCAAATAGCTCCACATTATCAAAGGATCCATGTGAGTAGAGTTACATGTAGCCGAACTGGCATAAATGAGCTATAGAGGTGGCAACAGCTATTACCTCCACTATCTTTTTCCCCACATGGAAACCAACTTGTTCTGAACCTCACTCATACTATGCGTGCCATGTCTGAATACTGTTAAAGCATATGCAATATACAAGCAAAATCAAGTGTACATTCTAGCTGCTATCTGAATGCCATAGTACTGTGACTTGCCTGGTGCCTATCCATGTGATGTTCCATTAATATGACTGTCTTGAGAGCATACAGGAATGCTGCAACTTGCAAGTTTGTTGAAATCTTGTCCAAGCTGCATAGAGGCCATGATTTGGAGGGGTGGGAGCCTTCATGAATGTGACCTGAGCCCTAAATGCCCTTTAGGCCATAGAGCTGTCCCAAGTGATTTTGCTTAGAAAACTGAAGCGCAAGATGGTACCCTCTCCCATTCCTTGAAGAGATGCTGGTACCAGTGACATTTCTCCAATGCACCAGAAATTAGTAAGGCAGCTCAGGGAAGATAGGATGGGCTGCGAGACACACCTATCTTGCTGCCATCACTCTTACTGTCATTACTCAGCAATTGCTGTCACAAGCAATTGCTCCAGTCTGCTTAGTTGAAGGGTCTTGCGTCTTAGAGAAAACCAATTTTAACTGGCATTTTTGGAAAAAAAATGCTTTCTGTTAAATATAGGTCTGGTAGGGGCCCTCTACCAGCGAGGTCAATGCTTACTGTCTGAAAACATGTGAGAGGGCCTTCTCAGTGGTGCCACCCCAATTGTGGAATGTTCTCCCCCTGAAGTCTCAATTGGTGTCAATAATGGTTTCTTTTAGGCAGGAAATAAAAACATGGCTACTTATTAAAGCCTTTGGATCTCATTGATTTATTTTAAATGCTGTATACAGAGGAATTTTGAGTAGTTTAAATCTTTTAAACCTTTTTTTAACTTGTTAGTTTGTTCAATTTGTGTTGTTGTTTTTGTTGTCAAATTGTGGTAACCTGTTAGTATTTTACCTGTATATCTCACCCCAGGAGATCATTTGAGGTAGTCCAGAAATATTGGAATGAATGAATGAATGAAAAGGCGAACTTTCCTTGCTTAAGAAGTGGGGGCAGGTTTTAAAGCTGAATTCTGAATTCAATGCTGTTCTGAAGCTTCCAGATACCAAGATAATCTAAGATTTACCATTGTGCCTGAACACTCTTATCCATTTGTGGGTAAGGTTTGTTTCTCTCTTCACAGTTATCCAGATGCTTCAACAAAACAGACAAAGCCATTTTGAACTATAAACAATATAAAGCCACAGCACAGTGGCAGTTGCAGATATGCCAACAGAGTCACTCTTTCATAAATGCCATTATTTTAAAAATGAGTAATTTTTTTATGGTATATGTTGCTGTTGAGATTGTAAAATGAGATTATCAGCTATGAGCAATGACTAAAGGAAAGAAGTAATGAAATGGGATAGCCAGAATGTTTATGTTGAAAACAATGGAGTAAACTATAATTTCTTATGCAAAGATATTTCTGGGTCATCTCTGATACTGAATCTTATCTTCAATGTTTTTATATGACCTTATATATTTAACAAAAATGATGAAAACCTGTGTTCCTTAATTTGATTTTTTTTTTTTGGTTACTGGCAGGTGTTTCTTCCACTACAGATCAGCTGGGGGAAAAAACCAACAACCTCTGCTAGTTAGTTAATTTATGCCTAAAGCTGCATAATGCCATTTTCTTTTCCTGGGGCATGATATACACATCTCCAGTTTCAGAGACATGTTGGCTTCTTTATTAGTATGCAACTTAATCTTCAGCACATTTCCTGTTAAAAAAACCAATGTGTACTCTTTTAATTTGGGTTATTGCTATGATGACATTTATATTTATTTTCCTGCTTTCTTATGCTGATAAGTTAAACATTCCCTTCAGCAATTGGCATGTCTTAACAAGGCCTGTGTCTATGTTGTTGTTGTTGTTTCCAAAAAGTTATATATTTGGAAAATCAAGGAAACAGTACTTTAAATCTTTCAGTCAGAGCTCAGGAAAATTACAACTACTAGCTGCAGTGGTTTTGGAGTTATAGTTCAAAAAAGTAACTTTCCTAAACTCCTCTTTTAATTTATTTTGCAATTGTCTCCATAATGTTTACTAGTTATTATGGGATTTACTTATAGCACTTATGCTTATTATAGCATTATTATGCTTATTATAGCAAATTTTTAAACTAGGGTGCTGCTCGTAAGATGTTTTTGAACTGCACCTCCAGTTGATCCTAGTCAGCACAGCCAGCAGCAAGGAATGCCGGGAGTTTTAATCCCAGAAACGTCTGGAGGAACATCGTATTTGGCCCTTTGGTTTAAAAAGCTTCACATGCATTATCTAGTAGTCATGCTTATGACAATCCATGAGTAAAAATTATGTGCTATATTGCAGATGTGGAACATAATAAATTTTACTCATGGGTTGAGAGAAAGTGGCTTGCCTAATCACCTCAAGAATTTGCAGTAGAAGATACACTCCAGTCAAACCAGGTTCAATTGTAGCTCAGCTTCTTAGCTACTATGTCATAAGTGTGCGTGTGTTTGCGCGAGCACACATGCACGCACACACAAGCACGCCTTTAAACTGTCCGTGAACTTATGTGAACTGTGAACTTATGGCAACCCCTTGAATTTTTCTTGGCGGGAAATACTCAGAGATGGTTTTGCCAGTTCGTTCCTCTGAAATATAGCTTCCGAAATATCCAATGATATTCATTGGAGATCTTTCATCCAAGTCTTAACCAGGGCTGACCTTGCTTAGCTTCCAAAATCAGACAGGATCTGGTGCCTTTCAGTTATACTAGCCTTCAATCAATAACATCGCAGTCCAACATTAAGGATCTACACATTCCATGTGGTAAGCAGCCTGCCAAATGCTATGTGTTGCAAATACAGATACAATTGTAGCTTTGAGTACAAGCATAACCTTTATTTTCTCTCACAGTGAGGAATTATATTTGGATTTGTGGAGTCATATCAGAACAGACATACTCTTTGGTATTAAGGAACTCTCTATGTGTCAGTATGGCTGAAATCTTCATAGCAGATCTTGATTTCCTAAAGCTGTAAGCAGCCAAAACCACTGACAGGCTCATTCTTAGGTCATTTCCACATTAGTATTTTAAAATGGTGCAGAGCGACCTCCAACGGAGGTCTTATGCACCATAGAGTGGACTGGGGTGGACTACTTTTTGTAGTTCCACACCTCAATCCATGCAGGGGTGACCAGAACTGGTCGCACAGCGTGTTTTTTAAAAACCTCTCTTTAGAGGTTTTTAAAAAGCACAGAGCGCCCAACCCCGTGCCGCTCCATTGCCCGGTTCCAAAGCAGATTTGCAGGTGCGCGCAAGTGCGTGCCTGCAGATCTGCTGGGGGCAGGCTTCCAGTTGGTGAGCTTCTCCGGTTGATGGAGAGCCTCCACCAACCGGAAGCCACCATTTGGGATGCCGCAGGACTGTGGAGCAGCGAGCTCACGCTGCTCCATGTGGCGACAGACTCGCCCGGCTGCTGGTAAGCTCTGTTTTCAGGCGTTTTCACCCATTTCCCCACACACACACATGTGGAAAGGGCCATTATTTGCACTGGGATGTTTTTGAGATAGTGCATTACACACTCTCAGCTGAAGAAAAAGCACTGATAAGTTTGCCTTAGAGTTGCCATAAGTCAGCAATGACTTGGGCCATTTCTACACTTCACTGTTACAGTGCTATTATTCCACTTTCAACATCCTGTGGAATTCTGGGATTTGCAGTCTACTGAGGCCAAAGACCTCCCTGGCTGAGAATTCTAAATGCTCCTCCTTAAACTGCAAATCCCAAGATTCCATAGGATGCTGAAAGTAGAATAATAGCACTATAACAATGTAGTGTGGAAATGGCCCTGGGAGCAAACAACAACAACAACGAGGAATTTCAGGGAGTTGCACGAAGTGGATGTCAAAGACTGAAGAGAAGCATATAAGGCGGGTGCTTCTTTTAATGAATATACAGTCCTCCCTCCACATTTATGGGTTTGACCTTTGCAAATTTGAATATTCGCAAGGTAAGTGTGTACCTCCCCTTCCTTTTCCTCCTGCTATTCCCTTGCCTTTTGCCCGGGCATAGAGAACATTTGCCAAGGTAAAAGGCAAGGGAATGGGAGGGGAGAACACTATTTGTAGAGAAGACGTATCTTCCCACCATTCCCTTGCCTTTTGCCTGGGAGTGGAGAATGCATGTCACAGCAAAAGGCAAGGGAGTGGGAGGAGGGAACCCCGGAAGGGAGTGGGAGGGGGAGTTCTGGCTATGGATGATGGGGTTTGTAAGCTAACAAAAATAATTTCAACAGGAAAGCAATACACTATATTTAAGTGGGGGGGGACGAAATGCTCACACATATGATGGGTGACACTCTTGGACTAAGTGTGATAGATGATGACTCAGAGGTCGATGAGCAATTGATTGTGCCAGAAACAGAGTCAGTGACAGACCAAACTATCTTGCCAACGCTCCCATCAGCTGAAAGACAAGCTGAGAAGGAGTTGATGCAACTTATGCCAGAGGGAGAAGGGACCAGCAATGATTTCTAGGAATTAGATCCACCTTTGCCCCCTAGC